>JAVLUX010000035.1:32792500-33257500 GCA_032164185.1 Moxostoma hubbsi | reverse complement strand
CCGGGTTGACTTATTTCACTCAGGATGGAAAGTAGCCTTGATATGTATCACTCTGGTAACTGCCTAGCAACCAGACGGGGTTACCCTAGCAACCAAGTAACAAATCACATATATCTGCACCAGAAAATCGTAGAGACTTCCTGTTTCACTTATTTCACTCAGGATGGAAAGTAGCCTTGATATGTATCACTCTGGTAACTGCCTAGCAACCAGATGTGATTACCCTAGCAACCAAGTAACAAATCACATATCTCTGCAACAGAAAATCAGAGAGACTTCCGGGTTGACTTATTTCACTCAGGATGGAAAGTAGCCTTGATATGTATCACTCTGGTAACTGCCTAGCAACCAGATGTGATTACCCTAGCAACCAAGTAACAAATCACATATCTCTGCATCAGAAAATCATAGAGACTTCCGGATTGACTTGATTCACTCAGGATGGAAAGTAGCCTTGATATGTATCACTCTGGTAACTGCCTAGCAACCAAATGGGGTTACCCTAGCAACCAAGTAACAAATCACATATATCTGCACCAGAAAATCGTAGAGACTTCCTGTTTCACTTATTTCACTCAGGATGGAAAGTAGCCTTGATATGTATCACTCTGGTAACTGCCTAGCAACCAGATGTGATTACCCTAGCAACCAAGTAACAAATCACAAATCTCTGCAACAGAAAATCAGAGAGACTTCCGGGTTGACTTATTTCACTCAGGATGGAAAGTAGCCTTGATATGTATCACTCTGATAACTGCCTAGCAACCAGATGTGATTACCCTAGCAACCAAGTAACAAATCACATATCTCTGCACCAGAAAATCGTAGAGACTTCCTGTTTCACTTATTTCACTCAGGATGGAAAGTAGCCTTGATATGTATCACTCTGGTAACTGCCTAGCAACCGTATGTGGTTACCCTAGCAACCAAGTAACAAATCACATATCTCTGCAACAGAAAATCATAGAGACTTCCTGTTTCACTTATTTCACTCAGGATGGAAAGTAGGCTTGATATGTATCACTCTGGTAACTGCATAGCAACCAGATGTGGTTACCCTAGCAACCAAGTAACAAATCACATATCTTTGAACCAGAACATCGTAGAGACTTAGGGGTTGACATATTTCACACAGGATGGAAAGTAGCCTTGATATGCATCACTCTGGTAACTGCCTAGCAACCAGATGGGTTACCCTAGCAACCAAATAACAAATCATATATTTCTGCACCAGAAAATCGTACAGACATCTGGGTTGACTTAATTCACTCAGGATGGAAAGGAGGCTTGATAAGTATCACCCTGGTAACTGCATAGCAACCAGACAGGGTTACCCTAGCAACCAAATAACAAATCACATATCTCTGCACCAGAAAATCATACAGACTTGCGGGTTGACTTTATTCACTCAGGATGGAAAGGAGGCTTGACAAGTTATCACCCTGGTAACTGCATAGCAACCAGACAGGGTTACCCTAGCAACCAAGTAATAAATCACATATCTTTGAACCAAAACTTCGTAGAGACTTATTGGTTGACATATTTCACACAGGATTGCAAGGAGCCTTATGAGTAACACTTTGGTAACTGCCTAGCAACCAGATGGGGATAGCCTAGCAACCAAGTTACAAATCACATATCTATTTAACAGAAAATCGTAGAGACTTCCGGGTTGACTTATTTCACTCATGATGGAAAGTAGCCTTGATATGTATTACTCTGGTAACTGCCTAGCAACCAGATGGGGTTACCATAGCAACCAAGTAACAAATTACATATCTCTGCACCAGAACAACATAAAGACTTCTGGTTTTGTTCATGGGACTCAGGGTAGCAAGGATCTATCTATCTATCTGTCTGTCTGTCTGTCTATTTATCAGTCTATCTATATCTATCTTTCGAACTGTCTATCTATCTGAGGGTTAATATCTATCTATCTATCTATCTATCTATCTATCTATCTGAGGGTCAATATCTATCTATCTATCTATCTATCTATCTATCTGAGGGTCAATATCTATCTATCTATCTATCTATCTATCTATCTATCTGAGGGTCAATATCTATCTATCTATCTATCTATCTGAGGGTCAATATCTATCTATCTATCTATCTATCTATCTGAGGGTCAATATCTATCTATCTATCTATCTATCTATCTATCTATCTGAGGGTCAATAACTATCTATCTATCTATCTGTGGGTCATACTCTATCTATCTATATCTCAGGGTCTATGACTATCTATCTACCTATATAGATCTGACGGTCAATATCTATCTATCTATCTAAGGGTCAATGACTATCTATCTATCTATCTGAGGGTCAATATCTATCTATCTATCTGAGGATCAATATCTATCTATCTATCTATCTATCTATCTATCTATCTATCTATCTGTCTATCTGATGGTCAATAACTCTATCTATCTATCTGATGGTCAATATCTATCTATCTATCTATCTATCTATCTATCTATCTGTGGGTCATACTCTATCTATCTATCTATCTATCTATCTATCTATCTATCTATCTGTGGGTCATACTCTATCTATCTATCTATCGATCTATCTATCTGATGGTCAATATCTATCTATCTATCTATCTGTGGGTCATACTCTATCTATCTATCTATCTATCTATCTATCTGAGGGTCAATATCTATCTATCTATCTATCTATCTATATATCTATCTATCTATCTATCTATCTGTGGGTCATACTCTATCTATCTATCTATCTATCTATCTATCTATCTATCGATCTATCTATCTGATGGTCAATATCTATCTATCTATCTATCTATCTATCTATCTATCTATCTATCTATCTATCTATCTATCTATCTATCTGTGGGTCATACTCTACCTATCTATCTATCTATCTATCTATCTATCTATCTATCTATCTATCTATCTATATATCTATCTATCTAATCTATTTGATAGACTGAATGGTTTTATAATCTCTAAACTTTGAACTTTGAAAACTACTACTTATAATTACATCAAACTAGAAACCGTAAATCTTCAAACTTTTACAACTACTTCAAACTTTATGCTAGGCTTTCTCAAGCCAACCTAAAGTTTGTACTCAAACTTTTTAATCTAGTTATTATTATTATTCTGAGACTAAATTTCTAAATGTAACTCCTCCTAGAGCTTTTAAGCTACATGCACCAAACTCGGCACAGACCTTCAGACTAATCCCGAATAGTGTGCTATATCTTTTCTAACTGATCGGACTTACGGTTTTCCTAAAAATGACGATCAAATCTCGGAAAAACTCCCATTGATTAACATTGCGGAATGTTCAGAAATTTAAATCCCAACTGACGTTTTCACACACACAGACGAAAAAAGGCCTGTCAGCCCTGCGTCTCTCCCTCTCTCTCTCCCTCAGAGGATTTCTTTTATCAAGCAGCCAATAAGTAATGACCTAAAATCTTCATAGCCACAGTATAGTAGCTTCCAGGTTCACTTGATTCACTCAGTATGGAAAGGAGGCTTGATAAGTATCACCCTGGTAACTGCATAGCAACCAGACAGGATTACCCTAGCAACCAAATAACAAATCACATATTTCTGCACCAGAAAATCATACAGACATCCTGTTTCACTTATTTCACTCAGGATGGAAAGTAGCCTTGATATGTATCACTCTGGTAACTGCCTAGCAACCAGATGGGGTTACCCTAGCAACCAAGTAACAAATCACATATCTCTGCACCAGAAAATCATACAGACTTCCTGTTTCACTTATTTCACTCAGGATGGAAAGTAGCCTTGATATGTATCACTCTGGTAACTGCCTAGCAACCAGATGGGGTTACCCTAGCAACCAAGTAACAAATCACATATCTCTGCACCAGAAAATCGTAGTGACTTCCTGTTTCACTTATTTCACTCAGGATGGAAAGTAGCCTTGATATGTATCCCTCTGGTAACTGCCTAGCAACCAGATGCGGTTACCCTAGCAACCAAGTAACAAATCACATATCTTTGAACCAGAACATCGTAGAGACTTAGGGGTTAACATATTTCACACAGGATTGCAAGGAGCCTTATGAGTATCACCTTGGTAACTGCCTAGCAACCAGATGGGGTTATCCTAGCAACCAACTAACAAATCACATATCTCTGCACCAGAAAATCGTAGAGACTTTCTGTTTCACTTATTTCACTCAGGATGGAAAGTAGCCTTGATATGTATCACTCTGGTAACTGCCTAGCAACCAGATGTGATTACCCTAGCAACCAAGTAACAAATCACATATCTCTGCAACAGAAAATCAGAGAGACTTCCGGGTTGACTTATTTCACTCAGGATGGAAAGTAGCCTTGATATGTATCACTCTGGTAACTGCCTAGCAACCAGATGTGATTACCCTAGCAACCAAGTAACAAATCACATATCTCTGCAACAGAAAATCAGAGAGATTTCCGGGTTGACTTATTTCACTCAGGATGGAAAGTAGCCTTGATATGTATCACTCTGGTAACTGCCTAGCAACCAGATGTGATTACCCTAGCAACCAAGTAACAAATCACATATCTCTGCAACAGAAAATCATAGAGACATCCGGGTTGAATTTATTCACTCAGGATGGAAAGTAGCCTTGATATGTATCACTCTGGTAACTGCCTAGCAACCAGACGGGGTTACCCTAGCAACCAAGTAACAAATCACATATCTCTGCACCAGAAAATCGTAGAGACTACCTGTTTCACTTATTTCACTCAGGATGGAAAGTAGCCTTGATATGTATCACTCTGGTAACTGCATAGCAACCAGACAGGGTTACCTTAGCAACCAAGTAACAAATCACATATCTTTGAACCAGAACATCGTAGAGACTTAGGGGTTGACATATTTCACACAGGATTGCAAGGAGCCTTATGAGTATCACTTTGGTAACTGCCTAGCAACCAGATGTGTTTACCCTAGCAACCAAGTAACAAATCACATATCTCTGCACCAGAAAATCATAGAGACTTCCTGTTTCACTTATTTCACTCAGGATGGAAAGTAGCCTTGATATGTATCCCTCTGGTAACTGCCTAGCAACCAGATGCGGTTACCCTAGCAACCAAGTAACAAATCACATATCTTTGAACCAGAACATCGTAGAGACTTAGGGGTTAACATATTTCACACAGGATTGCAAGGAGCCTTATGAGTATCACCTTGGTAACTGCCTAGCAACCAGATGGGGTTACCCTAGGAACCAACTAACAAATCACATATCTCTGCACCAGAAAATCGTAGAGACTTCCTGTTTCACTTATTTCACTCAGGATGGAAAGTAGCCTTGATATGTATCACTCTGGTAACTGCCTAGCAACCAGATGTGATTACCCTAGCAACCAAGTAACAAATCACATATCTCTGCAACAGAAAATCAGAGAGACTTCCGGGTTGACTTATTTCACTCAGGATGGAAAGTAGCCTTGATATGTATCACTCTGGTAACTGCCTAGCAACCAGATGTGATTACCCTAGCAACCAAGTAACAAATCACATATCTCTGCAACAGAAAATCATAGAGACTTCCGGATTGACTTTATTCACTCAGGATGGAAAGTAGCCTTGATATGTATCACTCTGGTAACTGCCTAGCAACCAGACGGGGTTACCCTAGCAACCAAGTAACAAATCACATATCTCTGCACCAGTATATCGTAGAGACTAACTGTTTCGCTTATTTCACTCAGGATGGAAAGTAGCCTTGATATGTATCACTCTGGTAACTGCATAGCAACCAGACAGGGTTACCTTAGCAACCAAGTATCAAATCACATATCTTTGAACCAGAACATCGTAGAGACTTAGGGGTTGACATATTTCACACAGGATTGCAAGGAGCCTTATGAGTATCACTTTGGTAACTGCCTAGCAACCAGATGTGTTTACACTAGCAACCAAGTAACAAGTCACATATCTCTGCACCAGAAAATCATAGAGACTTCCTGTTTCACTTATTTCACTCAGGATGGAAAGTAGCCTTGATATGTATCCCTCTGGTAACTGCCTAGCAACCAGATGCGGTTACCCTAGCAACCAAGTAACAAATCACATATCTTTGAACCAGAACATCGTAGAGACTTAGGGGTTGACATATTTCACACAGGATTGCAAGGAGCCTTAAGAGTATCACCTTAGTAACTGCCTAGCAACCAGATGGGGTTACCCTAGCAACCAACTAACAAATCACATATCTCTGCACCAGAAAATCGTAGAGACTTCCGGGTTGACATAATTCACTCAGGATGGAAAGGAGGCTTGATAAGTATCACTCTGGTAACTGCCTAGCAACGACAAGGGCTTACCCTAGCAACCAAGTAACAAATCACATAACTCTGCACCAGAAAATCGTAGAGACTTCCTGTTTCACTTATTTTACTCAAAATGGAAAGTAGCCTTGATATATATCACTCTGGTAAATGCCTATCAACCAGATATGGTTACCCTAGCAACCAAGTAAAAAATTATATATCTATCTGTCTATCTATCTATCTATCTATCTATCTATCTATCTATCTATCTATCTATCTATCTTTCTGATGGTCAATATCTATCTATCTATCTATCTATCTATCTATCTATCTATCTGAGGGTCAATATCTATCTATCTATCTATCTATCTAACTATCTGCGGGTCTATAACTATCTATCTATCTATCTGTGGGTCATACTCTATCTATCTATATCTCAGGGTCAATGACTATCTGTCTATCTATATATCTGACGGTCAATATCTATCTATCTATCTAAGGGTCAATGACTATCTATCTATCTATCTATCTATCTATCTATCTATCTATCTATCTATCTATCTATCTATCTATCTATCTGAGGGTCAATATCTATCTATCTATCTATCTAACTATCTGCGGGTCAATAACTATCTATCTATCTATCTGTGGTTCATACTCTATCTATCTATATCTCAGGGTCAATGACTATCTATCTATCTATATATCTGAAGGTCAATATCTATCTATCTATCTAAGGGTCAATGACTATCAATCTGTCTTTCTATCTTTCTATCTATCTATCTATCTATCTATCTATCTATCTATCTATCTATCTATCTATCTATCTATCTATCTATCTATCTGAGGGTCAATATCTATCTATCTATCTGAGGATCAATATCTATCTATCTATCTATCTATCTATCTATCTATCTATCTATCTATCTATCTATCTAATGGTCAATATCTATCTATCTATCTATCTATCTATCTATCTATCTATCTATCTATCTATCTGATGGTCAATAACTATCTATCTATCTATCTATCTATCTATCTATCTGATGGTCAATAACTATCTATCTATCTATCTATCTATCTATCTATCTATCTATCTGAGGGTCAATATCTATCTATCTATCTATCTATCTATCTATGGGTCATACTCTATCTATCTATCTATCTATCTATCTATCTATCTATCTATCTATCTATCTATCTGAGGGTCAATATCTATCTATCTATCTATCTCTCTGAGGGTCAATATCTATCTATCTATCTATCTATCTATCTATCTATCTATCTATCTATCTATCTAATCTATTTGATAGACTGAATGGTTTTATAATCTCTAAACTTTGAACTTTGAAAACTACTACTTATAATTACATCAAACTAGAAACCGTAAATCTTCAAACTTTTACAACTACTTCAAACTTTATGCTAGGCTTTCTCAAGCCAACCTAAAGTTTGTACTCAAACTTTTTAATCTAGTTTTTCTTCTTCTTCTTCTTCTTCTTCTTCCGTACAAAACTTCGGCACCTAACTCGTCCCGCACCTTTTGGCGTAGACCCATGAATGAGGTGTCAAATCGTGCGGCTCATTGAGGAGAGGTGTGCTATGACTTTTATAAGCGATCGGGGGTACGGTGTTTGCCCCAGGGGCAAAAAAATGGGCAAAAAATCCCATTGACTTAACATTGAGCCGAACTTTGACGAGTCATAGCTCAGAGCGAGGATTTCGCAGAGACGTGTGATTTATGAGATTTGAAGAGGCTGACAGGCTTTGTGAGAACATACCTCACAATGGGGTAAAACTTTTACCCCTGGGGGGCAGGAGCTGCCCAAAGTTGCCCCAATGTTAGTCAATGGAATTTTTTGCAAAATTTTTTGGTCACAGACCCACGAATGAGGCATCAAATCGTGCAGATTATTTGGGAATGGTGTGCTATGACTTTTATAAGCGATCGGGGGTATGGTATTTGCCCCAGGGGCAAAAAATTGGGCAAAAAATCCCATTGACTTAACATTGCGCCGAAATTTGACGAGTCATAGCTCAGAGCGAGGATATCACACAGACGTGTGATTTACCACATTTGAAGAGGCTGACAGGCTCTGTGAGAACATACCTCACAATGGGGTAAAAGTTGCACCCCTTGGGGGCAGGAGCTGCCCAAATTTGCCCCAATGTTAAGTCAATGGTAAATTGTGTATTGAACATAACTCTGGATCACAGTGTCTTAGAGACAAGGGGGCGGGCTCATTTTACTCAGACGACCAATCAGTCTCTCAAGATCATTATGAAGCTATCAAGCCACGCCCTAGCAACCATTTACAGTACCTTAGCAACAAGTCCCATAGACTTCCATTGAAAGAGATCAAAGGGATTTCTCCGGACTGAATTATCATAGAAACACGAGGGTGGTCTCATTTGACTTGGGGCAGTAAAACAGCCAATCATGAATCCCCTCAACACTTCCTAGCCTCTCCCTAGCAACCATTTTCGAGCACCTTAGCAACCAAAATCCAAAGAGAGATATCTTCCATTCTGAATGTCACAGAAGCATGGGAGTTCGTTTATATCATTCATACTGACAAGCAGCCTTTGGTGATTCATCATTGCCAGCTGCCAAGCCACTCCCTAGCAACAATTTAGAGCACCCTAGCAACCACATTTATTGATTTCAATTACAGTAAGATATCTTCAGATCAGAATGTCCTAGAGACATGATAGTTGCTTTGTTTTCATTGGGTGATTAACCAGTCTTCAGCTTTCATCAAATGAACTACTTAGCCATGCCCTAGCAACCATTTAAAGCACCCTAGCAACAAAACACCATTGACATCCATTCAAAATCACTAAGATGTGTATCTTAGGATCAGAATGTCGTAGAGACTTCCGGGTTGACTTATTTCACTCAGGATGGAAAGTAGACTTGATAAATATCACCCTGGTAACTGCCTAGCAACCAGAAGGGTTTACCATAGCAACCAAGTAACAAATCTCATATCTTTGCACTACAAAATCGTAGAGACTTCCGAGTTGACTTATTTCACTCAAGATGGCAAGGAGCATTGTTGGATGTTACTTTGGTAACTGCCTAGCAACCAGATGGGGTTACCCTAGCAACCAAGAAACAAATCACATATCTCTGCACAAGAAAATCACAGAGACTTCCGGGTTGAATTATTTCACTCAGGATGGCAAGGAGCATTGTTGGCTGTCACCTTGGTAACTGCCTAGCAACCAGATGGGGTTACCCTAGCAACCAAGAAACAAATCACATATCTCTGCACGAGAAAATCACAGAGACTTCCGGGTTGAATTATTTCACTCAGGATGGCAAGGAGCATTGTTGGCTGTCACCTTGGTAACTGCCTAGCAACCAGATGGGGTTACCCTAGCAACCAAGAAACAAATCACATATCTCTGCACAAGAAAATCACAGAGACTTCCAGGTTGACTTATTTCACTCAGGATGGCAAGGAGCATTGTTGCCTGCCACCTTGGTAACTGCCTAGCAACCAGATGGGGTTACCCTAGCAACCAAGAAACAAATCACATATCTCTGCACAAGAAAATCACAGAGACTTCCGGGTTGACTTATTTCACTCAGGATGGCAAGGAGCATTGTTGGCTGTCACCTTGGTAACTGCCTAGCAACCAGATGGGGTTACCCTAGCAACCAAGTAACTAATCATATATCTCTGAACCAGAAAATTGTAGTGATTCCGTGTTGACTTATTTCATTTAGGATGGCAAGGAGCATTGTTGTCTTGCCCCTTGGTAACTGCCTAGCAACCAGATGGGGTTACCCTAGCAACCAAGAAACAAATCACATATCTCTGCACAAGAAAATCACAGAGACTTCCGGGTTGACTTATTTCATTCAGGATGGCAAGGAGCATTGTTGCCTGTCACCTTGGTAACTGCCTAGCAATCAGATGGGGTTACCCTAGCAACCAATAAACAAATCACATATCTCTGCACAAGAAAATCACAGAGACTTCCGGGTTGACTTATTTCACTCAGGATGGCAAGGAGCATTGTTGGCTTGCCCCTTGGTAACTTCCTAGCAACCAGAAGGGTTTACCCTAGCAACCAAGTAACAAATCACATATCTCTGTACTAGAAAATCGTAGAGACTTCCGGGTTGACTTATTTTACTCAGGATGGCAAGTAGCGTTAGTGGCTGTAACCTTAGTAACTGCATATCAACCAGATGGGTTTCCCTAGCAACCATGGAACAACACCTATATCTCTGCACCAGAACATCCTACTGTCATGGGGATGGCCCCTTTCAACTTTGGGCAGTAGGTGGGACATTGTGGTAAGAAATTTTGCCACGGCAAGCACCACTCACATTTTCTTCAGGAAATGTACCTATCTAGTTTAATGTTATTATTCTGAAAAACAAGAGGTGAAATATTTTATAAAATGCACTCTGTCGATGTTGAGAGATTTAACGCACATACACACAGTCTGTTAAGCTTACATGTTTCTCATACTGCTTTGTATTTTCTTTTCACCAGAAAAGCAAATACTTTGTCCGTTGGTAGGCTTAACTCCAACAAGAACCTAATAACAGTAGGTTAGAATTAAGTTAGAATTAAAATATTACAAGGATTGCTACACGAAAGCACACAACAAAGATGCCATGATTCCTCCTCCTCTTTTCCAATACCTCAACGATACATATTGAATAAATATAGAGAAATGTTGAACATGACGGCAATGCTGACAAAGGTCCTTGCTGACTTTGAGGATCTTGCTGTAATATGTTGATTGATCACTGCCATGGAGACTAAATTCACTGAGGTGGTTACAAGAGTGAGGGGATGTCGAGAAACGATTATCTGGAGTCATCGGAGAGGGAATTATCTGCTAATCCGCTAGCGACCAAGATGGATTTTGAGCGTGTCTGAGAGAAATTGGAGGACATGGAGAACCGTAGATAATTTTGGAGGAGCAGCAGCAAGGCAAGTCTCCAAGGCCAGACAATCTTTTTTAGATCTTATGCTGCAGAACTGTAATATTTAGGTTTGAGAATACTTTTATTGGGTGGATCAAGTTACTTTATAGACACCTGGTAGTGGCGGTACAAACAAATGGATTAATTTCAGATTATTTTACTTAGGAAAAGGCACCCGGCAGGGTTGCCCTCTTTCCCCATTATTGTTCTGTCTTGCCCTGGAACCATTAGCAGCCAAAATAAGAAAGGAGGATGGTCCAAATTAACAAGGGGTGGTGGCAGGAGCTATGGTGCATAAGATTTTGCTTTATGCAGATGATATTTTATTATTCGTCTCCGACCCAACTAGATCTATGTCTTGCCTCCACAGAATTATTAATTCCTTTTCTAAGTTCTCAGGATACAGAGTCGTTTGGTCTAAATCTGAAGCTGTGGCTCGGACAGCGTACTGCCCAGTAACGGCTTTTCAGCCATGCGCCTTCCAGTGGCCCAAACAGGGCAATAGTATTTGGGAATTTTGTTCCCAGCAAATTTGTGTGATTTAGTTTGTTAATTTTAAACTCTTAATAAAAACGTTTTCGAGCGATGTGGGCAGGTGGGCTTCATTATGATTGGGAATGTTAATGTTATTAAACTGAATTGTATTCCAAAATTCAACTACCTTCTACAATCTCTCCCTGTAGATGTCCCCCTCTCTTATTTCAAGCAATAATAGTATAGGAAAGTCCTTCATTTGGAATGATAAACATCCCAGATTACATTACAATAAATTGCATAGGCCGATTGACAAAGGTGGGCTAGGTCTACCCAAGATTTTGTTTTATTATTATGCATTCGGTCTCAGACAATATGGCTTATTGGTCGCTTCCACATGAGAGAGCACCTCCCTGGTTTTGTATTGAACAGGAATTTCTTGCCCCTGTTTCGCCAATGCAAAGCCTTTCTATTAAACTAACCGGAGAAGTTAAGTTACACCGTTATGTATAAATAAGTCCCGTTTCTGCTGGTCAGAGTGGATTGCGAGGGAGGCTAATACTATCGGTGACCTATTTGGGATTGGAGTATTGCTCCACCTGCTCTCTACTATTTTTGGGAGTAGCTTACTCCCCCTAACGTGGCAGACACTCTGGGTGTGGTGATTACTGCTTAAGGAAAAGGTCATGAGGCATCAGTGTATTACTCCCTGCTAATTCAGAGTCTGGAGGGAGGACAGAGCTTCAAATTCTCTCAAGTGATTATGGGAGAAAGATTTAAACTTTGTATTGGAGGAAGTAGTGTGGGCTAGGATTCAAAAAAACGTCAAGTCTACATCTAGAGATGCAAGGGTGCGCCTTATGCAATTAAAGATTTTACATTGATTCTATTGGACCCCCTGTAGATTGTATAGGCTTGTTCTTAAAGACACACCTACATGCTGATGATGCCAATCAGAAGATGGGGACAAAACACATGTTTTTTTGGTGGTGTGTTAGGATCCAAGAATTTTAGTTGAGGGTTCAGAGTTTTATGTGTGATGTATTGGATACTCAATTTTCATTTTTCCCCAGACTCTGTATCTTAGGCCATGGGGTGGTCATTAATATAGTGGATAGATATATGAAATACATAATTTTAGTCTGTATTTTCTGTTATGTTTATTTAATTTGTGAATGGAATCAAGAAAACTTGTTAACAACAACAAAATAATACTTATTAAAAAAAATAATTAAAAAATCTTAATATTATTTTGTTTCCATAGTATTCTTTTTATTGTTGTAAAGCACCTTGGTCAACCAATGTTGTGTGTATATGATGTTATATAATAAACCTGACTTAAACATATCCACATATATCCCCCCCCCCCCAACTAGCTGGTGCAGAATGATTACTTGATTACTCGTGTACTTGTCCCTATTCGCTTTCAGTGTAGAGAAAAGAACAATGCGGACATGATGTTAAACTTCATTTGTTTTGCACATACAAGTTTGTAATGACACAAGGGTGAGTAAATTATTCAAATTTTTTCAGTGAACTATTCTTTTAACAGCACCAACAAAGTGCTTTGGTTAGGCCAATAGTGGAGTTTTAACTAACGAGTCATTCATTCGTTTTTCATGCTTGTTAAGCTGTGGTCACGGGTTACCTAAGCTCATCGTCTGTGCTATTTCTACACTGGAATGCGGTCAGGTGATGTGCATTTTCTTAAGTACTGTAAGTTCAGTGGTACGCAGGTGTTTGGGTCAATGTTAGATCAAGGCCACTCGCCGCTGCCTCGATCTGTTGTGGGACACTCTTATGCAAGCGACAGTCAGTAATGTAACCAGCATTATTACATCACTACTCCCTTGTCCCTCTGTCTAATAATGTAAGACTTTGCCATCTTAGACACGTCTCTTTATGACATGGCACAGGTGGCTTTAATGTTAGGAGAGAAATGGCTGCTGAAAATTAAATCAGAACAGACTGACACTACACTCTACTTCCACGCTATGATCAGGAAATAAGAGATGATGGTGCGAAAGATCGCTGAGATTCTTCTGGTGCATCTATGAGTCAGGATACTGCAGGAACTGTGAGTTTACGACTGGGTGAGTCAAGTTAAAGAGACAGATCAAGAAAAGATTGTATGCAGCAGGGGTATTAGTTTGTGTGTCAATGTTTGCCAAACTAGAACCCAGTGTGAAATTTGTGTGGGGAAATTAGCCATCGGAAGTTCCTCAGGCGAAATTCCTGATCACGTCTATTGCCATTGATATGACTGTATTAAGGAATTTTGCCATGCAAAGTTAAATGTGACTGATCCTTGACATAGTCAAAGGCTGTTTTGCCTTTATGTTCACAGGAATCTTTTTGCTTCACTATTTTCAAAGTCACTAAGATCTAAAAAAATAAATAAATAAGAAAATGTAAACATGGCTAAAGACCCGTGACCACTGCAGCTAGCCTTTAAACAACAATTAAGGCTTATTTGTTTTGTGTCCGTGCCAGATATTACATCATGCAGTCTGAAGCTGCTAGATCTATGGACCGACTGACCCGAGGAAGGTCAAGTCCTCCCCACCGCTTTCCTCCTCCCTTATCATTTGATCAGACCGCAGTGAGCCCAGACCACTGCATTTGCAAAGACAAGAATTAATACAGTTGGCCCATCTTACAATAAATGTAATGCACGCTCTGCCTTCCTTTTTCTTTACCGATTTCCTTTTGGCTGCTTGCCTCTAGCTTCAGAAAAATTTTATTTGGCAGGCTGCTCTGTCCTCATTCAGAGCCTTTGATGTTCAAGCTGAGCTGCTTTGAGAGGGAGAGTGTGGAAAAGCAAGCTGAAATCATTGAAAGTTTCAAATTAAAGGGCTTAATTGAGTTGAAAATAGTGTGTTGTGATTATCTTGGCACTTATTTTGATTTTAATGTGTGTAATAAAGTGTTTTCTCTTCTGGTTTTGTTAGTACAGTGTTTAAAGTCTACATATAGTCACAAAGGACATGTTCCTGCTCTTATTGTGCACAATTCATCAGTGCATATTATTCCAAAGAAAAAAATGTTTTGTCTTCGTAATCATCAAAGACTTTCATCAAAATGTAATAACTTTTCTGCATTTCAAATGTTTTTTCTTTTACGGTGGTGTCACCTAGAGGCTATTGGATAATTGTGACCAATTTGCCAATTAGCTATTTAGACATCGATTTACATGGAAATACAGTAGAAATAGAAGTAGAATGGGTTGCGAATGCAATCTAGAAGTATTTAGTGGTGCAGAAACTTATTTTAGCATACGAAACTGTTGAAGATAGTTGTGTTATCTGTCCTGGCCAGACCTCTGTCTATTAAATGAGAATTTAAGATGTTTGAATATGTTATTTCTGTCTTCTCAAGACCTGCATTCATTGACTTTGCAACAAATATGTATAGTTTGTTTTATAATGATGTTCCCTGGTCATGAATTGTTGTTCTTTGACGTCAATATGAAATGCAGTTTGCAAGTTATTACATTATAATGAAAGATCATTCACAAAGAATCAGTAACACTGATCAGTCGATTATTTTTTTTTATTGTATTTTTTATGTTATGTTGACTTCAATGTTTCTGTTCAGATCCATGCTTAAATATCTTCTCCTAAGCTTTAGATTCTGTTGGATTGTGCAATAACAGATGCATAGGAAATATAAAATACTTTGGAAACAGAAAACAGATGTTTTTATCTGCCAGAAGACATATTTCTATTTTATTTCTGTGCAGAAATGAAGCCCTGAAAATAACTTGTTCTCAGAATACACTTGCTGCGGTAGCTGTGGATTATTTATAGCTTTACTTTTCATTTTTTCCGCGTGACCTCATTTTCGCCGGGAGGACGTTTGAGGATGATGGGTTTGACTGTGACCGCAGCACGAGAGAGAGAAAGAAGCACAGACACTGCTTTTTTCTCAACAAATGGGAGAAAAACAGGATTGTAAATGGACCAAAAACATAGCCTTACTGCATTCCTGTAAGATTGTGTTATTCCCAATATCAAGCCAGTATTTTTTCCCCAGTGAGACCAACCATCATTACATACACTTACACCCCAGCTACACTGCAAGAAATGTGATACACAAATCAGAATATTTCCATTATAATCAACAAAGCTGTCTACACCAGTAGTCCTTGTTTGGATTTGCTTTAAGGCCCAGAAATACATTTGACATCAAGTTGCGACATAACACAGTACAACACACAATAATTTTAGTGCATGCACACTACGACTGCTATGTGACACCAGACATTCTCTTCAGGAGTTTATAACCATAAAGATGTCTTTATATTTCTTAGACTCGAGTTATACAAATGCAGGTATCTGTAGACTTCTTCACACACGCACTCTTGACTTGAACATCCACTGTTTACATTCATCTCCAGTTGTTTAGCAGTTATTACATCTTCTAATGCTTCTTCGTGACAGCAACGGGTCAATATGTAAGTGTTGCCACCTTTGGACCCACTAATTAGTGCAAGTAACTCCAGGCCATGCGCATTCTGCACGTTCAAAGACGTGGTTCGTGAAATCGGACTGTGCATGTTCAGTGCTCGCGCACTCTGCTGATGATGAGATTTGCTTCACACGTCCTGTACATGGACGCTCAGCATTCATGTCGAAGTATACTAACTGGCAGTGTCATAAAAAGCAAATGTGACATGAAAATTTCAACCGTGTAAATTAGTTTTGTTCCTGTGATGCTTTAGGCTCATGTGTCATCATGCATGCGCTCCAGAAGTGCAGCACTGCAATTACTGTTAAATAATTGTTAAAATGTATTACAAGTTATTCACTATAGTAAAGGTGTTTAGATGTCATACAAAAATAAGTGTTTATGAACTGATCTGCAGTTTTTCTCTGGATTTCTGTGAAATGTCACCAGAAACTGCTGTGATACGTACAGAGAGCCTTGTAAACATTTTGGAAATATATGGTTATAGTAACGTGATTCTATGAGACCAGACTGATAAGCCTATTTATTTTAATGTCCCAGCTAAATGCGATTAAATAGTCAGTCACATTTTTTTATTTGCATTTAGCACTGTTTTTGTCTGCTGTCTGCAACCCTTTCAGAAGAGACCCACCAGCAGAGAACTACAGGTCTACACTGCATGGTCAACATTACTCATTTAATGTACTGTAAGTTTGTTTTGTCGCTAACTTGCAGTATAGGCACAATGAAAGTTAAAGAGAGCAAGGCCCATATGCACTCAGCCTGCCAAGAATAGAAATTAGCTTTTTGAAATATTCATGTAATAAACTCCTTCCTGTCTAAAGGGAGAGCGTCTGGCCATTCTCTCAGGAAGTTCATTTAGCACTGATCGTGCACTCAGTGAAACCCTGTCAGAACCAGACCACTTCTGATACTGAAACTGTCATTTGCATATTCCAGCAGGCTTTGATTTTGGAGTCACAGCTCTTTCTCTCTCTCTCCGGTGCCAGAATACCTTGCTTTGTTCAAATCTAACATTATGAGTGGGATTTTGATTAATTCACAATGGAATTTTTTAATCTAATTGCTTTAAAAATCCAGCTAACGATAAAATTAGGTGTTAATTGTTTGAGTATTTCAGAGGCAGTCCTCTAAGTGGCTCTTTGACAGTAGTTGATGACATAATTATCTATCATGGTTTGTAGAGGGATTGTCCTTAGCCGGAGGCCCTTAGGAGATCAAACTGCGTTTGGGTGTATCTCTGCCCAAGACGTTCACACTGAGTGGAATTTAATGCATTTAAAGCAAAGTCATTTTTATTTGCATAGTGCTTTTCAGAACACACATAGTTTCAAAGCAGCTTTACAGAAAATGAGGCATTAACAGAAAATTATGCTCTATTGTCTGTAATGTCTTAGTCCTCATTGAGCTGTTTAAATGAACAACTTTAAAAATGATTTGTCTTTAGCCCCCCCAGTGAGCAGGGCAAAGCCGACTGTGGCAAGGAGCCCAAAACTCTAGAAGATTTTAGTTAATGTAGAAAAAAAAAAAACTTTGCAGAAGCCAGGATTAGCTGGGGGAGCCATACAGCATGAATATAATGACAATATTATTTATTTATGTGTAATACTGTAATGTATTATCTGAGTAAACTAGATGTTGGTGGGCAATGTTTAAAGCCATTGTACTGGTCCCTCTTTACTCATCTTATATCTTGCACTACATACAGTACATCTTAAACTACAAATTATTTCAAATCCATCCCCACATGAAATCTTCAGAGGAGGTTAACTGATTATAAACCAGACTAACAATCACAATTGTAAGATGTATGGTTGGATAGCGGCACTCAATTTGATTCACTCTCAAAAAGTTTTACGTTCCATGCCATGTGGATATCTCTGATATAATCCTGGATAACCACTCTACTGCCTCTCACACTTTTTACCACCCTAAACTTGAAAGTGCACACACAAATTTATATCATGAGGTAAGGTGACCACAGTCTCCCTATTATCTGTCCAATCTCTGAGAGCAACAAGTGGGACTCTTGACAAGGAAACAAAGGGACAACTGTATGGCCTCAGTGTCTTCCTCAGAGCACCAGAACAGAGCTCCCAATACCATTTAGAGAGAGATTGGTTTGTCAATCATCAAACCCTAATAATAATGCTTGCTAAAGGGGCCATTCTGCACTTCTATAGCATTTTATTTCCCTGAATTGCATTTATAATGTTAGTCCAGGTTCTTAACGCAACACAACAGTTGTAATTTAGTTTTTCATGACCATTTCACCCTCCCTCTGACCCTCTCAATGTTTAATATATAAATGAACTCTTATGATGGCTGACATCTTCGAACTGGCGTTGGTAACTGTTGTTAGGGTTGACCAAGTTGCTGGAAACTGAATGGATGTTGATTCGAAAGCATGGGATGTGTAATGTGCTCATGGTTGTGACCAGTGTTGGGGAAGTTGCATTCATCAAAAAAGTACATCAAACATGCCGTTTTATGAATGAGATTGAACAAAACATTTGTGGGCCATTTTTTTTAAATGTACTGTGAGGCTTTGTATCGTGAAATTTGTGTATCGTTACATTCATAATATACATAAAACATAAAACTATGGTTAATTTCCATAAGGGTTAAACAAATAGGGTGACAATATAAAATTGAACTTACTTATACTTAATTTTCACTTAAATTTCAAACTAGAAAACAACTATTTTATATAACTAAATTAAAATATAGTGTTATACAGCAATACATTAAATAGTTAAACAAGGCAACAAGCTTTGCTGGGCCCAAGTGAATCAGTGAATCATTTATGTGAACTTGTTCTTTTACAGGAACTGTTTGACAGAACCAATTCACTAAAATTATTTTTCTTAGTGCTACATGAGGAGCGGATGGTTTTAGGTGTGCACGTTTGTGATAGAATGGGACAAATGTAGGGTTTTGTGATGCTACAGCACTAATGTACTGTACTACAAATGTAGCTTGCAACTGGAAAAGCTACACTATTGTGAAAATAGCTGAGCTATTGTCACGCTACTGGAAAACATTTTTATAAATAAAAAAATATTAGTAGCATCGCTACTTATCGTTAAATACTCCCCAACACTGGTTGTGACAGTTTACCATGGTTTGAACATCCAAGCTTTACAAATGTTGGTGAATGTCAAATTAACAGATGCGGACTGTGTTTATTGTTTAATAATCTTCGTTGCTGGAGTGTCACAGCAGCAGTAAGTGTGGAAAGTAGTGTCTTTGTTCCTTATTATAGCAGCAGTGTACAGTGACACACTAGCTCACACAGCTCATCGGTTATTATTTATGCCCTTACCTTCACAGCAACCGTGTGTGTGTGTGTGTGTGTGTGTTCTGCTGTCTCTAAAGTACAATCAATCACTATGATTATGTCTGCCTGTCTTTTAAAAAAAATCTCTTTAAAAAAACCACAAACTGGTAACCCAGATATGCGATAATGTTACATGTATTTTCTTTTACGTGCACATACACACATCACAACATATTTTATGTTGTTAAAGTGAATATAACCTACTCAGCCTGATTTCTAAATCACTCTTAAATTGTTAAGATTTTAATAGACTATTAGGTTCTTTTGACTTCTGGTGAATTATTTGATATAAACGTGTGCTGGTCTGTGCATTTAGGGTGTCCTACAGAGCCCTCTGACTATATACCGCAGTCATCGTGTCAGGACGCAATTCATAATGCAATGCAAAAACACACTGAATACTCAGCATGAGTGCAAAAGTCACTATAGCAGGCAATAGTGTACTCTGTCTTCTTCTATGGTCAATTTTGTTCTTTCAGGTCATGATTACAGAGCCACTTAGAGGACAGAGAGGAAATATATTTTCTGAAATAGTTTTGCATATAATGTTCCCTCGCAATTATTTTGGGTTCCCTCGCAATAGCTTTACAGAAATTGCTTAATTGTACTACAAATTAACCATTGTATTACTGTAGTAAAACTGTAGTAACTTTTTTTTTAGGCTGAATAATTATGATTTTTTTTCTATATTATTACTGTTTTACTGCAAATATCATGGTTAAAATCTGGATACTGTTGTTAAGTTGCTAGCTATTGCTGTTTGTTGGCTGTGCACCATCTATATTTCCTATTTATGCGAATGGCCTGACATGCTCATAAGACTCAACGTGTTAATCTGTGGCAGTGACAGATGGAGCCTGTGGTATTATGGCAGGACTCTGATGGGGGATTCCTGGGTCAAAAAGTGAGCATGTCCTGTACCTGGTAATCTCCATTACCAGAGCTAGAGATTGAGATATAAACACGTGGTCTTCTAAATGTGGTGCATTTAAATTTATATGTAAGGTACTAATCATTTTGAAGTCTGAAATCATAGTTATATATCTTATCTGCATTGAGCACTGTGCTATATTATCTTTAAGAGAAGCCTTTATTATTTAGGCCAGTGTTTTACATGGTGTTTGCTCCTCGACTCTCGTCTTGATTAGAGGAGCTACAACAGTGTAATTTGCTTTAAAGTCAACGTGAAATACTGTTCACAACCCATTTCACATTTCGTTATCAGATGCATTTTAGTGAAACAGTATATTTAATGAGATAAATCTATGACATGACTTGATTTTATCCATTGGGAATTGATTTGATTGGAAATTAATTGGTGTAACATAGGGATGGGCAATATGACCAAACATTTTATCACTATATTATCTTTCATATCATTCGATATAGATATTTATCATGATATACAGTTCATACCATTATTGGGGGAAGAAATTCATTCCACATGTTTGTTAGACCCCAAGAATGAATGTAAACATAAATTGTTTGATTAGAAGTTAACGTCAGATGGTAAGCTACCTTTTATTTAACATTCAAGAAGTATACTCTGTTTAGGATTTAAACAGATTTAATCTATACGTTAGGTGTGTATGAAATTTCGCCATGCAGCATTTTAAACTTGAGTGCTTGTGAATGTGTGGAGCCGGTGTTGAGCTGACATAGAGACACAAACTGCTCATACCTTTAGAGGTCCTTGACTCATACATGGAAAACACTATTAAGAGAATCACATGCTCTGTTTGTAGCAGATGACAGCAGGCAGAGCGCTAATTCTCTTGTATAGCTTGAGTCATATACAGACTGCATATTTATGTATTTATATATTAGCCTTTTGCGGTTTAATAATTACTGTGATTCACGTAGTGACCTGCTTTTCTGGATTGGGAATCTGTCATTATGTCAGAGCTTCATGGTCTAACAACACAGAAACACTTCAAAATAAAAACTCAATTTAAATGAAAAAGTATGACAGAAATAAATCACTACTATTTAGTTATGGAATATTCACTGTTATACTACTAATGATAATAATAAATCAATAAGAGCTGTATTATATTTAAGCAATATCTCACATCTGCGATGCTCTATTATCCAGCACTTTATTTGACAAAAATAACTCCTATGTTGTATTTAGGATTGTGCTGTGAGATTCTGTATATAAGCACTTCATTTAATTAAAAATAATACAATATTATGTTTAAAATTAATTGCTATACTTTTATTTGATTCACATTTTAATTTATTTATTTAAACACAGTTTTGATGATGAAATTGAATTAATCTGCTGATATTGAGTTCAGAAAAAAAAAATTATATCGGCGAGTACTAAAAAAAAAGTATCTGGACTTTTACTCATTCTCAAAAGAATGGTATCGGAACATTCCTAGTAATTACACTTTTAATTAAGGTAATGAAGACTGTTTTCCCCTTTTAGAATAGAGCACAACAGTGCTCGCCTACTTTTTCATCCATTTTGTTTCAGATGTGATTTTCCCATCATTTTTTTCCACAGGAATTTCATAAAATATTAAAAAAATTGTTTTAAGCCCAAATCAACCAGCTCCAATGTAAATCACACCATTACAAACTTGGATTTGAAGCAAGAAAGTATTTGAAAATAGGACAAAAAGATTAAGGCACAAGACTGTTCTTAACCCTCTGGGGTCTGAGGGTATTTTGGGCCCTGGAGAAGTTTTGACATGCCTTGACATTTGTGCTTTTTTCAGTTGCTTAAAAACATATTATTGGCTAAAGTCTGAGAACACTGTATTCAGCACAAACAGGGCTACAATAATATGTGAGCAACATGTGTGTACATGTTTGTATTTTTGAGAAAATAACGTTTATGCATGGTTTTCAAAAAAAAAAAACATTTTAAGTCACTGAAATAAGGTCATATAACACATGCTAAACATTTGTCCACAAGCCTTTTGAGAACTGGATCTTGTAGCCTAGAGTTTTTGCTACAAAATGATGTGAAAACCATCCTGATCACTCATTCATACAAAACAATATAGTAATTTAACTTTTTTAAGACAATTTTAGTGTTGAAAGGTAATATGCAAGGAGCCGTGAATGATCATGAATATTTAGGTGATTCACACCTGAGAGACAATGACCCCACCCCTGAGCCTATCAATGAGGAATGTGACAGAAAGAGAATGAATATGAGGATACTTAATGATCCAAATCAAGTTTTAAGTTAAAAGAAGTAATCTGACTATACATTTTCTTTACATAAAGATTTTACTTAATTTTAGACCTACACTGCCGTTAAAAGAGGTCTCTTCTGCTCACTGCATTTATTTATTTGATCCAAAATACAGTAAAAACATTGATATTTTGAACTCTTTTTACTATTTAAAAGAACAGTTTTCTTTTGAAATATATTGTAAAATGCAATTTGTGATCAAAGCATAATTTTCAGCATCATTACTGCAGACTTCAGTGTCACATGATCCTTCAGAAATCATAATAGGCTGATTTTCTAATATGGGCATCTTTAAAGTGCATTTTACTCATTTAACCTGAACACATATTTGCAAGCACAAGCTTTGTTGATTATAATGAGGCAGCATAACCGCTAGTTAAAATATAATCTAAACATTCATATTGTTTTTAAATATACATATTACACATCATATTTATATAATACAGCTTACAATTTAAATGCCTGCTTTAGCCGAAACAGCATTTAAATGTAACTAAAACTTGCTTATTAGGACATATTTCAAATTTCAATACTCTGAATCCTGTCTGGCAAGTCTGGAAACAGTCCCACTAGTAAAATATGTACATGCTTATATATAATAACATGTCAACTAATGAAAACTAATTGACTTACTCATCTGAAATTGTATCCTCGGCTGGATCAAGTCTCTCTTCAAAATACAAATGTTCATTGGAGTCCCGCTCTTCTTCTGAGGAAAATGTTAACTCTTCCATACATTCCTGGAGCTTTCTCACCTGTGTATCATTGTAAACACGCAGAAAAAGGAATGAAATGTGTTTACAACGTCACAGTGGGGGCGTGCACATTTGCGTTGATCGTCTCAGCACATTAGCGTATGAATGGCGCGCTCTGCTGGTGGGTGGGATCACATTACAGATAATGAGATGAACCGGTAAAAACTGCAAATCGCTTTGTTTGAAACAGATTGCATTTCAGGAGAATATTTGTTTTAAATTTGAATTGGTTTATTAAAAAGTAGACATTTAAAGCTTTCTTTAGACATATGTTTCATGTTTGTGTGATAAGTATTTGCGGAGTTTCAGGTCATTTTTGTGACGTGTTTCTGAAATATAATATGCTCGTGAACACAGAGAATGCTGAAAGCTCACCCTTTTTATTTTCTTTATTTTAGAAAAGCACAAGATTTTGTTGTTATTGTGAGTGTACACAAATAAAAGTAGACCCTTTATAGTCTCTAATAATGTCTTACACTTACCTATATACCCAAAAATGACGGAGTATTTTAAGTTGTTTCTGCTGTAATGACGAAAATATCCAGCAGGACGCGCCGGCGCGTCCGTTGACCCCAGAGGGTTAATGTCTTTAATGAAGAAATCAACTACAATCCTACAAGCGTTGTAAATGAGGCAATAGAATTAAAATAATGGAAAAATTTAGCAACAATATATTTTAAGTTCTTTGCAACATATTAAAATGTATACAAATATATATATATTCAATTGCATCATTCACAGAGCATCATGGAAGTGAGAGCTCTTTTGCCGTGCTTTGTTTGCTTACTCTGATTCACAAGTAGTGTAATTCTTCACTAAGAATTCAGCTATTAAACATGATTTGTAAAATAAATTGATGGTTTCAACAGAAGCATATACCATCGATAAAGGCATCCTCGAAGCCTATGGTAGGTCTGTCTTTAAAGGTTTTGAATTTATCGTAAAAAATCTATTCCCCAAAGGATGAAATTAATCATTAGTTTTAATTCAGGAACCATATTATTGGGCTCTATAGCATGCATCAATTGAATCATTCACAATAAGACTAGGAATATTCAATAAGAACACTAAAGCATTCAAATCAACAGAGAGAGAAGCATGACTATGGACAAAACAGCATGCATGCAAACTCAAGCTGATGAAATACTGCCCTGGCCTGCGTTAAGACATCTAAAGACAGGTTTGCTGTGTCGTCTCGTGGGCAGCTGGCAGACAGATTAATAGGCTTGAGATCCCTGCAGTAAAAGGGATATTGCTGGAGCATTCACCCCTGTCCATCTCCACCCCTAATCCACATAAGCTGCTCTCACTGCGCTACAGATTACACCGTCTTATTGATTGGGAATAATGCAAGCTTGCTGATTAAAATCTTCATCTGTGAAATTCTTCCTTCCTGGCATGAAACCCTTTTTTTCTGAGCTCATTTATAATTGGCACCATATTTCATCTTCACGAGATAAGGCAGCGTTCACTGAGGTTTGTGCTGGCGCATTTGCCGGAACGTTAATTGCATGAATGCGATCACAGCTGCCGAGCTGCTACCTGACCCTATCGGAGTGGAGCAATTTGAATGGTTAAAGTTATTATGCATATCAGGCACAACAAAAGAGGAAAGCTTGATTAAATGAAATGTCACAGTGTCTGAAGCTTCCATGTTGCATTAGAGAATATAGGAGAAAAACATAATCAAAATCTCTAAAGGCTGGACTTGTGTTTTGTTCTTTTAGCACCTTTTGTTTTAGTGTGTCAAGTCATTTTTATTTGTATAGCGCCTTTCACAACCCACATAATTTCAAAGCAGCTTTACAGAAGATCATGCATTAACAGAAGATAAAACTGTAATATCTATAATGTTTATGAGTCTACATTGTGTAGTTTGATAAAATATTATTTTAAAGTGTAATTAAGTAATAGTTGTATTTAGAACCCCAGTGAGCAAGCCGAAGGCGACTGTGGCAAGGAACACAAAACTCTGTAAGATGTTGGTCAATGGAGAAACATAACCTTGGTTATGTACCAGACTCATTGTGGGGACCAGTTTCCCCATTGGCTGAATATAATGAATATAATGCCAATATTACGTATGTATAGTGCAAGTCATGATTTAAAATTATCAAACTAAGTGTTAAGGGTCAGTGTTTAAACAAAGATTTTGTATGAACTGTAAGATTAATGACTAATGTCTTTGAAGTCCATCCTGTATTAACTGCAGAAGTTTACATAGATGCATTGTCCTTGTTAGTTGGCTTATGAAGGCTTTTGTTGGTAATGAATTGATAGTCTATGTATTCCATTTCAAAAGTGTAGTCCATCAATAAACCGAGGTGATGCAGGCAGAGATCAGTGAGGTGCATTGCAGTTCAACCTGGCAATCATTTTGGTGAAGTCCAAGGTTTGGGCAATGGCATATGACGTATCCCATGTCTTATGGTTGGATTTGGCTTTAGTTCATCCTCTCAAGTCCATCGTAATAGTCTGAAGTGATGTTTGGATGGCACTAGCTGCTATTAGTCATCACACAGCGACACGTAGCAGTGGAGTCCAACACAAAGCAGGAATGGAGCTGGATCCAGCCGGTTCTGGTGACCTCAGGATAGGAGTCCCGAGGTTGAGACAGGGAAACAAATAAAATAATATTAGCATAGATGCCATTCAATTTATTGCAGAGTTATAGATCACGATCACTGTTTCTGGTTCTGGCAGACCTAACTAAAGCAGCCTAAAAGAAAGCCTTTTTTTCACAATACTGTTCCAGTATGAATGAGAACTCTTAAGATTTCTGCTAAATTGTAATTCACATCTCCTCAAGTGCATGTTTAAGGAATATTTAAAATAATGCTTTAAATTACCAATATGTATGACCTCGCATCTCTGTTTAACAGTTGTACTGTTATTCTACGTTTAAATCCATTTCACAGAATTCCGCAGTTGTGTGTAATGCTGTTACTAATAAAAGACTTCTGGGAAATCACAGCTGCATGTCTGTAATTTTTTAAAGTGGTGAAGTGTTTGACTGTGTACTGGCAGTGTGTATGTACTGTGAGACGTGAGATATGGGATTGGGTTTCTGTTCATGAAAATGGTCTTTGATCATGGTGGAGCACTTTGGCTCTTTTAAAGCAGGACAGTTCGGATGCCAGAAACACACTGTGGCAGGGATGCTTTGGACTCCAGCAAGCTTTTATCACACTGTCTGAGCGAGAGGGAACACTCACGTATCCATACTCAGTTCCTGCTTCTTCCTGCTTTTCAACACAGGCCGCTTCATATGTCAGTCTGTTATCTACACTGGCTCTTCATTACTGATGTTTGTGTATGCTATCAGCATTGCATTATGTTTAAATTTTCTGTTTATGTGCATACGTTCATGCTAACATTGACTTGCGTGTTTGAAACGTCATAGAAAGTGTACTAAAATATCTCTTCAAGATAGGCTTCGATGACCTCGAGATTGAAAGTTGGCTTGTTTAATTTGCCTTTTTGCTCTGCCTCATTTACACCTTTTAAAGGCTACACTGTTTGCATTATGCAATAATAAATATACAGAATTTTGCTTTACCTAAAGGCTACTTCATTGTGTGTACATAATATACTGTATATCTTACATATCACAGCTTTTTTTTGTTGCTAGATGAAATCAGTGTTAGAAAACTCAATGCACATTATTTTCAAATAGCACTGTGTTTATTGGAAGCACAAGTATAATCGTGCAGACGTATGAAGAAGTAACAAAACAAGTTAACTACAAATTTGTAAGAGAGCTTAAAAGCTGTCTCCTCTTTTCTTCTCATGCTTTACTACTGTTTTCCAAATCTTTCATGGAGTCATCCATTGTTTTTGTTTTGTATATACATCAGCACGATTGTTGTTGACGCATATAACACATACTTGCATCAAAACTAATTTAAATAAAGTTTTTGCTTTCTGTGTCCTCGGTAGAAAGATGACTTGAGAATTTTATCATAACTGATATAGTTCCTCAACTAACTCAATTTAGTTTAGGTACTTCAAAAATTGTGTAGGGAAAAAAAGCCACTGTCTTCATTATTTTGATCTTAATCCTTGGAGAAACAAAGCCGTGTTATTTTCTCAAAGTTCATTTCCATGCCTCATGAGACTGTACATGGTGTCCTGCCCTTAAGGTTGGCACAGCCAGTGGAGTGTAAGGAAGTCCACCCTCGTGAACACACAGTCCGGCCTTTCTGTCTGTGTCCTGAACGCACCAGTGGAGACACACACTTCCCTTTAATTCTCTACTGTATTATATGCCACATCTGAGCCAAGGACATCCTACCTGCGAGCCAAACGCCTGTCCCTTAATTTTCTTTATGTGGATAATTGTGTCCTCTCTGCAAGCGCTCCTGGTGACTAATGTGTTTCAGCAGGTTTGTATTTTAGCCCAGCATGGCTGTTTAAAACCAGAGTTGCTGAGAAATTTGCCTGGGACAGTGAGGAGGAAACGTGGCAATAGCCTCTCTTGCTTTAAAGGAATAGGTCACCCAAAAATAAAAGTTATTTTGCTTACAATAAAAGTGGGTGGGGATGGACTAGGACAAGTTCCAAAAATGACACAAAAACCCCCACTAAGGAACCATAAATGAAGATCTTACGACATGTGTGCTGTATAACAAGTCATCTGAAGCCATTCAATAGCTTTGTGTAGTGAACAGTCTGAAATACCTGATCTGGGTATTGATACAGAGTTCGCGATCCTTTTTGCTTGCATATGAAAGAAGTTATTTCCCATCTAATGCTGGTAATTATACAGGGGACCTTCTAACTAGGTATAATTTGAAAATATTATTTTACATATTACATTCTATTTGTTTTTCATCGTTTTGATCACATTTAAGATTTTTAAACATTTACAAATCCATGTATTCCATCAATAAATATAATATTATATTGCATATTATATTTTGTGCTCCAGCCCCCTGCGACCCTGTACACAGGATAAGCGGTTGACGATGGATGGATGGATGGATGGATGGATGGATGGATTATATTTTGTTACGTGTTAATTTTTTGATGCTTAATTTATACTATTATACATTAACTGTAAATGAGTGCATATAAACGAGAAGGGACTCGAATGGCTTCTTTACCTCATCTGTGCTACAGTGTGATTAGGATTAAATGTTTGGGTTTTGTTGTTTTTGATCAACAGTTGACTAAAGAACAAAAATTTTATTGAAAGAGACTTTATTCAATGACAAATGGTTTGCGTGGATCTTGTCTTTGGACACACAATACAAAGAATGGGTCAAACCAAACTTTTAGGGGGTATTTACACTTGGTCACTTCATGTATTTTTACTGATCGTATTGCTGTCTGATTAAAAAAAGAATATTCCATTTACACTTGGCCACATCAATGTGTCTCCGTCAAACAGATATAAATGTGACCATGTGATTTGGCCCCGTGTACGCCTATCTGTGTGCACGTGCTGTGTATTTTTGCCTGCGGGGGTTCTCGTAGGTAAGGTGCGTCATGCTGCACTCATTGTCAGGTTTCAGTTTCAGTTTCTTCAGAGATCTGTATAAAATAAATTAAGAAAAAAGTCCTAACTCTTCTAGAACGTTCATTCATTTCTTAATTTGATTTTATTTACTGTATGATGTGAGCGTTATGCAAATAATTGCTTACAGATCTTATGTTTTCCCTATGGTGATATATTGCTGCTTGGGCGAAGTTAAGTTTAAATATGTGTCTTGAACAGCCAGATGCATCTACACTTGACTGACTTTTAAATGAAATGTGTCTTAAACCACCTCCGGAGGTGAACATTTACCAGCCAGTGGTTAATCAGACATTTTTAGTCACGTAGCGTGAAATTTGAGTGATTTACTCTCGTTGTAGAGAGTTACACATATAGTAAAAGATTGATCTTGGGATTTAAGAATCGATGTAGAGGTTGTTCAAATGAAGATTGTGAGGCAGCAGAAAATCTATATTTTTACCCAGTCCTGCGTTTCACAGAATTGTTTTTCCTGCTCAAATTCCAAATAATGCCTTTATTTCCTCCACGTTAATTGCCACACACAAGTCATTCACTAAGCACCACACATTTCACCCTTTGCAGACTCTTTAGCTGTCACAGAAATGCAAACAGGCATACATTTGAACATAAGTCATGTTTTAAATGTAGTCCACATAATCTATTTTTACTAACTTACTAAAAAGTGATTAACTTAATTGAAAGCCAGTAACTTTTATCTGATTACTCAAAATTAAAATGTAATATGTTACATTACTTATGACTAAAAGTATAATACAGTTATTAGTTAATTACAATAACTAAATAAATTAAGCAAATATGATTTACTTAAATTTTGGTCAGGTCTTGACATAAAGCAGTCGTATGGCTGGACTATTTTTTTTTTTTTTTTGCAGCTCGACAGTGTCTGTCAGTTTATGGAGAAAAAAACATTCTGTACAATCTGCAAATCATCTCTGTTAGTGTTCCATGGAAAAAGGTTAAGTCAGACAGATTTGGCAAAACATGAGTGTAAGTAAATGATTTTTGTTGAACTATCCCTTTAATTTCCTAAATGTGTGTACCAACGGCCTGCTCATCAGTGTGTGCGTCATACTGTGGGCTGGATTTGCTACCTATGATGTTGGGAGATTTGCTACAATGCACATAGCAACGCCCTTGGTTTACTTGCCTCCATTGCTCTCCCTGCCACTCTCCTTTCCTCTCTCCCTCTCTTCCTCCCTCTCTCCCTCCCTCTCTCTCTCTCTCTCTCTCTCTCTCTCTCTCTCTCTTGGATTCTTTCATTTCACTCTCTCTCTCTCTCTCTCTTGGATTCTTTCATTTCACTCTCTCTCTCTCTCTCTCTCTTGGATTCTTTCATTTCACTGTCTACAGTGGCACACTGATTTTCTCACCGCGCACACAACCACTGCATCAACAGACATCCGAGAGTTAAAAACAAGACGAGGGGTAAAAATACCAGCCTGTGTGTGTGCTTGATCTTTCGGTATGTGGGTCTGAAGAGCTTCCTGGTTGTTGCTCAAGTGTTACATGCTTGTGTAACCATGCTCTGGAGGAAGCAGGCAGTCTGACCCAGATCCAGATTCAGGCAGGCCAAGAGACTTCGCACAGCGGACAGATTGGACGTGTTCTCCAGCACTGCTGATGACACTAATAGTTTGATGTTCGGAGAGAGAGAGAAAAACAAGCACGAGAGAGGGATTGAGCGATCTGCCTCAATTTTTTGTCCTCCTCGCCTCATTTTTTTAGCGCTGCGGCATTGGAGTGCTGTTCTCGTTCTCTTGTTTCCTGTCAGCCACTTAAAATGTCTGACATGTGGCCAGTGTCTGAGTGTGGAAGATCTCTTTTCAAAGCATGCTACCTCTTTTAAAAACCACAAGGCACATTTGAGAGAAATTTGTGCTTGTTTGTTTTGATTTTTCACTCATTTGCGGCCGACTCTCTAGTTTCTTTAACTGTTCTTTAACTCTAGTTTCTTTCTTGGACTCCCTTTTCAGCTTTTGGCTGCATCTCCAGACCAGCAAAAAGGTAAGTAAATCCATATAATCTGTAAATCCATAGAAAAGCTTGTTTGTTCTGACTTTTAGACTGTTCAGCCTGCAGACATGGACTCAACTTGAGCCGGTTATATTGGGGGCTGATAGGGGCAGGGGCGGATAGAGCTGTTCACGACTTCGTCTAACAGGATGTTTATCAACCATCTGCTAGTGCGGTGCAGTCAATTGTATTATTGTGTCTACAGCTATGGCTGCCTTGCCTACGGGCCACTAACTTAACTAGTTGAAAGCACCAGCACCTTTCGGCGCTCTGCGAAAGACTATTCTTGCTGTAAACTATCACAGGTAGACCAGACCGTATCAGAGCTCACTGCGCAGGGGGATTTTTTCCTGATATACACTTATTAAATCAGTAGCATAGAGGACATGTAAGGGGCCCGGACAGAAGGACAGAACTGCAGCTGTGCGGTTAGTTGAGATGAATGGATGTTGTGGCTGTTTTTTGGATAGGGGGTGCAGCAGTGGTTTTATAGTGATTGCTGGTGTGACAGTGGGAAGAGGCATCTTGTGTTTTGAAAGGCCTGTTCATTTATTACAGTAAAAAAATATGATTAATGTTGTCCAGTTCTCTCTCTCTCTCTCTGGGGCAAAGTCTGGAGGGGCAATTAATCTTGTTGATCTACTGAGAAGTGTACTGCTTGAAATGGTGTGTATGTGTTTGAGGGAGGAAGGGCAGGGTTGCACTATGACCCATTTAGCAAAGCTCCTTCAATGCAGCACTGTGCAGAGTGCGGCTGTTTCTAATTATGGCTCTCTAGTCTAAGAGAGAGAGAGAAAGTCAGGGCAAGATTGATCTTGGGAATCAGTCTTGTTCCAGAACCACGAGGAGAGCAAGTCGTGTTAAAGGAATAGTCCAGCCAAATATTTTTCAAAACCTGTATGATTTTCATTCTTCCATGGAACACAAAAGATGATTTTTCACAGAAAAATTATGATTTTTTCACATCACAGAATGTTGACAGGGTTCAACATTGTTCACTGTTCACTGATCATACAGTAAAGTGAATGGAGACAAAACGGTGACAAAAGGCACCATAAAAGTAGGCCATATGGTGTGTGCACTATATTACAAGTCTTCAAAAGCCTAACAATAGCTCAGTGAGCAACGGACCATTGTGCTAGGTTGGATGTGAATGACATCATTGGATCTCGCATTTCTCATCATTGTTTTCTCATTGAGCATGTTTACATGCACACTAATATGCTGATAATTACCAAAAATCTACTTATTCCAAAATGCGAACAATGCAAGACAACCACGCTTAAATGAGCCTTGAAATCATAAGGTTATTCTCATTTGTCTTGCACACAACACATGCACACATTGGAGAAGCCAGTAAGAATGCCATTAAAAGTGTTTACATGCAATGCGAATATGGGTACTGGGAGAAAAATATACATGTGCCGATCGGTTTATGCTTAAATAGTTTGACCTAAAATTAACATTCCGGGTTCACTACAAGTTGAGCTTAATTGACAGCATTTGTGGTGTAATGTTGATTACCACAAAAAAAAAAAAGGTCTGCTGGGGTGACAGTGGGAAGAGGCATCTTGTGGGTTAACTTGTGGGTTTACTACAAGTTAAGCTTTATTGACAGCATTTGTGGTGTAATGTTGATTACCACAAAAAAAATAATAAAAATTAATAAAAAATTTGTTTAATAAAAATAATAATAAAAGAAGAAAAAATGAACTTACAATGGATGTGAATGGGGACAATTTTTAAAGGGTTGAAGGCAAAAATTTTAAGCTTATAATTTTATAAAAGCACAAACATTAATTATGTTTGAACTTGTGATTTATTTAAACTGTAAAGTTGTTTAAATTATAATTTTTATGGTGGTTAGGGTATCATACTGTCAGTACTTGTTAGTGTTTTGTTAGTCAGTGGAAAAATACATGGATAAGTTGCATTATTGCCAGAAGGACTGATTGGTCTCAAGGTAAATTTTTCGACTCTAGTAGAAGGAGTTATGGGTTTGAATACGCCCTAATATAATGTTTTAATTGAATATACAAAGATTGCATCTGTACATCAGTGGATGTATATCATGAGCGGGAACACATCTGTTTGCATTTTGCTTTACGCATGGCAATCCCCACTGTCACTCAACGATATTGAAAACAGCCGCAACAAGCATTCATCATAACAATAAAGAAATAACCAACTCCAGTGCTGGATTGGCATTTATTATAACACACACAAATGAAATGGAAACTCCTGCTCAAGAACTGGAGATTTTTTTTTTAGAAATAAAGCTAAAAATATTGCAAATGCTTTAGTTAGATACATTGTAAATCCACCAAAGGCTGAATAAGGAAAAGTAATTTATAGCACTTGTCTTAATGCGGCACCCGATCTGATCATCTGTACGTGTGGTGTGCTCCAAATGGACATGACAGGTTAACAACATGGAGACTGATATAAAAGACAGCGGTAATATTACAAGTACAATTGTATGAAGCTCCATTCGTCCATCATACATGTATACATCGCTTAAGACCATAACTGGCCTCGGCGTCTGTGTGCGTGTTGATGAACGGTTTAATTTATTTTCTTTTTACCCATATAAAAGCCTCAATTACGTGACAGTTAAGGGCACTTCATTTCAAATCATGGAGAGACTATATATATGGGAGAATCAAACATCCACTGTTTCTTTTGCCATGATGATTCTGCTAGATCGCTAATTATTGCTTTGTTCTGTTTCAAGTGTACTGAATCTACTGCATACATTTGGCAAGTGATCATTTTGACAAACTTTGCTAGTTGAATTGTTATGATAAATTATTCATGTTGCTTCGCTGCTCAGCGTGAACCTCTAGAGGGCGCGTCTCTATCTGTAGGGGTTTATGAATATACACACAAATTGTTGTTTGATCTACAATGAGTAATTTCTAGATAAACTTATCTAGAATACCTACACTGACTAAGAATTATTTAGCAGTTTTCTTATTCTATTATTTCTGATTATCTGGGTTTATTAGATTAGAATTTATTTTACATTTTACACTCTTTTGACAACTTTATGGATGATTCAAGATTATGCACCACAGGCATAATCTTGAATCATCCATAAATTTGATAAATATCGAGATTGTATTTTTTTTGCCATATCGCCCAGCCCTACTTGTGCTATCATCGTATGAAAATGACCTGAATGAATATTCTGCAAATCTTTGTCATTCAGTGAAGAAATTATGACAGAATTGCCATTTTTGGGTGTTATATATGGAGGACAAAACCTGCAAAAATAATAAATAAATACATAAATAAATAAATGTAATAATAAGAAAATAAATAAAGGAATAAATGTCATGGTAAAATATAATTCTTTTTTAATTAAAGTTATTCCTGAATTTTGTAGACTTTTTTCCTTTATTTATTATTTTCTCTTTTTATTTTTAATTCTTTAAACTTGTTTTATTATTTTTAAATCATTTTTATTATTATTTATTTATGCATTCATTTATTTTGCTATTTATTTATTCCCACATGTATTTATTTTGATATTTATTCTTACATTTCTGTCTCTTGTATGATAATTATGTGGGCTGGTCCATTGGTTTATGGTAGATTGAAGCTGTGCTCGATTACTCTTGACTTGTTTTGATGTGACGTTAGGTCATAGCCATATCGTGTAAACTATAGCCATTTGTGGGGCTAAAAACATAAGATCTTAAGTTAATCTAAGATTTATTGGTTATACTACAATCACAAAATAAATGGGGAACTGTTTCTTCAACAAAACCTCAAAATGAGCAAGTTTCATAAATGATATGATTTAACCTTATGCTTTTCTTTTTTTTTTCTGTGTATATAACTCCGAAAATCCATAATATTGTTTTTTGTTGTAATGATTGTTCATTGTAAAAGATAGAACCATGCTTCATTTCCCTGATCGTTTATGTATGTATATATATAAGATAGAAAAACTCTATAGCTGACGCTTCACCTATATCTAGAGAGTTGCGCAACTTAGCGAATGAAGTCGATAACCACGCATCAAATGACTGTTTCATTTAGAGTAGAGGTGCTTATTGATGGTTTAGGAGCTGTATGTATGTCGAAGCACATCCTGGATTGTTAGACTCTCTGCAAAACGTTTCCCTGCATATTCTAAATCTGTGCGAGTCAGAGGGTGCTAAGGTGGGGCATCCATCTTATTTGCTTCAGATAAGTACAATTGAGCTCTCAACCAATGATGCACAGGAGCTACGCAAGGACCGCCTCCCTGATTTCCATGTTGCTCACAGAAAAGTACAAATAAATACATGTATAAATAAATAAATATATATGGGAATGTATAAATATGGAAATAAATATATGTGGGAATAAATAAATATAAAAAATAAATGAACACATAAAAAAATAAAAAAAGCTAAATAAATGGATAAATAAAAATAAAGTTAAAAATAAATATAGAAAATAATAAAGGAATAAAGACATACAATAATAAATTCAGGAATACATATATTTAAAAATGAATTATATTTGTTTTATCAAGACATTTATTCCTTTATTTATTATTATATTTCTTTATTTATTATTTTTGCAGGTTTGGGCCTCCATAGTTATATACTTTTAATACCGCTCATTCAGTGTTTTTGTATACAGAAGATATAAGTGTGTTTGTGCTGTTATTGGATGTAATGAGGAGATCATTGAGTAGGTTGGGTTTTATGTTTTGTGTTTGTGGGTTGGGATGTGTCAGGGATAAGTGGGAAAGTACCGTTCCTCCTGTTGCCATGTGTTTGTCTTTGCAGTGTGGTGGGTTCTCATGGCTCTGGCTTTTCTCAGGCCGGCAGAAGGAATGTGAAGTTTTTTCTGGAGCAGGACACACACACACACACACACTGCCAGCTTTGTGCCTCCACTTAGAAACAAAGTGAAAAGGAAGTGTCCATTGAACTGAAGCTGTAGTTAGAGTTGTTTTGGCTCTGTGTCCGAACCTTGTGCTCCATTTCAAGGTTTTACAAGGATTAAGTTGTGCAGTGAGGTTGTGAATCATACACACTGCAATATATCTTGGAATACGACTTGCTCTTGGTTGTACTGTTGCAGTGTACTGTGCATCTACAGTATCTCACAAAAGTGAGTACACCCCTCACATTTTTGTAAATATTTGATTATATCTTTTCATGTGAAAACACTGAAGAAATGACACTGCTACAATGTAAAGTATTGAAAATAACTCAACACACAGCCATTAATGTCTAAACTGCTGGCAACAAAAGTGAGTACTCCCAAAGTGAAAATGTCCAAATTGGGCCCAATTAGCCATTTCCCCTCCCCGGTGTCATGTGACTCGTTAGTGTTACAAGGTCTCAGGCGTGAATGGGATTTGTTAAATTTGGTGTCATCACTCTCACATTCCCTCATACTGGTCACTGGAAGTTCAACATGGCAGATAACTCTCTGAGGATCTGAAAAAAATAGTTTTTGCTCTACATAAAGATGGCCTAGGCTATAAGAAGATTGCCAAGACCCTGACACTGAGCTGCTGCACGGTGGCCAAGACCATACAGCGGTTTAACAGGACAGGTTCCACTCAGAACAGGCATCGCCATGGTCGACCAAAGAAGTTGAGTGCACATGCTCAGCGTCATATCCAGAGGTTGTCTTTAAGAAATAGACGTGCCAGCATTGCTGCAGAGGTTGAAGGGGTGGGGGGTCAGCCTGTCAGTGCTCAGACCATATGCCGCACTCTGCATCAAATTGGTCTGCATGGCTGTTGTCCCAGAAGGAAGCCTCTTCTAAAGATGATGCACAAGAAAGCCTGCAAACAGTTTGATGAAGACAAGCAGACTAAGGACATGGATTACTGGAACCATGTCCTGTGGTCTGATGAGACAAAGATAAACTCATTTGGTTAAGATGGTGTCAAGCATGTGTGGCGGCAACCAGGTGAGGTGTACAAAGACAAGTGTGTCTTGCCTACAGTCAAGCATGGTGGTGGGAGTGTCATGGTCTGGGGCTGCATGAGTGCTGCCGGCACTGGGGAGCTCCAGTTCATTGAGGGAACCATGAATGCCAACATGTAGTGTGCCATTCTGAAGCAGAGCATGATCTGTGGGGCGTCCTCAAATTGAAGGTGGAAGAGCACAAGGCCTCTAACATCCACCAGCACTGTGATGTCATCATGGAGGAGTGGAAGAGGACTCTAGTGGCAACCTGTGAAGCTCTGGTGAACTCCATGCCCAAGAGGGTTAAAGCAGTGCTGGAAAATAATGGTGGCCACACAAAATATTGACATTTTGGGCCCAATTTGGACATTTTCACTTAGGGGTGTACTCACTTTTGTTGCCAGCAGTTTAGACATTAGTGGCTGTGTGTGGAGTTATATTGAGTGGACAGCAAATTTACACTGTTATACAAGCTGTACACTCACTACTTTACATTGCAGCAAAGTGTCATTTTTCAGTGTTGTCACATGAAAAGATATAATCAAATATTTACAAAAATGTGAGGGGTGTACTCACTTTTGTGAGATACTGTAAACTGTGTATGCATTGAATAGCTCAATGATCTTCTACTTTTGCCATTTCAATGACCTAGGTTTAGCAGTTCTATCTAAGCTAATTTTTTATACACTTGGACTGCCAAAATGTAAAACATTCTTACCCAAAACTGGTTTAAAAATACAGAATAAAATTATAGTTTCATTACTTGCTGAATTAAACATGCAACGTACATTAGTAAGGTCATTTGAGAATAATTGAGTGTTTTAAGGTTTGAAGCATTTATCGTTACATGCCGCATACAGCTGCAAATTCTATTTAAAAAAAAAATTGTAGACACCTGCACAATATGCAGTAAAGCAGTATTTGATCATCGACTCTCTCTGACATTTTAAAGCCAGGGCGTGTAATCCAGAGAGGCTAGCAGTTAGCAAGCTATCTTTGAAAGCATAGAGCCCGCCCTCGCTTCAGAGGTATCTCAAAAGCCTCGCCTCCTCTATCACACATGAACACAAAGAGCAGAGTCTAAGCACAAGGAGGAGAGATGTGTTGGTGGAATCGATAGCAACCGTTTCAGATTACCTCATGTCTCATTCACAGGTTAGACTTTACAATAATAACAAACGTAATTCTCGCGCTCGCTCTGCACAGCATCAATGATCCCGCGTTGATGACGTGTGATTGTCTGCGCGAACGAGTAGCACAGCGGTATACAAATATAGATTGACAGACAGGTAGGACATCCTATCATTACATTCCAACTGAATGCAATGATTGGTCGATCATTTCTTAGTCTTGTGCCTTCCACAGAAGATATATATATATTATTTTTTTATTTATTTTTTTTTTACATTTAGACCACTTATATTATTGATTGCTATCAGGATGTGAAGAGATTTTCAACCAGTATAACAAAAAATGTTTCTAGAAAAGATTGCACACCCTAGCTTTGACTGAATCAATAACAGCCATGATTGAGACTTCATGGGTGGAAACTGACCCCCTCCTCCCTCCAACACACACACACACACACACACACTCCAGTTGTTTATGAAACAATTGCACAGGACATCTTGCCCGTCCACAGGGCTGTCATTTGCAGGAGGAACACTGATTTTACAATGCTAAAACTGTTTCTACATTGCAAGTGAGCAACACAACAAAACTTGCTGAACGAAGGTGTCTTTGTAGCATGTCTCTTATTGGAGCAAATGTGTTTAGTTTGATGCATCGCATCATGCTGCTTCCCTTAGTATAGATGGAATGTTACTGAGACCTCAGTACAATCATAGTGTGCAATGGTCGAATATGATAAATTTTTTCTTCTATAGAGACATTTATTTTTAACAATGACACATGTTATACATTGTTTTGTAAAAAGTAAATAATAATAATAAAAAAGTTTTGAATTCTTAGTAAAATATCACAGTAACCACAGTTCAAAATTGAAATCAACCATTGGAGAACTACAGTGCCAGCTCATTTAGGGATTTCATAAAATGCTCCAAGCCACTGAATGCCATGAATCATACCAACCAGCTCCAAGGTGGCTCACATGATAACAAACTTTGATTTTAAGCATCATGATTTTACCTTAAAAAGTTAAGGTACATGACTGTGTAATTTAACATTTTTAATAAGGAAATAAACAACACTCCCATGAAGCTAAATAAATATTATTATTGATTGTAAGTATAAAAATAGTATATTTTATTTTATTGCAAAATATGATTTTTACAAATGTATTCGTTTGAGTGTAAGGAGACTGATTCGATTACGTCATTCACAGTGCATCTTGGAAATGGGCGGTCGCTGTAGAGCTCATTTGCGGTGGTGTCTTTGCTGTGATTCTCTAATTGGTGGATCTCTCTTCAGGATCATGGGTAGTGTAGTTGTTCATCAGGATTTCCAATATTCGCATGCTTGAAAATAAAATAAAATTAAGTAATACGAAATGATTGCTTAAACAGAAGCATACATCATCGATTGACAACCCCAGAGCTCACAGTAGGTCTGTTTTTACAGGTTTATAAATTGTATATTAAAAATCTATTTGTCAATGGAGATAATAAGTTGGATTTTACCTCTGTAACTTGTCTGTTGTGCTCTATAATGCCAATTAACTTATTATGCTGAGTTGTCTGACTGTTACTAGCAAGCCACAACTGGTATCTCATGGATGGCCTGCTTGCATGCAAAACAGAGAAACGTGATACTATTTGTGGTCTTAAAGTTATTTTGAAAAGTGTGTGTGGTTATTAAAGCAGTCTGTTTTCAAGCTGCCTGTCAGGCTCACAGATTCCAATGAGTTACTGCAGAATACTTGCTGTCTGTTGCAACTGTTGTTGTAGATCATGAGAAATGTGCAGCACTCCATTCAGGAGATTGCATATGACAGCTTAAATGCGTGCATCTGTGCAAAAGAGACACAAAATAGAGATGTATTTAAATGTTCAGAGAAAGACCAACTGTCTGTCTGTCACAGTTAATGACTGCTTCACCACGAGATCTTGCATGTGTAAGTGGAGACCATGTTCCTCTGTGACCTTCATGAAATAGCATCGTCCTGTTTCCCCTATGGCTGCACGAGTGAATCAGAGAGTGATGGATACGGCCTAGCCTCCAGGATGCTTTGCTATGCATGAACCCATGTCACAGCTCTGCTGCACAGTCCAGTGCTCTCAGCCTTATCAAATATTTATTGATGAATTACGGCCTGCTGTGCAGTGCCTGGCTGAGGACGATAATTTTGGTGAAGCTTTGTGTGCCACGGACAACCTGTGCTTTCTCTGAAATGATCCTTCTTTCATTGGCCTCCCTTTATTTTCCAAGGGAAGAAAGCAAATGTGTGTGTGTTTCTCTTTGTGTATGTATTAGGGTTGAGATTTGAATAAGGAATCTGAATACAAACCTGTTCCATTTATTTGTTATAAAAATACAATCTTCCAGTGATGTGAATGGAACACTGCAACAAAACATGCAATGAAAGCATCAGAGGTTGCCATGAAAATCAGCACGTCTTTTGTTCTGTCTGGATTTCTTTCCTGTGTAAACTAGGAATGTGCTATCAAATTTTCATATTTTTATAATTGCTGAAACTTTATCGTGGTATCTGTATTATTGTGGTATTGTATTAAATGACAAAACAGTTTTAAAGGTAACCAAATTTCATTATTGTTATTTGACAAGTTTAATTGCTTTTTTTAAACACCAAATTTGTTTTTTAAATTCAAATATAATGAAGTAACATTGAAAGAACCTTACGTTTGTTTTTGTTTTGTTTTGTTTTTTTATAAAGAAAAGGTTCATAAATAAGACACACGATATATAAAAAATATTTTAACTATATTTTTATATTAAAAATATCACTATATTCGATTGCATCGTCACTCCTCCTGAGCGATGGTTTGATTTTGTTTTAAAATTTGAATTAATTTATTGAAATAATCCCAGTACAATGGCAAAGGACCTTGTGAAGATGCTGGAGGAAACGGGTAGAGAGGTATCTATATCCACATTAAAACGTGTCGTATATCGACATAACCTGAAAGGCTGCTTGTCTAGGAAGAAACCACTGCTCCAAAACTGCCATAAAAAAAGCCAGACTACAGTTTGCAAGTGCACATGGAGAGAAAGATCTTAATTTATGTAGAAATGCTTCTGGTCTAATGAAATAAAATTTTTACTGTTGGTGATAATGACCATTGTTATGTTTGATGAAAAAAGGCTGAGGCTTGCCAGGTGAAGAACACCATCCCAACCGTGAAGCATGGGGGTGGCAGCATTATGTTATGGGGGTGCTTTTCTGCAGGAGGGACTAGTGCAATTCACAAAATATATGGAATCATGAGGAAGGAAAACTATGTGGATATATTGAAGCAGCATCTCAAGACATCAGCCAGGAAGTTAAAGCTCAGTCACAATTGGGTCTTCCGAATGGACAATGACCCAAAGTTGATGCTAAATGGCTTAAGGACAACAAAGTCAAGGTATTGGAGTGGCCATCACAAAGCCCTGACCTCAATCTGATAGAAAATTTGTGGGCAGAACTGAAAAAGTGTGTGCGAGCAAGGAGGCCTACAATCCTGACACATTTACACCAGTTCTGTCTGGAGGAATGGGACAAAATTCCAACAACTTATTTTGAGAAGCTTGTGGAAGTCTCCCCAAAATGTTTGACCCAAGTTAAACAATTTAAAGTCAATACTTCCAATTACTACCAAAGTGTATGTAAATACTGACCCACTTGGAATGTGAAAAAATGCTGAAATTAATCATTCTCTCTACTGTTATTCCATTCCTACTTGCATTTCTGGGATGGCTACAAATCCTTCCCCCACCCACCATTCTGCAAATGGGGCCACTCCACCATTCTGCTTCTGCACACTTACAGACAGAAATTGAAACGGGAAGCATCCACCCTTAGGATGATCCAGTGCTGGTCAGACTAATCAGATTCTATGCTACAAGACTTGGACTGGGAAATGTCCTGCTCTGCCTTTGATTACAACATCGAGGTGTTCGCAGATACTGTAACGTGTTACATCAGGAAGTGTAGTGATGACGTAATGCCAACCAAAACAATACAGATCTACCCCAACGAGAATCCTTGGATTAATTGTGATGTTCGTGTGGTCCTTAACATGCAAACCTCTGCTTTTAATTCCAGGAACGTGGAGGTGAATAAACAAGCTAGTCATGCCCTCCGAAAACCATCAGAGCAGCAAAACGCCAGAACAGGGACCAGGTGGAAGAACAGTTCAACAACACCGACCCAAGAAGCATGTGGCAGGGAATAAACAATCACTGACTTCAAATGGAATAAAAACTCCAAAATGAACACCTCTGCCTCTCTTTTGGATGAGCTTAACACTTTCTATTCTCGTTTCGAGGGAAATAACATTGCCCTCTTGGCAGACATTATAGAGGTTAGTTCTGTCTCTGTTGCGGATGTAACCTGATCCTTCAGACAGGTGAAAAAGCTGCAGGTCCAGACGGCATTCTGGACCACGTCATCAGAGCATACGCAAACCAACTAGCGTTGTTTTTACTGATATTTTTAACCTCTCCCTGTCTGTCCACATGCTTTAAAAGGTCCACCATTATGCCTGTACCGAAGCAATCCAAAATTACTTGCTTAAATGACTGCATCCTGTTGCTCTGACCCCATCATCAGCAAATGCTTTGAGAGGCTGATCAGAGATTTAATTAGTTCTGTTCTACCTGCCTCATTGGACCCACTGCAGTTTGCCATAGTGTACACCATACACACTACTCTCTCCCTCTTGGACAAAAGGAACACCTATTTGAGAATGCTGTTTGTAGACTACAGCTCAACATTCAATACCATAGTGCCCTCCAAGCTTGACATGAAACTAAGGTCTCTGGGTCTGAACAGCTCCCTGCGCAGCTGGATCCTGGACTTCCTGTCAGGCAGACGCCCGGTGGTCAGAATGCACAATAACATCTCTTCACTGCTGACCTTCAACACTGGTGCTCCACTGTGTTGTCAGCCCTCTCTTGTACTCCTTGTACACACAGCTGCATGGCCACACACAGCTCCAACATCATTGTGAAATTTGCAGATGACCCGACAGTGGTAGGCTTGATCACCGACAATGATGAAATGGCCTACAGAGAGGAGATGCGCACCCTGATACACTGGACTTGTGGATCCACTTAGGTGTTTTCTGTATTCTGGAGACACCAACCATTATTCTGTCTATTTGGGAGCATGATTGTGATGAAAGTGAACTCCCTAATGGCAAGTGACAGATGTGACCCAGTTGCGATTGCTCAAGGAAGTGCCTTTTGATATGTTGCTTTTTGTCTGTATGTGTGTGTGTGTGTGTGTGTGTGTGTGTGTGTGTGTTTGTAAGGAAGTGATGTAGAGGTGACATCTCGTTTCCTCTTTATGGTTAAATGCTCTGGCCGTAAAGTGCTAAATACACCAGTTGTGGTGTCTTTGATCAAGCTGGATCTAGTTTTCTGCAGACTAATCACTACCTGTGTCATGACAAGTTCATCCAGATGTTTCTTCACTTATATTCAGAAATCACCAGTGAATGTTGGTGTAAAATTGACTTTTTTATGACTGATACAACACCAATTATTTTTATATTGAAGTTTTTATATTGATTTTTAATTGACTCTATAATAAATTATGGCATTATATTTATGCAAAGTTGTTTTGCAATTTAATGGTCACACATTTATCGGTATTAAAGAATCCGTAAAGTAGAAAAGTGTAAGTATTTGTAAAAATAAACTATTAATGTGTAAATCCCTAGTGTAAAAGCTTTATCAGCTGCATCTGCAGAGCTGTTCAGAGGACACCAAATGTCAACAGACATGTCGACCTTGTCGTTTCCCTCTTTCTTTTGTCTGTGCATTTCTGCTCCCAGCTGCATCAAGTGTGCATTTTCCAGCAGTCTATGGTGTGTGCGCATGTTTTTATTAGAAAAAAAAACAAAAAACGTTGTTTTCCTTTAAGAGTCGTGGATCAGCTGTTGCTATATTTATCTGTCCTAGAAATGGCTTGTGTGAGTGTAGCCTTGATTCAACTTCCTAAATGCTGAAGGGGATGCAGATGACATACATTAAACTCTGCTAGCAATCTGAAAAATGGAGGCTGGGGTTGCCTCTAGAAATAAATTTATCAGATTAACAAAAACAGATTTAAATAATCTTTGTTTGATGTCTCTACACTGTTAATTTTAGCATAGTTTTAGTAGAGTTATATATCACAGTTGTCATTCATATCACCCAAAATATGCACTTTAAAACAAGAAAGGTTCAATAGCATGTCAAACTTTGAAGCATTAAAGCACTCAGGTCAAGCTATATTATAAATGTAGTAAATGCTAAAGAGAGTTGTTGGACACATCATGCAGCAGAGTAAATATATTCACAATACTTAAATGGTATCACCGACTACCTGACATTGCTTTACATATGTCAGGATTCAACACTTTGCGATGCATCATGATTTCACAATTGGATTGCTATTGAAATTGCGGCAAACATTCAAGAGAGAATGTGGGATCATTTTTAATCTCTGTCACATCATTCCAGAGTTTTACAGACATTTATGAATTCCAAAATTAAGATATAGGTATTGCATTAATTGAAGATCCTCATATGTTGCTTATTGTTAATAATTTGTAAAAGATTTTGTGAAATAGTTGACATTTGACATTAGTTTTCATCTGAATGAATAAAGGTACATTTCTCATTTGTATTTGTACTTATGACCTTTACTTTGTTGGACAAGAAAAATTTGCTTAATTTCTAGGGCTGGGTATTGATACAGATTTCCTGATTCAATTAGATTCCGATTCACAAGATTTGCGACTTTGATTTGATATTGATTAATTTCAGTTATAATGTCCCTTTTGATTATATATGAAAGACATTATCTCCCAGCTGTTCATTATACAGAGTACCTTCTATCTAGGTAAAATATGAAAATATACATTTTATTAATTATATTTTATTAGATTTTCATCATTTTGGTCACATCTGAGCTTAAATATGATATTATATTGCATAAATTATATTTTGTTACCTGTTTATTATTTGATTGCATAGTTTACAGGTATTTACATTGATTAGTTGAACACATGCTAAAATTTCTTTAAGGAAACCCGGCATTACTGTAAACAACATTTGGCCATTCTCCGTTGACCTGTCTCATCAACAAGGCATTTCCATCCGCAAAACTGCTACTTACTGAATGCTTTTTTTTTTTTTTTTTTGGCACCATTTGGAGTAAATTCTAGAGACTGTTGTGTGTGAAAATCCGAGGAGATCACCAGTTTCAGAAATACTCAAACCAGCCTGTCTGGCACCAGAAATCATGCCACGGTCAAAATCATTGAGATCACTTTTGTCCCCATTCTGATGGTTGATGTGAATATTAGCAGAATTTCCTGACCCTTATCTGCATAATTTTGTGCATTGCACTGCTGCCATACGATTGGCTGATAATCACATGAATAAGTAGGTTTACTGGTGTTCCTAATAAAGTGCTCAGTGAGTGCACACACCTAGGAAAACATGTTTAACAGGTTTATAATTAAATGCTTGTTTAAGTATACCAACTACCTGCACTTTAACTTAACTTTCGATAGGGTTTTCATAATGTAGTTAAAATCAGTAGTGACTCACTGCCTGGTTGTGTCATTAATGAAAGGTTTATTTTAGAAGTGTAAATGCACAGATAGTGTTTCCCCTTTCCCCTACTGCTGCAAAAGAAAGAAATGTAAAAATGAGAACAGAAGGACAGTTGATGCAGAGATAGACTAAGCTCAGATCTGAAACAACCAGAAGCACAGGACCACAGCAAGTCTGTGTTCAGCTACTTGGTGTTTTCTGGTCTAAAAACTCTTCCTTCTGGTCATTGTGGTTAAGTTACACTTTCAAGGGCAGTTTTAGAGGAAGCCAGACATGGGCATGTCTATCTGACCACTATTGATAGAAATAGAAATGGTAGGTTATGAAGCCAGCATGGATAAAGATCACATGCACACGCTTGCATAAGATGCAGTGTCTCGTGTCTGACTTTTAGGAGGTTCAACTTTAGCACACACTGCATTTATACAGCAGTTTTTACTCCTTTTCTACCCTAAACGAGTAAGGAACTGCTGCAGGGCTTGCTGATGCAACACAAATTCAGAATCTGATATACATTTGTACATAAATACATATGTCTTAGAAATTATTGACCCAAATTGAAAATTCAAATTTGGTGTGTCGTGATCAGTGATAAAACACACAAGAACCAATGACACTTGACGCATTATATTTGAATAAGATTTGAGTCCTGGTCTCGTGGATTCACGTTAGTATAGATACATTTTTTCTAAATGTTTTTTAGGTGGATTGTACATATCATGCCAAAACAAAAAACACTAGAAAACACTAGCTATAACAATAATAACTTGTATTACCTTCAACACAAATCACAAGAATGGCATCAAAACATTTTTGCTGTAATGCATGACTTGTAATGTGAATAATTTGAAAGTTTTCATTACAGCTGCTACATTTACAAGCTTTTGTTCAAGAGCGATCAAATTGCACAGTAGCTCAATTGATAGAGAGTTGCACTTGCAATGCAAAGTCCCTTGTGTGAGCCAAAAGTGTCATAAAAGCACCAGGATATGATGTTTCTTCAGCTTTTCATCTTTTTGCATATGCTTTTTATGAGACTATCTGGTTTAGGGTAGGGATGTTGTTTTCGTTGATTGAAAACTCGATAGAATATTAACCTAAACCTCGTCTGTATGGGAGAACATTGAACACTTTTAGCACCACAAAGTGGTCTTGTCACCTCAGAGCTACCGCGATGTGTATAACAAATGTGATATTTTACAAAAATGCTGCCACATCCTGCAATTTTCATGAGATCAGGCTGAAGATTTGAGACCTATGCCAAAGGTTGACATTTTTGATTAACTTAAATTTTGTTCTGTTCCTTGCACACAAAGATATCATATGGCTTCAGAAGGCTTGTGATATAGTGCATGTCACAATTTGTCATACTTTGATGGTACTTTTTTGTCAGTTTTGGAGCTTTGGAGTGTCCGTCCCTATTGTTTTTCATCGAATGGAATGAAATTGTATGTATAGCTTCTTGATTTACTTGTAGGGATTATGGCAATGTCATTTAGTTAACAAGAAACTTAAACTCTGACTAAATTCTTAAGTCCATGTCATGTAGAGTTTAGAGTCAGACATCACAGCTGTAGTTGTGTTCTCTCCCCAGCAGACATGAAGAATTTGTTTTGATGGTGATAATGTGCAGCTAGTCCCATGACTGTAGTATCTGTGTGTAGTAAAAAGCCTGTCCTCAGAGTGACCAGATGGCATGCCATTTTCTTACACACACAAACACAATTTGAACCGCAGCTTTGTATTCTACTCTAGGGCTGGACTTGTAATGAATCCAATTACTGTCCACTCAGTTGAGCTCTTGTATAGTGCCAATTTAGCCTCCTGATTCAATTAAAATCTCAGGAAAGACCTCAGACTTAAGGTGAAGGTGCAAATGTTTACTGTACTATGAGAACTTGCTCTCAGAGCACATAATTGCGCACACAGCATTTAGCTAGAAACGTTTGTATCTTCAGTAAGTTTAGCTAGAAACACAGGCACACGACAACATCATGATCTGTTGCACATGCTGTTTTGGAAAACCTGTTTGAAAGCAGTCAGAATTTTTGCAATTCTGTGTGGTGGCATAGTCTGTCTCATTTGCCATGTTTGTATTTGACTATGTGGTATTTTGGGTTGGATGGAGAGGAAAAAGTACCCGTCAAAGTTATTTGTGTTCCCTTTGAGCTGTCAAGTATGGCTTTCTGGTTTATTTTGTAATGCCTGTCTTTTAATAATGCTGTATCATTGGCTAACATGAGTGTTTCTTCCCTTACAGACATTCAAGCCTCTGGTGGGGAAGACTGTGCTTGGATCCACCACTGCCATTGAGTTCTTCTCTGATAGACAGCTGGACTTCCTGACAAATGAAGGGGCTTATCAGCCCTATCAGGTGAGTCCCATCTGATCTGTGTCATTTGCTTGAGCTTTCTCTCTCACACAGTGTCTGTGCAATGTTCAAAGTGTAAGTGGTCCCTTTATACATAAGTCTGTGTTTACACTGAGCTGAAAGTTAACCCTGTGGCTCTCATCTCTGCCTGCGTAGGGATCTGGAATAGCCTTGTCCGTCCATTCAGAAATTTCTCAACAAAGATAATACAACAAGCATATAGCCTGTGACTTCATGAAACATAAACAGAATATAAAAACAGCAGATGCTCCGGATTAAAACAAGCCCAAATACAATGGGAAACGATGCTTAGATCTTCAAATAATCTTGGAGGAAATTCAAAGCTACCTCAGATATCTTTTCAATCATCCTGGGAGACAGTCTCTGGTTACACAGTGGACCAATCACAGCTGTTGTGGTTTACGTGGGAAATCTGCAAAGCGCATTTTATTATTTAAATTTTTTTCCATTGGGCTGGTTTTGATCTAGTTTTGATTGGTTTTGGGGCTAGCTTTCTTACATAGAACTAGCAACCCTGTTCATTTCCTTACTTTCCTAGAAATCGTGTAGTAGAACTCCCCATTAGAGTGCTTACTCTTCAGTTCACACTAATGGATCCTGCTGAATGGATGTACTTGGATATACAAGCTGGTCAGCTATATGACTTCACCACCATGGGCGCTTCAAGCTCTGAGTGCTAATAATGACTACGAACAGCCTCTTCTATTGTTCTGTGCTAAGCCACTCTCATAAACAGCTTAATGAATCTATCTTAGATAAAACACACAGTGACAGAGCGATCTGAAAACAAACACTTATGACAGATGGCATGAGATGCTCTATGCTGCTGGATTCATATTCATGACATGTTTTATCCCCAGTGTTGCCGGCTCACCTCCATCCTGCACAACGGATAATGAAAAGCCATCTGCCAGCAAATTATTGCACGCTGTCTCATTCTCTCTTCCTGAACCACCCAATGTTGTGTGATCATGGGCGTAGAGTGTTGGTGATATATATTTGAGGGAAAATAATGAAAAAGGTCCTTGTTTTTGTGACTAGGCCTGTCATGATAATTATGATATCAACTTATCGTACGATATATGGACATGACCTTGATATTTTTTGCTGACCTCAATATTGCCCGTATGCCCAATATTGCCAATATTTTTTTTTACATACGAATGAATGTCACCATCATTTTAGCCAGTCGTGCTGCATCTGTGCTCTCATCCTCTCTCTCTGTCTTAGGCAGCTACAATCACACACACACACACACAGCAGACAGCGACAGGTGAAGATTACATGTTACTCAAGGCTAATAGGTGTTTATCCTGACTGCATTATTCCAGCCAGAAACTTTGTAAGAATAAGTCCTTGTTGTCTTGGTTTCAAAGCCGCATTCCAGAGCTCCGGTGTGGGAAAACTTTTGGCTTTAAGCCGAATGAGAGAGGAGAGTCCATTAACGATGGTATGTTGACTTTGTTTAAAAACAGTGAAAACAAGTGGCAATACAACTAATTATTGTTGGGTGACACATCGACTACCCACGATATAAGAAAATGTCGCTATGATTTTAATGAGCCTTTTATTTGGTCATTAAGTTTCATAGAGTGCATCAGTAGACTAATCTCACAGTCCTTCAGGACTGTATAATTAATCAAAACATCATACATATGGAGATATTATCATTTGTGATTATTTACTTCAGGTCTGTGTGTGCTTTATAATGAACCGGTGATGCACTGATCTGTGTGCATGCACAGGGCGGCGGGGTCTCGTGTTTGTTGCACAGTTCACCTGCATTGTGAAGTAATGCTGGTTCAAGCATTCACACAATTCCAATCTTTAGTAACTGCTATAAAGTTATTTGACAAATCTACACATGTGAACCAGTTGAGGAGAGTTTGACAGCTGTTCACAAGATGCGAAGCTCATAACTGTCAAACAAACAGTGCAATTTCCGTTTCATAATAAAAGCTCCTGGTGAAGGTGAAATAAAAACAACTGCAGTTGCAATGTCAAAATAAAAGCTCCCAGTTTAGGGTGAAGTAAATAGGACAGAAATATATTAATATATCTTTAACAAATCTTATCCTGAAAATAATAATAATTCTGAATTATATTATAATAATAAACTTGACTAGGTTCCACAGTAATAATTTAGTTCTATATAGTAGCTTTTGCACACCTTGTTCATTCACAAAGAAAAATGTTTTATTAAAATATATGAAGGTAAATAAAATAAAAAACAAAAACAAACAAAAAAACAAACATTTATGCTATTTCAGAGCAAAAACATAATTATCAAGATATATATAGAATATCACCAATTTGTTGAAAAATATCAAGATATAATTTCTTAAGCCATATCGCCCAACCCTACAACTAACCTAAAAGCTCATCTAAAACATAATCATCCCATCCAGTTTTCCGAGCTGGGAACAAAAACCGGAGATGGAGAGGGGCCTTCCCAACTTGATTTTTTTTTTTTTTTAACATTCCGATTCCAATGTCTGAATATTCTTAAGAATACAAACGTTCATTGATCTTTGAACGGGTGTACTTGCATTATTATGCTATTATTTACCATTATATCAGAGGCATAAAATTGTCATAAAAATAGCAATAATATCGTTTATCACAATTATTTTTGGGACAATATATCGTCCAACAAATGTAGTTCTTTTGACAGGCTATTTGTGACTGCTGCACACCATAGCACTGCTTACTGTGTGTCTGCTGAGAGCTTACGGTACCGTAGGTTATCTGGACTAATCTAGTTTAGATGAGCTATGGGATTGCTTGTGTAAAAAACATAAATAAATAAATGCTTGTATGTTATAGATTTATAATAAATGTTGTTTATAAATTGGTCATGGTTGAACAGAGGATCAGTAGACATAAGCAATGTCACAAAGACTAGTTAGCTGCCTACCTATACAATGTTTGAGATATCATGGCTGCAAATGTGATGCAAAGGCTATTCCAAATAATAGGTGGCAAAAGTATGCTGTCTACAGAATTATGAAACAAATGATGCTTGATACATGACAAAGAACACCTTCTCTAATCAACCTTTTCCAAGTTATTTATTTTCCAGTTAACTTTACAGGCAACATCAAACAACATCAGTCCTGACTAATCCCATTTACGAGCAACTAACAAGCTAAAAATATATTGATGACACTTGATATTTTCATTTGCCATTAGCAAACATTATATTGGTAAGTCTTAACACATTAGTAGTTCAGTGACATTCAGATATATTAAATTAAAGAATTTCATGAATATTTGCATGTTTTATTTTGAGTTTTTACTATCAGTTAAGCTTTGATATCACAATAATGCTTTAATGTTATCCATGAAAGAAATAATATGAAAATATATTTTATAGGAAGTGCACATAAACTACCTCACAGTTTTATTGAAGATGTGTTCTGTGTCCGTATATGCTGTTTTTAAATAATTTTCTATGAAAACCTGGGCTGGACAAATCTTGCGCAAGAGTGCCATGTTTTTAAGACATTCGTCATTCTGCCATAATTCAAAACGCAGTCTTATACCATTTTACGAAAGAAAGAGAGCGAGAGAGAGAGAGAAGAGGGGGAAAGAGAGAGACCGCTAACTAACATAGGACTTTTAAAAGTACTTTAAATATGAGGTTTGATGCATTGGGGAGGTTTGAACCTAGCAGACGTTCACATAATACACACACACACGTATTTGTCTAGAGTGACTGACAATTAACTAAATTGCTTTTCGTATAAAGTTATTTATATCGGTCCACTCATGAGCAAAAGAGCGAAGCAGTTCACTTGGTTTTGGAACAGAGCTATATTCTACATGCTACCCATAACATATTGTATACATAGCATGTCAGAGGATGAGTGTGTTTCGTTTCCAAAGGTGTAAGCAATAATGGTGCTACAGTCACGAACACAAACTCAAATACACATTCTCGCACAGCACGTTGAGAGGAAGCAGGCAGGTATTTATGTTTCTCAGTATGCATAACTCCTTCCTCAGTTTAACTGTCACTTGCAGCCATTTCCTCAAAAGGAGCATTCCTCAAACCCAGAGCTGCCTCAAGGGACCCTCACATATTCCAACACCACCATCTTATTCTGGAATCGGAAACCCACCACCAAAAATCCAAAGTTCGCCTTCCAGAATGTTTGGGAACTCTGTTGTTGTGCCTGCTGAAGTGTGATGAGCTGACAGGCTGTACTTGCGCACATCCTGTCCTGGCCACCCCTCTCCTTGACGGATTGTTTCCACAGTGTGGCCCGATCCAGGGATGGGTGGAGGTGGGGCCAGAGTCCAGGAGTCTGCTTGGCATAATTGTAACAATTGAGGCTCTGTGTGGGAGGCCAGCCGGAATAGGACCCTATGATTTCTGCATTGCGGAAAACACGGACGACATCATGGAAACCATCGATAAAAATGGAATTAATTGTAAAATGCGGAATGTCAGGGAATTTGACATATTTGGTTATGAAATTTATAGTATTTTAGTATAAATGCACAATTAATATATATTTAAAGGAAAATTCTGGGTTCAATACAAGTTAAGCTCAATAGACAGCATTAGTAGCATAATATTGATTACCACAAAAATAAATTCATAGGGCCCTAGGAGAAATGGTTAAAAGTTATGTTAGGATGTGTATTACTAAAATAGATGTCGACACACTTGTGGCTTACTCCTGTTGCACACAGCATGCCGAAGCAGTATGTCAGGACAACTTTAGCAGCAAACAATATGCTTTTGCACTGGCAGCGTTTCTGCTACTGAAACGGCTGTGCTTTATAAAGAAAGTAAAGCTGTTATCAGGAGTGAGCTAGAGGAGTGATACTAAAGTATTACAATTTTAATCATCATGAAATCTATAATAATGCTGGTGTAACCTAGTGTACACTCTTAGTAGAATTTTTTCATTTTGTGACAGCCAAAACAATAAGCTCTGCTCTTTTCAAACATTCAGTGGGTAGGGGGAGGACGATGAACTTTTGAATGTTGTTTTGCACAACTGAGGACTGTTTGATCACTCGGTTTGGCTCTTATTACAGCTTAATAATGTAGTAAGAAATAAGTCATTTTGAACAACCATTTAATAGTGATAACTCTGTTTAAACAATAGCCAAATATTTCTCAAAAAGGACGCACTCCCAAAAATATGTGTAAACATGTCATCTGCAACAACAGCCGAGGTAACTGCAATTTATCCTTATAAAAAGTAATCTGAGGGTCATAGACGACTTCTTTTCTCCAATCAGTCTTGTCATCCATAGTTAATACAAGACAGAGGTCAGTTCTGAATACTGATCACATGGACTGTCACGTGCATTTGCTTACCACAGCTGTTGTGTACAGCACATGATGTTTAACCTGTAGACATGTTGTCTGTTTAATAGTATATAATAGGCAGTGTTTTTTGTTTAAGCCTTTGGCTTGTAGTATACTACAGTTTTAAATGATTAAACCCTACTTCAGCTTAAACTATATTATTTAAAAAATAATAATAATTTGTCTTTTTTTCCCTACATGCTCTAATTAATTCAAAACACACCAGACTAGTAATATATGCTTATTCCAAGCAAGTTTTGCATATCTACTCATATTTAATATGTCCATCAACAGTGCACTGTCACTTTATTTCAGTGTGAGCAGCACAGCAAAAAGTACACTCACTGCCAAAATGATTGCAGCAGTGCTGCTTCTGCGATGCTTCTGCCATGCTCTGCTCTGCTGTGTCTACATTGCTCTGCTGTGAAAACTCTAACCTGTTAACATGGGCGCCGGAAACAAAAAAAATCTGCTTTACTTCGGCATGTATTGTGCAACAGGTGTGACACTCATTCCCTGTGGTGTGATGGCAGCATTACTGAATGGTTGATTGGATCTGGATGTGCTTTTGCTTTCATTTGTCCTTATAGGGATAGTTCTCCTGAAAATGACAATTCGGTCATTATTTATTCACCCTCATTTTGTACCAAAACCGTATGACTTTCCTCTATGGAACACAAAAATAGATGTTATTCAGTATGTTAGTCTGTCACCTTTCACTTTCATTGCATATTTTTTCCATGCATTGAAAATGAATGTTGACTTGGTCTGTCATTCTGCCTATCATCATCGTTTGTGTAGAAGAAATTAAGTCAAACAGGTTTAGATCAACATGTTGACAGAAAATTTTTGAGTGAACTAACCCTTTAAGATTGAGATGGAAGAGGAGGAATATGACCTCTGACCTCAATGTGGATGGGCAGGGGGGCCTGAGAACTTTGTGTGATATTGAATCATTCTTTTGTCTACAGTCATGACAGTTAAGGTGTGTTCACACTGGCAATGTCACTAAGTTGGTGTGCTGTTGGTTTCTAGTAGACATTCCTATTTGACTGCAGAATCCAAGTGTAACAGTAGGCAGATCACGAGTGCCTCTGTCTGCACTCCTATTGCCAGGCCTAAATGGAATCTGGACATTATCTGATGAAACGGGTCACTGGTATACTCATGAATGAGAGAAATTTAGTTGTAGGAATGGAAATCTCACCTCACAGTTAAAAGAGCCCATTTTCTGTTTGATTGGACATTGAGAACATGCATACGCATTAGCTGAACCAGCCTGAACAATAGTTTTATTTATTTTGCATAATTTTAGCTAAATAAGTATAATTTATTGTCAGATTTTTTTTTTGTCAATTTATTGCAATCTGTTTTTTATTTTAATCTTGACCAACAATTTTGGAGATTTTGAACATATCTGCCATGTGGCCTGACTTGCCTTAAAGGGATTTTGGCAACATCTTGAATGGCCGGCATTCTAGCCTCTTGAGGTGGGAAAAAATTATAATTCACTGACACCCTGTGGGGATTTGCTGTATCTATATTGTGTATCTATGCTGAATCTATGTTGTAATTGACAATATTTATCCATACTTATCCATATTTGTATCCTCAGTTAAATCCCTATTTTATTATTTTGATTAAATAATCATCAAGTGTTCCAAACTGAAACGAGGGCATCCAGAGAATAATGCGAGTAGCTATATGGAAGCATCTCCAACTTTATTGCATTTTCCAAATAAATCTGGTGAATGATAATAAAAGCAGCACTGTTTATGGACTAAGGCACTATCATTAAGAAGGAATGTTAAAAAATAAATACATGAAGCACATACATAAGGAATACCAGACAATTATGGCGAGCGATTGCTGACTTGATAAATTACTGTGTAATTTTTGCTCATATTTGTTATATGACAATGTTTACTTGATGGTGTTTATATTGCAATATGCTGTAGATGATTGTAATAGTGTATATATGGTTTCTTTTATCTGTTGTGTGAACAGCTGGGAGCACAGAAATTTTCAAGTAAGCAAAAGTTTATTTTTGGAACTATAGGATATTGGCAAAAAATCAATGCCTCCTTGTTCCTCTGTGACCAAAACACTTCATCTGGTGATTATATAAGCTACAAAATATTTACTTATAGCGCATTGTAACAAAGCCAATACTCTGTCATCATCTCGGTTTATGGACTAAATCACTATTATTATTGTGAAATGTAAAAAAAAAAAAAGGCACATTTAGAAAATTACATTTTGGTAATCTACTATTATGTCTACTGTTGATTTAATTATTGCTTATACAGTATTTATAAGCCTGTATGGCAATGTTTACTTTATAATAATTATATTGTAATACATTGTAGATGATTAGGAGTGCATGTTTTGTTTCCCCTGTATGGTTGTGTGAGCTGGAAGAACATACATTTCAAAATATGAGTTCCTGGTGTATTCCAGGCTTATTCATAATTAAAAAGCATACATTATGCACCAAATCTTAATTTTTTTTTCTGGTTATAATTAGGTTTTTGGTTGCGCAATAAACACGCATCTGAATTTTGCTCATTTTGGACCTCTGTCTGTGGCTGATTAAGATTTTTTTTTATTATTAAATAAATAGATCTGCTTATTTATTGGTTATCAGCCTTTTTCACCACCTTAGTTATCGGTATCTGCAATATCCACTGTCGGTTGACCTCTACTTCCAACACTGAAGTCATCGGTATTGGCAAAATCCAATATCGGTCAAAATCTACTACTGAAGATATGATGGCTGTGTAGATGTCTCCAGTTGGTTGCAGTTACCCTCTGTTTCTTGTAACATATCTCACTCCCATACTGCAAAAATGCCCCCGTCACATAAAGGTGTGTGTGATTGGAAAACAATTTTAAATTCACATACCATTCAACAAAACAGAGCATTCATCACTTGACACACTCTACTGTTGATGAAGAAACATAAATCACACTAACGGCACAGACACCCTCCCACATACGCTTGCACACACACACACACACATTTGCACTCATACAGTCGCCATTTCAGCATGCACGTTTATACACAAGATTGCATTACTTCCAGAAACCTAATCTACATTGTATAGAATTACTCACTGAAACTACATTATATAAATGGCCTCCGTAACATACAGCATTCCTATATGAAAGACATAATCATCGCACATAAGTTTTTTTATTACCCGAACAACAAGCTTTTTTCACACACATCACGTATGTAGTATTGCCATAGCAACAGGAGTGCACATGACGTCTGCTCTCCAACAAAATCTTTTATGTGCTGCTGGGCTGTTTCTGTACACGATTCTGTGTTTTCCAACCAACATCACGTTTAATTGTGCTGCTATTTACGCTGCTGTTATAACATGTCACCATTAATGCTGTAATGACTGTACTATAGTGTCTTTCTTGATGTCATTCTGCCTGTCCACAAAATGATTCATCCACTGAATGCGTCATCTCTGTGAAAAGCATTTGAAGAGCGCTGAATGGAACATCCTGTCTCTCTGCACTTGTACGCTGCTTACACTTCTGACTGATGCAAGCATTGTGTCAGCTCCCTACGCTGCCCCAACCATGGCAACACTCCTCAGCACTCCACCAGCATGTTCCCTCTCCCATCTTTCCATACAAAGAACATACTTTTTTTAATATCAATCCATTTTCATGTGCACTGAGAGAGATGCGGTATCATTACTTCTATCAAAGCATTTGAAGCAGCATCTTTTGTATCAGGTCCCGGTGTTGTCTGAGGATAAGGATGTGTTTTTGAGGTTGCAAATGTATGGACCATTGCACGTTTTGGGGTGTCTGTAGCACATCCGGTATGCGATGAGTTACACACCAAATTTTTATTCTCATGTTCTGGGATTTGTTCAGATCCCTTACCCTAGCTTTGAGCAATAGTAATAGGGATGCTTGCCTTAACAAATACCACTAATTAAAGAGGAGAAAAGCATTTAATTAGGTGAGGTACGAGAGGAGATGAACTGAGGTGTCTTTGCTGTGCATGTTGTGTAAAGGAGGCCTGTCTCGCCTCAACATGTATGCTGGGTTGAGGGGATCGTGAATCTCCAGGGAACAGGACGACATATATGCAGGAACTCTGCTCTTCAGAGAGTAACATAACAGAGGCACGTCTGCCCTTTATAAGCACAAAGACAGAGGAGAAGAGCAATTGAGAGAGTGAAGGAAGCAGAGGAATGCTAATAGGAGCACTCAGTCATGTGGAGCGGGACGATAATGGGACTCCATTCATTCTTAATGAACACGTTGTTAATTTCACTGACGTACAGTAACTGTCTGAGCCACCACCTCCGAATAGACGTATTGATAATAATTTAGCACATTAGAGCATTTCTTTATAATGTCACTTATGTCTTCATTTTCATAAACCTGCTTCCCCAACAATATAAATAGTTTCTTAGTGTTCGTAACAGTAGACGAGAAATACCCGGATGGCCAACTGCATTCAGTGAGATTCTGAAGTGCACACCACTGGGCACTTTAGTGTCCCATAATATCACGGCAGCTTCAAAGATGTCACATTCAAAATGCTGTAAGTGCTATATATACCAAGAAAGTGCTGTAAGCGACATTCTGGAACTTCCACTTTGAATCAGACACACCACTCTTTCCAAAAATCTCACCCTCCACAGATACCGTTGAGACTAAATAGAAGCAGTGCATCTACTTGTGTAGAAAAAAAGTGCTCTCAACGGATGACGTTATGAATCTGCACATGGCGTTAAACCTAAATGAACCGCTTCAACTAATATACTGAGAACATGCTAAATTATTGACTGGCAGAAAGCACATCAAAGTCTTCTGATTGGCTGATCAAAGAATGTGTCTAGTCCAGTCTAGTGCTGACACAGAGACCGTTGATATATCACAGGACACTTATATCAGTGATATCTTTCAGGGAGTAGAAAAAATTTTCTGCATAACATTCCATAAAAAAAAAGACAGCATCTTTAAATTGTACTTTTTTTGTGGTTTAAATTATTTTTGCAGTTGTTGTTACTACGTCATATATTCAGATCACAGGACCATGCCCACATTCCAGGATGAAGTATGTCCGGGAATGTATTCATACTGCTCGCCTGCATACCTAAACAACCGGTTTTACTAATGGCCGAGATGTACGTTCATAATCAGTAGCAGTACATGCACTGACAATATGCAAATTCGGATAAAGCCTGATGTCACTGAGCAGTTGTCGGATAGAGAGTGATTAGTTGTCAAGGTATGTTTGCAGAACATGGAGACAGGCTGGAAAAACAGTATGAGCACTACACCCAGCTCTCTGTTCCCAGGCTGCAGGACGGATAGTGAGAGAGAGGGAAGGAAGCTTGTTTTATCTGGGTCAGAGTTTGGATCTGGAAGCACTTTGCTATTCCCCCAGCACTGAGCACCACCCTGCCTTCCCAGTGTCTTCCAGCACAGAGCCATGTAGAAAATCCTGGAACATATTGCTGTTAAAGTGATGGATGGGCAGTCCAGTGCGAAATGGGGTGGGGGGATGGAAAGAAAAGTGCATCTGCTCCATCCTTCACGAAGGGGTGTGTGCAGAGGTGGAGAAAATGAGATTACACCTCAACTCCTGCTAAAGGTGCCCCCAAAAGACTACAGGAATGAGATCATTTTTGGTCGGCATTTAAATTACATTGTTCTTAGTCACAACATTTGTCTAATTCTGAGCTGCCTTGCATTGCTGCTAACACTTGTCAAGGGTTCAATTAAAAAAATACTCTGACTGAATTATTTGCATGGACAGCTACAGCTCCACAACAAGAGAATTATGATATATCTTAGTTCTGAGCTTTTAGTCTGATGAAGAAAGAGAGTGCTGTTCGAAATGAAACAAAGCAGCGCAAGCAGCATTCTTATGAGTACGGCTGGGTATCACATGGCACCTCACAAAACAATACGTTTTGCAACACACTTCACAATTCAATATATTCCAATACATCACAATATCATAACTTGATTTGATTACAATTTCAATTCTAATTTTTTTTGGTATATTTCAGGTATGTACTGATGTCTGCTGAAGAGCATGTAGCTCATCAACTAGAACATCACCATTTTGTCTCTTGGTGAGCTCATTAAATTGATTTGGATGTTACAGTGTGGATGGTACACAGCCCTACATATGGTTCTTTTTAATTTGTCAGTCTCAAAAAATAACTCTGTAACTCACGAGTCATCAGTTTGAATCAGTCAAACGACTCACTCACCTGAGCACTTATGTTTAATAAGCCAACAATGTGGAAGGTCATGTAAATGCCTTAACCCTCTGGGGTCTGAGGGTATTTTGGACCCTGGAGAAGTTTTGACATGCCTTGACATTTGTGCTTTTTTCAGTTGCATAAAAACATATTAATGGCTTAAGTGTGATAACACTGTATTCAGCACAAACAGGGCTACAATAATATGTGAGCAACATGTGTGTATATGTTTGTATTTTTGAGAAAATAACGTTTATGCATGGTTTTTGAAAAAACTAAAATTTGAAGTCACTGAAATAAGGTCATATAACACATATTAAACATTTGTCCACAAGACTTTTGAGTGCTGGATCTTATAGTCTAGAGTTTTTGCTACAAAATGATGTGAAAACCATCCTGATCACTCATTCATGCAAAACAATATAGTAATTTAACTTTTGTAAGACACTTTTAGTGTTGAAAGGTCATATGCGAGGAGGCGTGAACGATCATGAATATGGAGTGTAATTAACACCTGAGAGACAATGACCCCACCCTTGAGCCTATCAATGAGGAATGTGACAGAAAGAGAATGAATATGAGGATACTTAATGATCAAAATCAAGTTTTAAGTTAAAAGAAGTAATCTGACTATACATTTTCTTTACATAAAGATTTTACTTAATTTTAGACCTACATTACCGTTAAAAGAAGTCTCTTCTGCTCACCAAGACTGGATTTATTTGATCCAAAATACAGAAACAACATTGATATTCTGAACTCTTTTTACTATTTAAAAGAACAGTTTTCTATTTAAATATATTGTAAAATGCAATTTGTGATCAAAGCATAATTTTCAGCATCTTTACTGCAGTCTTCAGTGTCACATGATCCTTCAGAAATCATTATAATATGCTGATTTTACTCATTTACACCTGAACAGATATTTGCAAGCACAAGCTTTGTTGATGATAATGAGGCATTATAAACACTAGATAAAATATAATCTAAACATTCATATTATTTTTATATCATATTACATATCATATTTATATCATACAGCATACAATTTAAATGCCTGCTTTAGCCGAAACAGCATTTAAATGTAACTAAAACTTGCTTATTAGGACATATTTCTAATTTCATGAATTTCTGAATCCTAGCTGGCAAGTCTGGAAACAGTCCCACTAGTAAAATATGTTCAAGTTTATATAAAATAACATGTCAACTAATGAAAACTAATTGACTTACTCGTCTGAAATTGTATCCTCGGCTGGATCAAGTCTCTCTTCAAAATACTAACGTTCATCGGACACAAGAACACACATTTGGCAACATTATTTTTGGAACACAAGGGAATTTATTATGCTTATTTATTATGAATATTATTGTCTTTACATTTATAATTGTCTTTAGTTCTTAATCTGTAGGCTATTAGTAATTTTCCACCTGGTGTCATTGACGGATGTGTGCGTGATGGCAATATTGAGCCGTTGGAGACGGTAAATGTTTACATTTAATTTAAAAGGTGGTTAAATAAGATTTTTTTATCACTTCGTTATTTTATAGATTTTTTTCATTTAGTTTAAAGTGCAATTTGAATTTAGAAAAGTCTTTTATGTTTTATGTGTTTCAATAAATTTTTTCTCGTTTCTCTTTATCTCTCTGTTGTCTTTTTGTGATTGTGTTTAGGGCGTTAGGGAAAACAAGTTGTCAGATTCCATTCTTGGATGCCACAGAGAGAGAAAGTGCCCAATGCAACCTTGAGGCCAATAAATAAATCATGCCTCCTGCAAGCCTCTAGCTTGAAAATAGAAACTGGAATGAAGGCGTGTGTAGCATGTCCGCACAACAGACGAGAATGAACAATAATGAACAAAGTGACGTCAATTATTTTGCTTGTTGGTGTATAGGGGAAAAAAATTTGCATTCATTCAATTTCTCAATATGCTACCAAGCTCTCATAATTCAGGCTCTCAAAAAAGACAAACTTGTTAATGAAAAATTGCCTATACACAATATATCTTCCAGGCTAGTCTAAATCAATAATGTATGTCCTTCAATTAATGATTTGTGTCAAATTTATTGAAAATGAATGTAATTTTAGGACACTGCATGTTGTCCTCCTGAAGCATCTGTTGTGCAACCCCATTTAGGAAGGCTTACATTGTAATTTAATGGTCCCAAATATAGGCTTTATTTAATTTCAAATTTTTCACACTTGGGGACTGCTAAACCTACAGAGATTCACTCTTAAGGCAAGTTAAGTATACTTTGGGTTTCAGTGCATGTGCATGTACTGATGGCAGCTTTGTGCAACTTCTGCGCATGCCCCTGTTGTTGACTGTGCTAAAAGAGTTGAACAGGTCAGTATTGGCTTCGGTATACTTCAAAAGACTGAGCTCTTGATCTTGCATGAGATGAAATGACATGTAAAAGAGAAATACTCCCTAGCCATAATATAACCTGCAAAAAGTCATAATTTTAATGTGACATCTATGAACAAATGTACATGACCACTAGGGTTACAACGGTATGAGATTTTCACGGTATGATAACCATCTCAGAAAATATCACGGTTTCACGGTATCATGGTATACGGTATTACACAATTACTATCATCAGTGAAAACAGAAGGGTTATTTTATTTATTTAATTTATTGACCAAACACATTTTATAATTGAAACTTGAAACCATTTATTTTATTGAAGTATGTGTAAAAAAATTCTCCCTTTTGAATATAAAATAAATAGAAATTTAAGAAAGCTAACAGAATTATAATAATAAATCGAATTATAAACATGATAAAAAATAGCATGTAACTATAACATGTTATGTAACTAAAGCATGTTAGTTTACATGTTAAATTAACTATTAAATGAAAAATAACATCAGCTGTGTCAGCTTTTGAAGTAATGTCCTATGATTATTAACAGTTAACATATACTGTAGGTGGCGACAGTGAGGCCAGACTGCTCCTGTCTGTAGCTTTAACTTAGTGGTTCACAACTGGTTTTGCTTCAGGACGCAGATTTTACATTGGACATCAAGTGTCGACCTGCCATAGATTAAACAACCTGTATTTAATGTATCCTAGGTTGCATTTCCTTTTATGTTGCATAGTTTTGTTCATGGTTTTCCAGTACAAGGACATGCATCAAGTGACATTATTTTTGTTGATGATGTCAACGTTTGACTTTCAGCACACAACTGAATAACACAGACTGTATGACTATGATAAATTATTACTGCAAGAGTTAGATTAACATACAGGCGCGAATGGACTTCAACATTTCTAAATTGCACAAATAAAAAATACATAAACATATTTGTCTCTGGCTTGCTTTTGCTCACATGTCAATGATGCCGAAATCTACTTTATATTTAATTTAATCACTGAGAATGTTTACCTGCAAAATTAGTAGCACCAAACATCACAAGCAGCCTCAAGAATGGACACAGAGTAGCCGTATAACACTTTTCCTTGAGCAGAATATTGCACTACAGATCGCTAAGTTTGTTCAAAGGGGAAAGCGAGATATAAATAGCGCACTCGCGTGCATGGTTGCCAGATTGCACAAAATAAGTATTACATTAGGCGGAATATTTCCAATTTGCGCAAATATAAATCTCAAACTGGGGGTGTTGCGTCTCTTATCTGGCAACCGTGTTAGCATGTTAAATCCTTGTGGAGACGCGTTATGTCCCAATGCAAGTTAACTGAAATATCCAATGAAAAATAAAAACACTTTTACGATAAATGAGCCGCGGGCCACACTAAACCATGTGGAGGGCCTGATCCAGCCTGCGGGCTGTGAATTGCCCATGTCTGCTTTAGCTGTTTGCGAGATTATCATTAAATCTGCCTTGGCAGTCCTAAATAGTCTATCAATTGGGTGGCCTGCCAAAATATCTTCAATGGGAGAACCATGGCATTGGTCTTTCCTTGCTGTCCGCAACCCAGTCCGAATAAACCAGTTGAGAAACGCTGCTTTAACTCACACACACACTCATGTCAGACCCCCTCACTTCGCATCTCTCTGACATTTTCTACCCTGCATTTGTGTGTGACGCAAATTGACGAGTCTGACAGGCAGACAAGGAGGAAAGGAGATGCGCATGTGAGATTCTCTGTCCGGTTGCATTTTTTTCTCAATACCGTAGATAAGCAAATGTACATGGTATGATAATCGTCAATTTTCAAACCGTGGTATACCGTGAAACCGGTATACCGCTGCAACCCTAATGACCACCCATATTTACGTATCAACACCTATTCAGTATGAAGCAACCCGGCCACATGACAGTGTGAACTACACCAGTACACAGATTAGCCAAAATACAGTAACCAAGGTCATTTACATTTAGAGGTATTAAAGTCACTGTAGCTTACGTAATAATAATTATAAAATCTAAATTATGGCTGTTTTTGGTGCTAGAACCTTGACTAGTATAATAAGTTGACTATACAACATGGGTAGAATATGACCCTTACCTGCATTGTTGCTCTCAAGAGAGAACGATGTGCCCTCAATTGCCCTGGCCAGCAATATCACCAGTGCAGTGTGTGCTTTTGTTTAATGACCATTCTATTTGTGTGTGTGTCAGCTGGATATTTCCAGAGCTCAGTTCATGTTTTTATCAGTTCTTCTGTGTGATTGTGTAAATAACTGAAGCTCCTGTCAGCTCTCCTGCCCTCTCTGCACTCCTCATCACCATCAACAATTAATGGAAGTGCTAGGCGGATATCCCTCTCACTCCACCAGACCTTGACACACACACACACACACACACACACACACACACACAAACGTTGATGCAGCTACCTTGACTCTCCATAGACATGATTATTTTTGCACTGTATGAACTATAGATTATATCCCTAAACCTAACCCTCACATAAAACGTTTAGCATTTTTACATTTTCAAAAAGCGTTTTTAAGCGATTTGAACACTAGAAATGTCCTCATAAACCACATTTATAGCATAATTCCCTTGTATTTACCAGTTTTTAACCTAAAAAATGTCCTTGTATACCACCCAAACACACACTTGACTGCTGGGTTCACGTAAAGGCGATATGTAACTTTCCTGTGGTTGTTTCAGACTCTGTTGTGGATTGTTTTGATACCACAGATCAGTGGCCTTAATCATTGCTAATCAAATATTCTAAATCTTTTCTGTAGCCTACTATAAAATAATGATAATAATAATGATTTATTAAAAATCAGCTGTATCAAATATCATCTCTTTTAATCTTTAAACGTCTAATTAGACAAATTGGCATCTGATATGGTTGAAGCTTTCCAGGGCCGGAGTGGGATTCATATTCAGCCAAGGATGTCATGTCCAAGTCAGCCCATACACAAAAGGGTGGTTGGAGGTGAAGATGATAATAGTAAGACAAGATCACAGCAAAATATGCAATATATGCAATTACTTGAAAATTATATAAGCTCTCCATTTCATTATACCACATATGGCATTCACAAAGTTTTTCACTTTGTCATAAGACTTCATTGTATGTGTTGTATAAATAAGTGAACGTTAACCCTCTGGGTTCTATGGGTGTTTTGGGCCCTGGAGAAGTTTTGACATGACTTGACTTGACATATTAATGGCTAAAGTCTGATAACACTGTATTCAGCACAAACTGGGCTACAACAATATGTGAGCAACATGAGCGTACATGTTTTTAATTTGGAGAAAACAACGTTTATGCATGGATTTTGAAAAAACAAAAATTCTAAGTCGTTGAAATAACACATGTAGCACATACTAAACATTTGTCCACAAGACAAGAACTGGATCTTGTAGCCTAGAGTTTTTGCTACAAAATGATGTGAAAACCATCCTGATCACTCATTCATACAAAACAATATAGTCATTAACTTTTGTAAGACACTTTTAGTGTTATAAAGGTCATATGCGAGGAGGCGTGAATTTGACAAAAGACCCCTACCCTGGGCCTGTCAATGAGGAATGTGACAGAAACTCAAAATCAAGTTTTAAGTTAAAAGAAGTTATCAGAATATAAATTTTCTTTACATTAAGACTTTACTTATAAAGGTTAGACCTACACTGTTTTAAAAGAAGTTTCTTCTGCTCACCAAGGCTTCATTTATTTGATCCAAAATACAGTAAAAACAGTGATATTTTGAACACTTCTTACAATTTAAAAGAACAGTTTTCTATTTGAATATATTGTAAAATGATCAAAGCTGAATGTTCAGCATCATTACTGCAGTCTTCAGTGTCACATGATCCTTCAGGAAGGTGAGTAAATGATGAGAGAAATTTCATTAAGTTTATTTTAAAGACGATCTAGGCACATAATAACACTGTAGAACTGTAACTGTTTAAACTATTTCAAGATGTACAGGCTCACACTTTAAATGGTCATTTATTTTAGATAATTAAAATAACAACAGTTCCAGTGAAATAGTGAAGGTTGAGTGATTGTTTTTAAATTTTTACATGAGATTGAAATACGAGCCATTTTACAATGATAAGAGTGAACTAAATTACTAAAAATAACACATTTTTCTTTTCTTTTACTTGGAATGTGAATGTTCAGGACAAAGGCCTGTTACTGTCTCTTTAAGAGGGTTTTATCGCATAATACAACACTGAAGGCACTGCAGTTTGTTTCGTTGAGTTTAATCTTTTTAGAGCTGGAAAGTCCCATTGTTTTCATACCATGTCATGCTGTTTCATCTGTATTCATTTACTTTTAAGTATTCTGTTATTTTGTAGGACTGCTGTCAGTATTAAACTTGTGATTATCTTGTAGGCTACCTGAAGCACGTTCATCTATTCAGCTACTAGTAGCCTGTTCTCAATGGATCTTCAGTGATCAAGTGAAGTGGCGCAACATCAGTTTCGTCTCTCACCGGCTACATTCTCATTTGTTTGGGTGTGAAATTATAAAATGTAGACTGCGTCTGCTATAATACGGAACGCAATTCTGATCCTTTAAATACCGTATGTTATGGACTGTTAGCAATTGTTATGCAACATAATTTTTGCCCGGCCCAACGGAAATTCTCCCGATCTTCCCGATTAGCCACTCTGGCCTTGATGCTTTCTACAGTTTGTAGGTGATAAAATATTTAGTTAATGGTTCATGTGTGCCAATTTTGGAGAGTGACTAGTCCTGCTCTGTTTTTGCTATGGATATGAATGATACCTCAAATTATGGGGCTTTATTGAGAAGTGTGCACACCTACACAAGTGATCAGACTTACACATTTTTGCCTGACGAATGATAAAACAGATGGAAAAATCTCAAACTTGTATTGAAGGTGGTCAGTGTTGGGGAGTAACGGAATACATGTAATGGGATTACATATTTAAAATCCTAAATATAAGTAACTGTGTTCCACTACAGTTACAATTGAAATCATTGGTAATTAGAATACAGTTACATCCAAAAAGTATTTTGATTACTTTGCATTTTATTGTCATTTGTTTAATTTAATATTTAGTCCTTTCAGATGGAAAGCATTTACACATATAAATGATGCAATCCAAAGTGCATTTGAACAGCGGTGAAACACTTTCTTATGATGTGTTACATTCATACGAGCAGACAAAGAAGTATGTTTTGAGCAGAAGTAGAAGAAATAAACCTTGTGTAAATTGTCAGCTTACGCTAAGCTCAAATGCTATTTCTAGCCATTTACATGCACGTTACCAGGCACGATCATATTCTTATATCAAGAAAATTCACATTGGATAGTAATTGTTTTTTTTCTAGTAACGCCTTTGATATTAGGGCAACAATTGTATTCTTGATAATATTTTTTTTTTATTGTTTTCCTGTAAAAATATAAACTAATCATTAAAACAAAATCAGTTTGATTGATCTTGTGTTAGAACCAAAACTGCATATGATATTTAGGTTTTTCAGAGAATGTATTTTTAACCTGTGTTTTTTGTCTTACTGTACTGTCAGAGTTTTATAGTCAAAATTACAATTTACATTTTACAGCATGTATTCTGTAATCTGTAGTGGAATACATTTCAAAAGCAACCTTCCCAACCCTGAAGGTAGGACAAGAACCATGTTTAGGGACCAAAATGCCCTAGCAACCACATAGCAACTCCTTTGCAACCTCCCAGTATAACCTAGCATCATGGAAGCATGTTTTCCATGAGCAAGCACCACTCACAATTTCTTCAGAAAATATCTAGTTTAATTTTAGTTGCGAGGTAAAGTTATGATGGGAATATATTTCACCTGTATGGACGAGGTTTTATCAGACCAAACCTGAAGGTCAGGAAATATATTTTCTCAAAGATCAATGAATAAGCATTTTGCTGGTTGTTTGGGAACTGTACAGGCTTTGGAAAGGGTGACATATCTTCAATGAAGGCAAACTCTCAGTTTGCCCCTCAGGATTTAGTCTCTGCTGCCCAGTGGTCTCAGAAGAGAATACTTTTTATGTCTCACAGCACAAGTGTCTTCAATAAAATTCATTTTCAGTTACTATCTGGCTTATTCCTTTATTCAGACTTTAAATGAAATGTCATGACCGCTCAGTTGGTTAATTTTCAACTCCAGGACAGTTACGACTTAAACACAATATCCTTGTTGTTCAGAAAGTGATAAACTGACATTTTGTGTTTGTTTGTTTCTTGCAGGATGAGGTGGACAGTTTAAGTCCTGTTCTCAGGGACTATCCACATCTCCATGAAGAAGTGAAAGCCTGGGTGAAAGACCAAAAGGTTCAAGAAATTTTTATGCAAGGTATGGCAGTCATTGTATCAGTGTTATTCTAAAGGGGCTGTAACATAATAAAAACATAATGGCACAACATCAGTAATCTACATTTGAGGATACCCACCTGTTTTGGGTGTTTTAAAGTCAACATGAAATATAATTTTCAAAAATGACCCTATTGATTTTTTTAATACGCATTTGTGATCTTGTTGTGAACAGTCCATCAGTGCATGCGCTTCTAAAGATGTTTGTCTTTATAGTACTGTTGTTCAGAAAAATGTTGCAACTTTCTCAGACTTTGAAAAACAACTTTTCATCAGAGCATTTGGTTTATATAAAATTTTAGGCTACTGTTGTAGGTAATGCAGCTTTTCTAAAATCTTACCAATATTTGATGCAATAATTTAACGCTCGATTAACAATAAGGGACATTTCACCCCAAAATGAAAATTCTCTCACATAATTTACTCACCCTCATGCCATCCCAGATGTGTATGATTTTCTTTCTTCTCTGAACACAAACAAAGATTTTTAGAAAAATATCTCAACTTTGTAGGTCCATATAATGCGAGTGGATGGTGGCCAAAACTTTTAAGGTTTAAAAAGCATATAATGGGCAGCATAAAAGTAATTCATATGACTCTAGTGGTTAAATCAATATTTAAGTCCTTTCTTACTATAAATCCCCACTTTCACATTCTTCTTCTTTTGTTTTTAGTGATTCTCACTCTTTGTGCATATCACCACTTACAGGGTAGGGATGAGAATTTATTGTAAAAAAAAAAATAAAAATTTCCCATCCAAACCTTTCATATTGTTTCTGCTTTTGTATGCTTTTTGGACCTTCAAAGTCCTGGCCACCTTTCACTTCCATTGAATGGGACCTATAGAGGTGAGAAATTCATCTTAAAATCTTTGTTTGTGTTCAACAGAAGAAGCTTGGATGTTATGAGAGTGAGTAAATGATAAGAGAATTTTCATTTTTGGGTGAATTGTTCCTTTAATATAATAATCTAACATTAATGGCAAATAACAATAGATTTGATTAAAAAAACATAAGGATACATCAAGGTGTTCTTGAGGGTGAACTTGACCTTCAGTCAAAAAGCCCCCTCAAAGTAGTACTAAAGGAGTAGTCCTTAATAATCCACGGCAAACTTGCATTCAGTTCTGGTTTATTCCAGTATGAAACGCCCACTTTTCTTAATCTATTACATTCTCAATGGATAAAATCAAGCCCCACCGATTCAGAAATGGATGTTGAGTGTAGGGTGTTGTGGTGGTCTTGGCTGAAGGTTTTGTTTACGAAGTCCACAACAAAATCTGTGGCCCACAGTTAGTGATAATTGTTGAACTTGGCAGTTGTCAAGGGGAGACAGAATGGAAAGTGTCTCGAAGCCAAACATTTTGGTGGAGGAAAAAAAAAACTGTCTGTGGTTTCTTTTAGCGTCGCCTCATGGTTTGTGTGTGTGTGTGTGTGTGTGTGTGTGTGTGTGTGTGAGAGAGGGAGATGGAGGGAAAGGGAGAGGAGAGGGAGGGATTCATTTTGGTTCATTGTAGGCACAAGGACAGTGAAGGATTAGCTGCTCTGGCAGGGCATATGAGTGATGTGTTCAGGGGTAATTAATGGGAATGACCTACCCTACACTAATGAGGTCCAGTCTGTTTGGCTACCTGCCAGTATTCACTGCAACCATCAGCTAACGCACGCACAAATAATCAACTACATATGACAAATACGAGGATTTGATCTATCATTCCCAGATTAAAAGAATCTTTTTCTCACCTTCATATTGTTCCAAACCCCTATGATGCCCTTTGTATGATACATGTCAAAAGGAAGTATTCAGCAGAATGTTAATGCTGCTCTTTTCCATTGCACTTAAAGAATGAAGTGAATTGAAACAGCATTATAAATACAGAATATAAAACTCTAAAACGAACAAAAAGCATCAAAATAGTAGAGTACAGTTTTTTGTGGAAATCCAAATCATTGTTCTTTCAAAATCTTGCTCTCCGCTGTACAATAGCTCTCAAAAAAATTTGTGTGTGTGTGTGTGTAGCCTACATATTCAAACTTCATTTGATATCAGTGACCCCAAACACCCAGTAACGCATCATGCCATGAATTAATAGGTTTATCTCTGTGTTATCTCTAGGTCCCTATTCGTTGAATGGCTATCGTGTACGAGTTTACAGGCAGGACTCAGCCACCCAGTGGTTCACGGGCATCATCACCCACCACGATCTCTTCAGCCGCACTATGGTTGTCATGAATGACCAGGTACATCTGCGTCCATACAACAAGCGTTTTTATAATTTTTTGTTTGTGTTAGTATGTTATGATTAACCTGTTAATTAAACAGTTGTGTATATATGAATTTACCTGATGGAAGAATTGTTTATTGTGTATTATTATTTCAAGGAAATGTAACTAATTATTGCATATTGGTGACTTAATACTAATCATATTGCTGCTGTCAGCATTTAAAAAAAAAAAAACGCAATAAGCTATTCATGGCCAAGCATTACTGTGATTTTATGCACAGCTTCTCATGGTTTATTGCATTAATTACCATCTGCACTCTCTCCTTTGACTCTGTATGTAGGTACTAGAGCCACAGAACGTTGACCCATCTATGGTACAGATGACCTTTCTGGATGATGTGGTACATTCTTTACTGAAAGGAGAGAACATTGGTATCACGTCACGACGCAGGTCTCGGTCTAGCCAGAACAGCAACACTGTCCATGTGAGTGTAACCATATCATGTGCTTTTGTTGCTAGCTGATCAGAGTACCTGCCTTCAATTCCAATTATGTTTGTGTCATGTTAACAAGATAACCTGATTAAATCAATTAGTTTTTAGTAATCTAAATAAGACAGCTGGTAAACTGAAGTTACTTGTCATCTGAATACCATATTAGATGTATTACCTGTAATGGAATCTTCATTTAAATCTTCATGGGGATGGACAATCTTCATAAAAGATTCTAGGTGCTACATGATACATATAGTTGTAAAAATCATAAATTTTTGGAGCAAAGAGCATTTTTTCCACAAGTGAACATAAGTTAATGTACATAATAATAATAAAAAAAGAACCATAACAGTCTCTTTGCCTTCAGTATTGTTTGCCATTCACTGCACTCTTGTGTGTGAAATACTAAAAATGCAACATATGAAATGACAAAAGTGTGTACTTAAGTACTTTCAGTAGAGATTATCAGGAATATCCAATACAAGTACCATGTGAAATTTTTATGTCATCTGTGTCTGTAGCTAGCTTTGAAGTAAAGTTCCTATGTGCTTTTTTAAAATAATTTAAAAAGAAATATAGAGCCATGTAGTACAAATATATCATTGCTTTTTCCATCATTAACAAGACATCTCTGTTCCACTTTTTTTTCTCTCTGTTTCCCTGTTTTAAACGTTAATTGGGGATATGCAAGCAGACCACAGGAGGGAGACCAAGCGGCACTACAGGAAGCACTCAGGTACAGGGCCGCAACCCTCCTCTCTCCATAGATCTAGAGCAGCTTTTATACCACCTGCATATCCCTGTGTATTATAGAGGTATCTCTGTAGTATGCATATCCCAACTTATTACTAGTGCTAATTTTCTAATAAATGCTTTCCTTGTTTCACACACTCTGCTTGCAATGATTAAGAGGATCTGGGATGCAAGTACTCATTGAAATAGAGGAGGGCTGGAAAACATTTTTGAGAGCCATAGGAACTCTTCTTTTAAGCTTAGCTCTGTGACTACATTTTTACAGGCATGTGTAGAGCAATCGTTGCTGGCAAGGAAGTGTTTATTTTGCATTGGTATTGGTGGTGGTGGATTTTGCAGTAAAAACTCTCTCACTCTTTTTTTTTTTAACTGAGTGAAATCAGTTTGATGCCTTTTCATGTTTGTGTTTGTTTTCTGTGTACACTTTTGTTTTATTTACAGGGTCATTACACACGTGCACAGGCTAACAGTCCCAGACCCATGATGAATTCATCTGGCGCCACCCCCAAGCAGGCCTCTCAGGCCCAGCAGCAGCAATCCCAGCATTCTCAACAGCAGGTATCCCAGCATCAACAGCAGCAGCAGCAGTCGTCACCAGGTCAACAGCGCGGCTTGCGGTGCTTACGACGAAAAGGTTCCGACAGCAGTGTTCCAGATGATGAGAAGATCAGAGAGGAAAAAATGGACAGTGGAGGAAAAGGTAAAACTGATAAAGATAATCTGTTTTATTGCTTGTTGGGTACATGTTAGTTTGAATAAATGTGTTGCTGGTAGCTACCATACAGCTTGTATCTTGACTGTAATGTCAGAGGCAATTTTAACACTAGTTCTAAAAAAGTTTAGAAATTAAATAATTTGTAAAAAGTAAAAAGTATTAATTAAAAAAATATGTTTAATGAAGTAATAATGACTGTAACAGTCTTATTTAGTAATAAATGTAATATTTTGATCTAGTCATTATATTACATGTGCTCAAGTTTTTCATCAATAATGCACTATGGACTAAGGGTTTGTGAGTTGACTGAATTACTTTGATCAGTTACATATGGATTTTGATGATAAATGAATTATCACCCCTCCCCACTCAAAGGAATTAAAACATAATGAATCTCCTCTCAATTGATTGAATTTTCCCCTATTATGGCTTCCATGTTCTGCAAAGGATTTTACTGTATGTTTGGCCTAGGCTAGTGCTATATATTAAAGTCAATGAAACCTTCTACTGAATAAGTTCAATGCTAGCTTCTTGGCCAGACTGCTACCTGATAAAAGATCATCTAGATCCTTCCATCATAATTCCTGCAGTACAGGGTGTTGGGTCTATGAGAGATGGAGAGTGTGTAGCCACCAGAGTGAAATTGATGTTTTAAGTGTGCATCAATTCAAGCAGGGTCCCATCCATCACATGACTAATACAGCACTTAATATTCAATCAGGCTTTAACCCAAGTACAAAGTGACATCATCCTGATCTGTGCTTGAATAATCAATTGGATTGGGTTTCTTATGCACTCAGCATTCATGGAATTGTCTTCTGGTGGTATGTTTTGTGTCTGCCTTTGTCTTACCTTTAAAGGTGCATGCTGACAATGAATCCCTCTTTCTTTCTAGATTCCTCTAAAAACAAAAACAAACAGACAAGCAAGCGGAGGAAAGCAGGTGAAGAAGAGAAGAAGGGTGATCTCAAGCGGCTCAAAACAGAGGCATCTGACCTTTCAGAGAGCAGTGACTCTGAAAACTCCAACAAGCAGAGCATAGACTCCTCCTCGGAGCAAAGTTCTGAGAATGAACTCAAATATAAGGACACTTTAAAAGTTCTAGAAAATGAAGACGAGTCCCTAGAATCAAAACTAGGGGATGAGTTGAGCGTAATCAACAGGCTGTCTCCCTGGGATGAGATGCAGGATAAAAGTGCCAAGACAGTGGCTGTTGAGGTGCCTCAGCTGGTGGAGATCGAGCGGCCAGCAGAGAGGAGGTCTCCAGAGGAAAGGAGATCTCCACTGCCGCCTCCTGCCTCCTCCTACACTCAGAACCAAGGCTCTGGACCAGCTGAAGTCCAAAGCTGCATTGTTGAGATGAAAAGCACTGTGAAAAACATCCCTAAGGACCATTACAGCACAGGGATACCTCAGACGCACACACCCAAGTGCGTGATTGATATCGCAGAGGACGCCAACATGCCACCCGGTTCCAGAGAGAGCTCAGCGGCTGTATCGGCCCTGCTGGCATCGCAGAAGTGTGAACTCTATGTTCCTGAGTCCAAACATTTGGTGCTAAACGTCTCCCACACAGAGTGCAGGAGGCTGGATACCGAGCAGCTCCAGAAATCTTGCAGAATGGGTGGAAAAATTGAGGTCATACAACCAGTGACAACAGTGAGTGAGTTAGCGGCCCTGGGCGAGAGAGGGAAGTTTCAGCAGCAGTATACATCCATGGTTATTAAAAATACCTCACTAAACGAGGACAGCAGGAAACTTCATAAACTTTGTCCTTCCCCTGACCCACCCAAACCCAAGTCCAACTCATCCCCGGATATCCTCAAGCACAAGTGCAATCCTTCACCCGACATAAAATCCAAAACTTACAGTGTTCACGAGTCCTCCAAGCCTAAACCAAATACATCCCCTGAGGTGTCCAAACACAAACCGCGGCACTCCGAAAACCAGACAACAATAGGCCGCTTGGTACTTAAACCTGAGCCAGATGTACCTCGCTCCAGTTTTAAGCCTGTGCTGGCCCGTGGGACGCTGTCTGAATCCACAAAAAGCCTGCTTGTCATTGACAAAAACGAGCATTTTACGGTGTACCGGGATCCTGCTTTAGTGCGTCCTGAACCGGAAAACAACCATGTGGCTTACCTGCACACGCACCTGCATCCGCTCCACGGTTCCTCTCATGCCACGTGTCTTACGCCCAGCACGCACCATCCATCCCACCTCCTCCCTTCTTCCTCCATCAGCCATTCTGTGCACCACCCACTGCTGCCCACTGTTCTGCCCACCATTCCAACAACCTCGCTCCTGGGAGTCCATCCCCGGCTAGACTCTGCTGGGCATCTGGCCCTGGCCCACCACCATCCCCACCAGCAGCAGCAGTTCCTGCAACAGCAGCCGCCCCCTCCCCTGCTGGCCCAGACACATGGAGGCGCCTCATACAACCAGCTCGGCCTCTACCCCATCATCTGGCAATACCCCAATGGTACCCACACTTATCCCCCAGGGTATAAGTGGGTTCATCCGGAGAATACAGTCAATTCAGACTCCAGCCTACGTAGGGTGAGTGTTCACCTGCCTGTTAGTAGCCATTTGCCAAATTAGTATTCAAGTTAGTATTCAAAGCTAAGACTGACTGACTTCTGTACAACAGAAAATGCAGATTGTTTATGCTGCTCTTTTTCATTTAATTAAAGTTAATAGTACAGATGTTTAGAGCTCCAAAAATGAGAACAAACCACCATAAAAGGATTCTATACAACCATACAATTAGGGCTGGTTAAAAATATTGTTTTTCCAATGTATTACAATCTTTCATTTGACAATCCTCAGTATTGATTCTTAAATCCCAAGATGGATCTTTTACTCTATGTGCACCCTATACAATGTGAGAAACTTACTAGCATATGCAACCAAATTGGTCTGTGATTAGCCACTTGCTGATACATTTTCAAATTTCACTCACCAGTGAGTTGTGAGTTGTGTAGTGGTGAAGAAGTTCTGCACCGATTCTTAAAGAGACTGTTTTAGCTAATTCTTGTAAATAGATCAAATTATGAATGTAAACAGTAAACATTTAGCAAAACTGAAACAATATATATGTTTTAGTTTTGTGTACATGCGTACATGCAATTTCAAGACATATTAAAGCTGCAAGCAGCGATGACGGGCCCAAGCCGGTGGCACCGCAACCCTGGTGCCTTTAGTTACCGGGCTCATTTCCACTTGGTGGCTTTCGGAAAACAAAGGATGGTGGACACAGCAACAACTCAAAAATATAGCTGCAAGCAGCAATGCGATTCCTCCTCAAAATGGCAAATCATTTAAAATTGATCAATAGAGGGTTGGGGTTAAACCCTCCCAATGAAAAAATCCAAAAAACATGTCTTTCTGTCTGAATCCTAAACTAAACATTTTCAGTGTACAGGAAAATCCATCATGCCGGACCTTATGGATCCTGGAGGGTTTTTTGTTTACAATGAGAAATGAGGTATGTTCACCAGGTTTCAGAAAAACTAAATAAATGGGGTGGAAATACAATCACTTTGAAAAATTGACATTTGGGCATGGCCTGTAGCGCCCCCTAAGGGCGAATGTGAGCCATTCTTGGTTTGTAGGTTCCTGTTGGCCTGTAGTATTAATGTACCAAATTAGAAAGTATTTGACAAAAAAATGTGCAATTTGGGAATGTCCTTTAGCGCCCCCTAAGGGCAAATGTGAGACATTCTTGGTTTGTGGATTTCTGTTGGCCTGTAGTGTCAATAGACCAAATTAGAAAATTTTTGACCATAAAATGGGAATTTTGGGCATAGCCTGTAGCGCCCCCTAATGGCGAATATGGGCAATTCTTTGTTTGTGGGTTCCTGTTGGCCTGTAGTATCAATGTACCAAATTAGAACATTTTTGACCAGCAAATGGGAATTTAGGGCGTGGCCTGTAGCGCCCCCTAAGGGCGAATGTGGGCCATTCTTGGTTTGTGGATTATTGTTGGCCTGTAGGATCAATATACAAAATTAGAACATTTTTGCCCAGAAAATGGGAATTTTGGGCATGGCCTGTAGCGCCCCCTAAGGGCGAATGTGGGATATTCTTTACGCAGTACTTCAGAGTGATGTCATCTTGAAGTATATATATATATATAGGTCTGTTTCTAACCCACACCTATAATATCACTTCTGAAGGCATGGATTAAACCAATGGAGTGGTATGGATTACTTTTATGCTGCATTTATGTGATTTTTGTAGCTTCTGAGTTCTGATCACCATTCAAGTCATTGAAAGGTCCAACAGGGTTGAGATAATCTTCTAAAAAGCTTAATTTGTGTTCACTAGAAGAAAGAAAATAATACACATCTGGGATGGAATGAGGGTGAGTATACGATGAGAGAAATTTATTTTGGGGGTGAAAACCATTTGTAGGCCTACTTTTTATTTACTTGGAAAATTGTTACTGTCTCTTTAAGAGGATTTTAAACGCATTTCATTCAAGGCACAGTCTGTGCGGCTTGTTTTATTGAGTTTAATCTTTTGAGAACTGTGAAGTCTCATTATTTTCGTGCTGTTACATCTGTATTCATTTCAGAGATTACTTGATTGAGATTGTGAAACTACATACAACCGACAAACCTCCATGAAGATGCGAGTAAAAATGAGATGCCTCGCGCTGTCAGACACAACGCTGATAATCATTCTCGGAAGTGTTGATACTAGATTTAGATTCGCGATTTCTTCATCAACTGTTTATGTTCACTTGGGACAAAACAGACAATATATCATGTAATTTGACATTTTGTTTATGAAATTGTCCGTTCAAACGCAAGATGAAGCGAATGCGATCTCTCATCGGGGCTCGTGCGTTAGACGCGACGCATCTCGCGGTTTCACACAAAACTGCTCACAAACATTTATTTGAGTTGTTTTGTCATTTTTTTCCAGAAATAACTAGCAATACTCCTACAAATAAATGCTTCGTAACTAAAACGTTTTGACTTTCTATAGAAAATATAGACAACACGTTCTTACCTTGCAAAAATCGCCTCAGTATTTAATTTGAAGCAGTAAATCCAACACTGGAGTAAATCTCTCGTGATATCACCTTTCCATTGAAATGAAGGAAGACGGTGATGACGATACAGTTATTATTCTTGCCCAGTAACCCCTTAACCAATCACATGTGCCTTTAGCTTGTATTGTCATGAGTATCTGGGCAGATTTCAGAAATAAAATCGGTGATCGGACGACGATGACACTGAGACAGGAACCATGGGAATAATTGTTCCCAAATTTGAACGCTCTGGCTGTAAATAGTTAAAGGTTGTTAAAAATTGTATCCTCCACTCAGTTGATGTATATATTGAGTGGGGACACATTGTTTGCCTTTTTTCTGGGATTCGACTGCAAAAGAGCTCAAGCAACTGTTGAACTCAGTCCCTGCCCATTCTGGACTCAGACCTGTTGTAAATCATTGAACAATGAGGCTTGGATGCCCTCTATTGGACATTTCTTGTAATTGCCACTTAGAGAATGAACAGACAGTGGATTAAACTTTAGTTTTTTAGGCTTTAGTTCTTTGTTGTATTCACCTGCTACGGCGTGTGTAACATTTTTCTGTCAACTCTGCATACAGGTGAAACTCGAAAAATTAGAATATCGTGCAAAAGTTAATGTAACCCATACTATGTTGAACACAAGAGGGCAGTATAGCCCTATGTATTACTTCACAAGACCCCCTCCCTTCCTACTCCTCACACACAGAGGCTCACAGAGTGACTTGCAAAATTCTGACATTTTCTCCACATTCAAACCAAAATATCTGACTTTCTGTTGGTCGGAGCTAATGACTGTAAATTAGAAAGTTGTCCGGCTTGAGGAGAACTATATCAATACCAATTTTTGTACCTGTAGATGAAACTAACCCCCCACTTTTTTGTCAAAAGGTGGCGCTACTGAGCCCCTCACCACACCCATTTCTGAAACTTTGCACATGTCTACTGGCTAATAAATGTGACGTCTCTGTCGAGTTTCATGCAATTTCAAGTAGGTTAAGAGTCTCAAAAGCATCAATAAAGAAAAGTAAAGTTTGAAGCGTTGCCACGGCAACAGTATCTAAGATATCAATAATCCTTTCACAGGTCTAAATCTGCCGTGTGTTTACATTATACACGTAAAGTTTGAAGCAAATCGGGTAAAAACAAGAGGGTGATTTCAAAGCATTTTGAAAGTGACACACTTCCTGCTGCCAGTTGGTGGCGCTATAACTTTGACTCACAATAGTCACATCCATGTGATCGGCCTCTTACAACGAACACACTGCTGAAGTTTCATCAAGATCTGTTAATTTATGCAGAAGTTATAACACACTTCCTGTCTCACTTTTCTCGCCATAAATTTGTTTCCTCGCCACGGCCAAACCGTTCGAGATATCAAAAATCCGCTGGCAATTTTTCATCCTCAATGTCTTGACTTCATGCTGACTGAGATTCGTGCCGATTAAATGATTTCTCTAGGAGGAGTATTTCAAATTCCATTGTATACGTTTTCCAAACAACCCTAAATAGCCGACTTCCTGTTGGGCTGAGGTAAAAAGTAAGAGCATGAAGTATATATGAAACGATGAGATCTATATGTGTACCGACTTTCATATTATTACATGCAAGTATGTTTGATTTATGGACCAAGGTTTCGGACCCCGTTCCAGGGGGCGCTGCTGAGCCCCCCTGCCACGCCCGGGTACCATCTTCAGCCCAGCCCTGATGGCCGCAGGTTCTGACCCGTGTGCAAAGTTTCAAGAGTTTTAGAGCATGTTAAGGCCCCCAAAAGTGCCCGAATAGTCGATAAAATAATAATAATAATAATAATAATAATAATAATAATAATAATAATCCTAAGGAAAACAATAGGGCCTTCGCCTTTTCAGGCTTGGGCCCTAAATATTTATTTATGGAATGTTTTGCTAATTTTTAAAGAGCTAAAATGTAACAATTAATATACAACTAATGGTAAAATGTATATTTTCGTAATGTACTTGGTTAAAAGGTCCCCTGTATAACAAACAGCATTAGATGAGAGATCATTTCATTTAAATATTAGCAAAATGGACATATATGATAACTTTATGTGTGGAACAGTACAAAATGTACATGCTAAAAATCTTTCCCTTCACCGCAGCTCTCAAATCTCTCTTGCATTTGCCTGCTTTACCAAATACTGCATAAAGACACCTCCTCCCAGGTTTGTCGCCAATGACGCCATTGGTTCTTCTCTGTCATGCAGGACCTTTGAACATACTGAAGTGCTATGTGATTTGAGAGCTATGGTGTATTTTCATATATTTTTATTCAGTATCTTATTATTATTTTTCTCGAAGAATTATTTTTCTTGGATTATAAATCAAATGATCTTTAATGTTAATTTTGTACCAAATGATAATTTACACCAATTTTTATTCATGTTACGCTCTGGATTTAAGTCTCAAATATTACTGGTAGGTTTAATTTTGCAGCTGTGTGAATTGAAAATGCAGAGTGTGTGACTGAGAGGAAGTGACGGCTGTTAGGAGGTCCCTTAGAGGAGGGACTGTCTTGCTCTCTTTGTGTCTCTCTCACTTGCTCTCTGTCTTTTTCACTGCTGCCAGGGATTGCTTTGTTTTGAGCTCAGCCTGACAAACAACCTACCCTGCAATACTTAAGCCTAATTTGTCAGTGTGTGCATGCGCAACATCGTCATCTTCAAGCTTTAGAGATCAAACATTTTTGTGATAATTTGCTCATAAAGTTTGGACTCTATGAAATGGCTTGATTGCTCAATGAAGACTTTAAGAGATTTCAAACATTACAGCATCATTTTCTATAAAGCTGTTTTTAAATTGTGTGTTGTGAAAAGCGCTGTACAAATATAAATGACTTGACTTGGCTTGATAAAAGTAGTTGTCTCTACTCTGTTGACATTTTTTTACAATTGAAATATTTCCTGTTGAAGACAAATATTTGAAAAAACCTGTGAGCTCCAGATGCATGATCAAACTTTTTTGCCCTTTCTTGGAAGATGAAGACTACATTTTAAATGCCTGTATGTGCTTAAAGTGTGATTCAGTAAGTTTTCTGTCCTGGCAATTTTCTTTAAGGTAATGTTGCTTAATTGGAATTGCCTTGTTAAAACATTTTTCCATACAAGCATGTGTGAGAGAAATGGGAAAAGTGCACAGAACGAGGCAGTGTGTTGGAGCCCTACTTACAGTTTGTGTGCTCTGACTTGGTGGGAGAGATGTGTGTTGCCTTGAGTGCATTATGACCTTTTGTTTGTGTATGTCTGTATGTATGTTACAGAACACCCCCAGCCCCTGGCTGCACCAGCCCACCCCTGTAACCTTAGCAGAAACAATAGGGATTTTGAGCCATGTCCCAGGCAGACCCGCAAGTGCCGAGCCTCATCGACCCATCAAGATTACCTCACACTCCAGTCCACCACTCTCCAAAACCCCTGGAGAACTCCACAAAGAGTGAGTACACATACTTGTGTCTCTCTCTGTCTGTCATTTACACACACATGCTTAATCCATTCACACAGTCCTGCTGTGCCGGGAACTGCGACAGGCTCTTAAATACTTTGTGACACAAAGTGGAACAAATGCCATGTGATATGAACACTGTACAATCATTCAGTGACTGTGCCTATAATTAAACTATTAGTGTAGCCTGCTCAATATCTGCACTGATTTGAACCACCCCATCATTTTAACAGCGAGTAAAAGTTCTTCAAAAATTGACAAATCATTTAATGATATAGGTAATGTACAAATCGTTTAATGATATAGTGGTTTAATTATATAGTGGTAACACTTTACAGTAAAGGTTTATTTGTTAACATTAGTAAATGCATTAGGTATCACAAATTAACAATACAAATATTTTAACTGCATTTATAAAAAAAAAAAATCTCCCCTTTTCTCACCAATTTGGAATGCCCAATTCCCAGTGCACTCTAAGTCCTCATGGTGGCATAGTGACTCGCCTCAGTCCAAGTGGAGGAGGACGAATCTCAGTTGCCACCGTGTTACAGTCAATCCGTGCATCTTATCACGTTGCTTGTTGCACCTGTTACATAAGACATAGTGCATGTGGAGGCTTCACGCTATTCTCCGCAGCATCTACGCACAACTCACCACGTGCCCCACCGAGAGCATGGTTACCCCATGTGATTCTACCTTCCCTATCAACCGGGCCAATTTGGTTGCTTAAGTTACCTTGCTGGAGTTACTCAGCATGCCCTGGATTCAAGCCCGCGACTCTAGGGGTAGTAGTCAGTTTCTTTACTTGCTGAGCTACCCAGGCCCCCTTAACAGCATTTAATCTTTGCTAATGTTATTAAAAAAAATAAAGTTCCCCTTCTAATTAATGTTAACATGTGCACCTTTATATTTTAGAAATGTATTAGTATAGCATGTGGGAATAGAGCTGTTCAGCTTGTAGTCCAAAAACTCGCCATGGGTTTCCTCTGGATTTTCGCATGGGTTTTATAATGGGGTTTTTGAACTTAGGAGAAAAATAAGGTCTGTGGTACACATTATTTAAGAATACATTAGGCTGTGCTAAAAATTCGATACGGTAATATATTGTGATATTTATTTTTAAGTTATAACATGGTGTGAACTACAAGCTCCGTTCCTGTAGATGTCGCAGTACAGATAGCTGCCCAGAATTGCCAGGTGACATTTTTGCTGGAAGCAGCATGGCAGACGCAGCTGACAAAATTACAGCGGTCCCTTCATAATATATAACTGATGTGTGGATGCACTTCGGTTTTAAAAACAATCCTGGGAGCATGGACTTGGATAAAACCAATGCAATATGCAAGCTTTGTCACGCTGCTGTAAAATATTCAGGTAACACAACCAACTTGCGAGCGCTCCTTGTTAGATGCCAAGCAGATATAACGATACAGCAGCTTCCGAAACCTATTGACCACAGGCAGACTACACTGGAAAACACCACTTACAAACATCCATTTACCTCAGCTCGAGCTCTAAAAATAACAGAGTCGTTGGTGTATCGATTCTCAATTATTTTAACTATATGGGTATTATTATTTGGTTATCACAAACAATAATCATAAGCTTCAAAGTGAAATAAAATGGATTAGGCTATATTAGATCATACTTGTGCAGGATGGGAACGGTTTCTTCTTCCGCTCATCTTAACATTCATAAATGCTGAAAAACACAAGCAGACAACGTCACAAGACTCGTTCAAACAAGAGGGATCAGCGCCTTGTAGAGATAATGATAGAAAATCAGAGAAACAGCTTCAGGTGTGTAGTCTAGGGCATATACATACGTCATGTGTCCTATCTGTTTTAGGATTTTGCGTATGCCCACATGACATAACTGATGACACGTGTGGCCACCAGAACAACGAGCATTTGACCCGGAACTTTTTCAATCTAATAATGCGATGCTGCAGCACTGAGTGAATTGTGTTTTTTTTATTATTATTTAAAAAAAAAGTTTTTTTAATATAGATTCTCACTAAACGCGCACAGAGATGCACTGTGGAGCACTGGCAAGACAGACAGTTCGACTGAGTTGATCCACCAATCAGAATGTTCATTTCAGATGCGATTGGATATTTGCCAACCAATCATATTTCCCGTTTCAGTAAGGGGCGGGACATTTCCAGCATCTGACACACAAGCATATCTGGAAAAACTATAATTTGCACTGCATATTTATTTCCCTGCTAAACGTAAATATATGCATATACATTTAAATGTAAATTATGCAATTAAACTTTGTGAAAATACTGCATGTTATTGCACCCCCTGATAGTTTTCTTTTTTCTTTTTTTTTTTGCCCTTTACTGCTGTTCGTGGTGCCTTTTTCTCGTGATATCAAATAATTTATATTTGTAAGTAGAAAAACAATTTCACTCTACACAGAAAAGCAAATAATATCACACAAATAAATAAAAAAAACATAAATTTTTATGTAGGCAAGTAATAATAATAATATGGTAATACAATATAAAGTGTTAATATGAACATTACTACACTCATATTAATGCTTAACAGTTTATTGAATATTATGAATTAGTTTATTGGTTAGAATAATAATCAGGTTTTAACTATTTTCATAGTAGCATAATAAAAGGAACAATAATGACACCTATTAATTTAAATTCATATTTAACATGAAGTTACTATACCATTGAACCCATTGATTTACTACAGTAATATTGTAGTAGTAACCATGGTTAATTGTGTGGTAACTATGGTTTAACTAAATACCATGGTTAAACTAGACTGTATTACTGTAGTGAAATGTTTATTTTTTTGTAAGGGTAAACAAAACAAAAGTCTAATCATTTTCTGTATGGGCAAAAAAAATATATAATAATGACTTGAATAATGACTAGAAATATTATTTTAAATTACCCATTTTATCCAAAGTAATCGCAAAAAAAATTGTTTAACAGAAGTATCGATATCGATATTGGTATCGACGATATTTGCAAGTAAAACCAGTCGCCCGATTGCTGGGAAAAGTGAGAAGAATAACCAGCAAAATAATATGAATGTTTAGATTATACATTATCTAGTGTTTATGCTGCCTCATTATCATCAACAAAGCTTGTGCATGCAAATATCTGTTACTATATTGTATACTTTAAATATGCCCATATTATAATGATTTCTGAAGGATCATGTGACACTGAAGACTGCATTAATGATGCTGAAAATTCAGCTTTGATCACAAATTGCATTTTACAATATATTCAATTAGAAAACTGTTCTTTTAATATTGTGAATATCAAATATTGTGAATTGTAAAATGAGTTCACAATATCAATGTTTTTACTGTATTTTGGATCAAATAAATGCAGTCTTGGTGAGCAGAAGAGACTTCTTTTAAATGGCAGTGTAGGTCTAAAATTAAGTTTTTATGTAAAGAAAATGTATAGTCATATTACTTCTTTTAACTTAATACTTGATTTGGATCATTAAGTCTTTCTGTCACATTCCCAGGGTGGGGTCTTTGTCTCCTCAGGTGTGAAATACATCCATATTCATAATAGTTCACGCCTCCTCGCATATGACCTTTCTAACACTATAAGTCTCTTACAAAAGTTAAATTACAATATTGTTTTGTATGAATAAGTGATCAGCATGCTTTTCACATCATTTTGTAGCAAAAACTCTAGGCTACAAGATCCATTTATATGATGTGTTAAATGGCCTTATTTCAATGACTTAAACCACACATTTAACCACACATAAATGTTATTTTCTCAAAAATACAAACATGTACATACATGTTGCTCACATATTATTGTAGACCAGTTTGTGTTGAATACAGTGTTATCAGACTTTAGCCATTAATATGTGATTAAGCAACTGAAAAAAGCCCAAATGTCAAGGCATGTCAACTTCTCCAGGGCCAAAAACACCCTCAGGCACCAGAGGGTTAACTAAGATTAATAAGTGCTGTAAAAGTAGTGTTTGTTGTTGGTTCATGTTAACTATTGTTGTTAACTAATGTTAACAAGTACAACCATTTAACTGATATAGTTTTTGAATGAGAGATCTGCCATCTAAGAAAGCTGAAGCATTTTTTTTTTATTGGATTTATTTGATCAAGTTAACAATGAACTCTTTTAACTGTGGTTACTGTTTTCTCAGAGAACGGGAGAAGAGTGCGTTTGTGGATTCAATGCGTAGCCTGGCCACTGCCCACCTAAAGCAAGAGCCAGACCGCAGCCGGACACCCACTAGCAAAGAGCTGCACCGTCTCTACATGGAGTCCCCCCACAACAAGCAGCAATCACCATGCATGCCTCAGGAGGGGCCTGACCGCACCACCAAATACAAGGAAGAGAACTGGTGCATCCTTCAGGAGAGCATCGAGGTGGCCCCCTACACCGCCAAGATCCGCACAGGAGAGTCAGAGCGTGAGCCTTATTCCCGCATTTCCTCCCAGCCCAAAATCCATGAGAAAGAGGCGGAGCACTCTGTAGCTGATCTGTACAAGTACAAACACTCTCAGTCCCTCCCCCAAACTAACTACTTCACCACACTGTCTAATAGTGTTGTGAATGAGCCGCCTCAACTCTATCCATCCAAAGATCTAAATTCATACTTTGACAAGGCACATTCAGCCTCCAGCCCCTTGTCTTTGGGCTCGTACAGTTCCAGTCACACCAAGTCCTTGTCCAAGCCTCCCCCTCTCATTAAGCACCAGCCAGAAGGAGAGGGACTGGTGGGAAAAATCACAGAGCAACTCAGTCAACAAGTGACCATGCACATGCTTAGTAACTCATTGGTGACGGTCAGTGACCACTTCAGCCCGGCCATCTCTCCCTCCAGTCAGCCCAAGGGCATGCCAGCCCTGCGTAGAGCGCCCGTCTTTCATCCACCCACCCAGCAGGCTCTTGAACGCAAAGATGGAGCTTATGGTCGCCTCTCCCCACCTACACTCACCCCCATCCAGCCTGTTAGCTCGGCAGGGAAGGTGTCCGAGCAGCAGAAGCCGCCCACCCTGCTCCCAGAGCTCAGAGATGAGAAGAGCAGAGCCGAGCTGGGCTCGGCCAAAGCCTGGCGAATCGGTAGTGAAGCAAAGAGCCATGAGAAAATGGCTTGGCATTCAGAGAATAACCAAGGGAAGCCACAGGCAGCCATGGCATCTGTTATTGTCCGCCCTTCTTCTTGTAAGTACGATGGCTCGCCAGGTACCAAGATGACCTCCAAAGAGCCTCTCGGTGGCAGATTGTTTGCCGGCCAGACTCAGGCAGAATGCCTGAAGATGGCGAAGAGCAGGGAATCTGGAAGAATCATCCTACCAAACACAAATTTGGAGGATCCTAGTGATCAGTACAAGAAAAACTTGATAAGAGTGTCACAAAGTAGCATTCCCAGCACGGTGGTGGCTGTGACCAATTCCGTGTGCAGCACTATGACTAATGACAGCACTGCTGCTGTCAGCGGCGCGTTTAGCACACAGAGCCAAGGTGGAGCAGAACTTGCATTCTCCATCTCTGGCATCAGCAGTAGTAGCAAGCCAGAGAGCTCTGCTTCCAAAAGACAGACTCCAACTGTTGTTGATTCACTGGAGGGTGGCTCGAGAACCACCTCGCCCAGTGCGTTGCCTCAGGCCAGCTCTGCTGGCACTATGCAGGGTTACTCAAGAAACCTTTTCTACCTGAAAAAGGCCAAGGCAGCTCTGGCTGCAGCGCAGTCACTTGGCTCCAGCAGCGCATCAGAGAGTGAAAGCAGTAGTGTCAGATCCTCTCAGGACTCACCCACCATCGGACAGGACAACGTCATGCCCAGCAACCCTACCAGCAAAGGCAGCCCATTACCCAATGGACAGCCAGCACAGTTTTGCCAGCCTAACTACCATAAGCTCAAGAAAGCCTGGCTCACGCGACATTCAGAGGAGGACAGAAACACAAACAAACCCGAAAAAGGGACGAATGCCATTTCTGAGCTAATTAAACCATGCACTGTCAACCTGATCGCCCCTGCATCTAATGATGTGGACATGTGCAAGGACAGCAAAGGACAAGAGGACAAGCTGTCCCAGGAGGACAGAAAAACATGCCGTGGCCTCAAGCGTACATATGAATCTGGCTCGGAGAGTGGTGATGACTCAGACTCTAGCGAGAGCAAACTGGAACAAAGGACTAAACGGCAACCCAAGCCCACTTACAAAAAGAAGCAAAATGACATGCAGAAACGGAAGGGAGACAATGAGAAGGATGAGGACGATGTGAAGCCAAATGGTATTTTCCGGAGTGCCAAGGAAAAAACCAAACTTAAGCTGGCCAGTTCCAGTAAGTGCACCATAATCTACTTTGCAGTTTGAACTTGAATATTTAGAACACTACAATCTCATTTTTAATACAGAAGGTTCATTTACATCTGTGACAATCATGATATTAGATAAAGCCAGCATGAACTCAAAATTGACCCTATTTAATTTGTTAATACACTTAGCTGGTCTAATTGTTAATGATTCATCAATGCACATTATTTAAAAGAAAGACATTTCTTCATAATTTTTTATTAAAAGGTAATAACTTGCTCCAACTCTGAAACAACTTCTTATTAGCAAAATACTACTGATATTGGAAATACAGCCAACATCTTTCTAATACTTAACCTAATAATAATTAAATGGAAGGTAATGTTAAAGGTTAGGGCAATAATGGAAAATAACAATATATTTGAAAAAGTAGTGATTCCAGTAAGATACTCTTGAGGGTAAACTTGACCTACAGCCTCCATGTCCCTGTCTAAAAGCATCCTCAAATGTGGGTGCTGATGGTATTTCAGAAGGGGAGTAGTCTTTCACAAGCCACTGAATACTCACATTCAGGTCTGACTCACTTTTCACGATCCTGTCTGCTGCCAACAGATTAAATCAAGTCCTACAAGAACATTGAATGATATGTTTCATGATGAAATGCACCATATTTTGAATGCTGTTTCATATTGACTAACTTTGGGGTTATTGGAAGGTTTGCAGTGTTCTAGAAAGAAAGGGAGGTGTGTTTAATGAACATCTGGAAGCCAGCTGTGCGTAAGGCTCCTAGATGCTCACATTTATGTGAAAAACACCACACAAGAGCACTTAATATTTTCAGATGTTTGCTGTGTAGCAAAATTGAGCCTCTTTGTAATTTAATTGCCATTTGTAAGATATAGTTCACTGTAAAATCTCACTGATTAATCAGCCATTTTGATATTTGGCCATATTGAGATGATCAGCATTGACTGATAACTGCACCTCCTTGACAAATTAACAAAAGTCCCAAAATCTACTGATGACCTTGTTAATGGGTAATGCACCTTTTTGTTTTTCAAAATTTTAGGTTAATTCGAAGTAAATAGTGTGTAAAATAAGAGTTTATTTAAATGCTGTAGTTGTCGGATCATGTTGCCAATTGCAGATACATATTTCCCTTTCATAACTAAATTAAATGTCCATGTCTTTGAATTACAGTATTTTGGTACACAAAATATTTTGTTTAATGTGCTTTGTTGACAAATTTTAGTCTGGCATCCTTCTGTTTGTCTTTTCAATTGCAGTGATTAATTTGCTTATGTGCCTAATGCTTAATAAATGCATTATATTATTAATGGATAAGTATTTTTTTTCACAAATCTATGGCATGTTATTGTGTTTTCAGATGGCATTCCCCGATCAGTGCTGAAGGACTGGAGGAAGGTGAAGAAGCTCAAGCAGACGGGCGAGTCCTTCCTTCAGGATGACTCATGCTCAGAAATCGGCCCCAACCTGCAGAAGTGCAGAGAGTGCCGCTCCATCCGCACTAAGAAAGGAGAGGAGCCTGCCCACTCACCCGTCTTCTGCCGCTTCTACCACTTCCGCCGGTAAGTGTGACTGAAGTATCGAGCCACATGTCATGTTTATATTGCACTGATTATACCAGGGGTCGACGGGGTAATCACTGGCATGTGACATCGTGAATTTATTTATATAAAGTCCCTCACACCTGCATGCCAATCTACCTCTTGATGTAATCATTCCTCATAATCATGCAGGGTGATTATGAAATTAATGGGAAGCTAGCCACTATTAAACTGTGACGAGATTGTGCTAGTCAGCGGAAGAGCACAGTGTGCTCAAACAATTTGCGCATCACAAGCTGCTGATACAGAGGCACAGATAAATTCATGCATCGCTGGAAAATGCATCTGCTTTGCGTTGGTTGTGTTGAACGGTTGAATGGATGACATCCTTCATTTTCTTATTGTACTTGTTGCTTTTTGCTTTCAGAACAAAACTCAATGTAGACAAGAAGATACACAATCAATGTTTGAGATTTCCAACCCAGCATACACACTACAAGTGCTGGGCAATATGACAATATTTATAATGTGGCTACGATATAAAGTGTACATCGATAGAGATTTTGCTATATCGTGTGATTCGTGATATGTAAATCAGTGGGCAGGGCTACACGTGAGACTGAGAGAATTGAAGAGACATGGACAGTGTTTTTCTGGCATTGAGTTTTTTTTTATGAAATTCCAAAAATTCAATGAAATTCATCTTTCGTTTGGCACTTCAAAAGTGCAAAATATGCTTCTCATATTACATCTAGAAGGCAGAGTATTTATGTGTCATTCGCCAAAATGAAGGGTTTTTAAATTTAACATCACCCTTACTAAAATTCTGTTCTAAAGATGTTTGATATTAGAAACAATCCATCAATGTTTGCCTTCAGATATTCATATTTTCTCTATAGAGATGATTTAAAACATTAAGAGCATATGGGTGTTTTCACACCTAATCTGTTTGAGCACTCCAAACGGTCTCAGATCAATATAATGTGTTTATGTGAACAACCAAAATAATCTCAGACCCCCTAAAAGGTCCCACAAACTAACTGTACTCTGACTCACATACCCTGTTATGCTGAGAAGCAGTGTTAAGGCCTTGCTGAACGTATGCCCCAGCCTGTTAAAGTTTAAGTATCTGTGATACATGATTTATTTTGAGATTGGGTGGGTTTGTTGTGGTATGGACATTTTATTATTTTCAGGTCAGAAAAAAAGGTCTTAAAATGTTAAATATGACTTTAACTCTGCAGGAATATTTTAACATGGCTGACTTGATGGCTAATCAGTAAATGGCTTAACCGACTGCGTTTTTTTTTTTTTTTTTTTTTTTTTTTTTTTATGGAAATTTTTTAGAACTTGATCTCAGAACAGTTTGAAAAGAACCTTATTTTCATCCTTCCTCCATATACAGCCTTCGAATGCAGCATTTTCCATTTTCGGGCACAAGCTGTAATTTGAAGTTAACTTGTAGCAGCTATATGTTTTTAAAAAGTCTCATTGTAACATATTTGTTTAGGTACATATAAAATATGATATCTTCTGGCAGAAGGATGTCACTTAATGAATTTGCTTAATACAACATGCTTTAATGAAATTTTGTGTCCTTAGTAAATTTTTAACTACCCTAGTATCCATTTTATTAAAGCAATAAATCAGTTAGCATTTCATTTACATATCGGCTTTAGCATTTTAAGGTCTTGATAGAGGAAGTTTTTGGGTCAAGTCTGTAAGCACAATGAGAATGTCGAGAGATTTTTAGTAGTCAGACTCAAGACATCTAACATTTGTACTGATTCCAAAACTATTTTTCCTTCCATTTAATATCATCATCGTCATCAGCCATCTTAGAAACTTAGGCTCTCTGTGGGACCAGGTTGATGTCATCACATTAAATTTACTAAGTGTTTACTTCTCATGCTGTTTTTCTACCATGTCTTGTGTCAACAGTTTTCCCCTCTCTCTCATTATGTTGTTACAAATCAGGATTGCTCTTAGAGATGGAAATGAACTCTAATTACACACTCTCTCTCTCCAGCCTCTCTTACAGTAAGAACGGAGTGATCCGGATTGATGGCTTCTCCTCTCCTGATCAGTATGATGAAGAGGCTCACAGTCTTTGGGCTCCAGATGGATATGAAGAAAACAATCTGGATTTGGAGACCTCCAAATACATCCTCAGCTACATCGGTGACAAATTCTGTCAGCTTGTTATGACTGAGAACACAGCAGCTACATGGATAAAGAAAGATGGTGCGTTAGTATGATAAATCCTTAAAACAACCTAAACAGCCCATCCATGTACATCATATTCGCTTCACCCTGATATTTTACCCTGACACAATTTAGACAGAATATTAAAGGGGTTTTCTGGGTTTAAATACAAGTTAAGCTCAATCGATAGCATTTGTGGCATAATCTAAATGACACTGAGGCATTTACGAATGGGGCCGATTGCATTACACTTACATGAATTATTCTGTTAAAGCTCATGTATTATTTGACCTGTAAAATTGTTTAAATCACCATTTTCAGAGTAATTTTAGGTTTTTGGTGGTGGCGTAGTGGGCTAAAACACATAACTGTTAATCAGAAGGTTGGTGGTTCAATCCCCACAGCCACCATCATTGTGTCCTTGAGCAAGGCACTTAACTCCAGGTTGCTCCGGGGTGATTGTCCCTGTAATAAGGGCACTGTAAGTTGCTTTGTATAAAAGCATCTGCCAAATGCATAAATGTAAATGTAAAAGGTTAGTAATCAATTTTATCACACTAAAATCATGCATAACATGCATATTGTTTGTCTTATGACTATACTTTTGAAACAGTGAGTATTTTAACATTTACAGCTTTCTAAAACAATAAACCAAGAGAGGCCATGCATCTGTCATTTTTATGTGGTAAAATCACATGTAGGTTTATTGTTTTTTTTATAAATCAGATAGAGTAGTTCCGACCTTACATTCTGAGGTGATTATATAAATAATGTTCATCAGCCTAACGTAGCAAATTGCCACATTAATATAAATGCAACAAATGTGCAGTCACAGTTGCGCACATATTGACTATTTTTGGAAATTCAACAATGGCTTAAAACATGGTTAATCCAGTCATATTCCATAGTTAGGACAATACGGTTGTAATTTTGAAAAAATGGAAATCTAAATTATTTTGTCATAAATGAACTCCTAAAAGTGAGAATGTCCATTTCATCCAACTCCTGTTTGGTTTGATCTGCAGCCACAATTGCCTGGAAGAGAGCGGTGCGTGGCGTGAGAGAGAGCTGCGACGCATGTGAAGCCACACTGTTTAACATTCACTGGGTGTGCCAAAAATGTGGATTTGTGGTGTGTTTGGACTGTTACAAGGCCAAGGAGAGGAAGAGCACAAAAGGTCAGTCGTCATTTTCATATTCACCTTTGAACATTGACCGGGCTTGTACACTCCTGCTTGCTGTGTTAGCTCTGGAACATGAGCAACAGGGTCAGAAATTAACCAGGGCTTGGGGCAGAAATGCTTATGTACACATATACAGCACTGGGAAAAAATAAGAGACCACTCCAAAATTACCAGTTCCTCTATGTTTACTATCCATAGGTATGTGTTTGAGTGTTTTATTATATTAAGTACTGGCAACATTTCTCCCAAATTCCAAATAAAAATATTGTCATTTAGAGCATTTATTTGAAGAAAATGACAACTGGTCAATAACAAAAAAAAAAAAGTATTTAATAATGCAAAGAAAACAAGTTCATATTCATTTTTAAAAAAACACAATACTAATGTTTTAACTTAGGAAGAGTCCAGAAATCAGTATTTGTTGTGTCTTGGCATGCTCTCGGCAGTCTTTCACATTGCTGTTGGGTGAATTTATGCCACTCCTGGCACAAAATTCAAGCAGCTTGGCTTTGTTTGATGGCTTGTGGCCATCCATCTTCCTCTTGATCACATTCCAGAGGTGTTTAATGTGGCTCAGGTGTGGAGATTGGGCTGGCTATGATGGGGTCTTGATCCGGTGGTCCTCCAACCACACCTTGATTGACCTGGCTGTGTGGAATGGAGAATTGTCCTGCTGGAAAAAACAATTCTCAGATTTAGGGAACATTGTCAGTGTAGAAGGAAGCAAGTTTTCTTCCAGGATAACCTTGTACTGTACATGGCTAGATTCATGCATCCTTTGCAAAGACAAATTTGCCTGAATCCAACCATGCAGAAGCACCCCCAGATCATCATCGAACCTCCACCTGGTCGTCTATTGGTTAGATGGAGACATGGAGAGGCATTTGAGCCATAGTGTCTTGCACCTACTGTTAAATTTGGTGGAGTATCGTGATGATCTGCGGGTGCTTCAGCAAGACTGGATTCGGGCAGATTCGTCTTTGTGAAGGACGCATGCCATTAAAAAGGGGGATCCCAATAGGTCCTTATGGTAGAGTAGTTGCTCACCCTAAGCCGGCTGATGGAGGACAAATTTCAGTTGCCTCCGCTTTTGAGACAGTCAGCCTTCACATCTCATCACCTGGCTTACCGTGGAGACTTGGCTCGTGTGGAGGCTCCGCAATCTCCATGCACATCTTACCATTCACCCCATCAAGAGCGAGAACCACTATATCGCGACCACAAGAAGGGTAACCCATGTGACTGTACCCTCCCTAATAACCGGGCCAATTTGGTTGCTTAGGAGTAAAGATGGGCGAAACCACTTATTTTGTTTTCGAGTAAAGTCCAATATTGTTGATACCGATACTTCTATTAAATTGATTTTTTATTTTTTGCGGTTTCTTGGGATATAATGGGTAATTTAAAATATTATTTTTAGTCATAATTCAAGTAATTGTTATTTTTTTACATTTGTGAGCCTAAACAGAGAATTATTAGACTTCTGTTTTGCTTAACCTTACAAAAACTAACCATGGTTTCAATACAGTAAATATAGTTTAACCATGGTATTTAGTTAAACCATAGTTACCACACAATTAACTATGGTTACTACTACAATATTACTGTAGTAAAACCATGGTTAACTATTTCATTTAATTATTTATTAGCAACAACTACCCACAAACTCATTATAAGAAATGTAGCCTTTAGGTATGTTGTTATTTAAGTGTGAATTTACTCTGGAACAAGCTTTTTCTCTGATTTTCTATCATTACTTCTACAAGGCACTGATCCCTCTTGTTTGAACAAGCCTTGTGATGGTGCAAGCGCTTGTCTACTTGTGTATTTCAGCATGCATGTTAAGATGAGTGGAAGAAGAAACAGTTTCCTTCCTGCAAAAGTATTTGCTAATATAGCGTAATCCTTTTTAGTTCACCTTGAAGCTTATGATTATTGTTTATGTCATGGTAACCAAATAATAATATATCTATTTTTTTTTTAATGTTCAAAAATCAATATTTTTGTGTGAGGATAGATATTTTTGATACAGCATCATTATCGGAAGTAACAATAATTTAGGATCAATACGCCCATCCCTATTTTGTTGGCCTGGCTCAAGTCACTCAGCAACCATTCACTTTTATTAAATAATATCCAATAAAGAGTAAGTGTTCCTACATTACGTCATAAAACTTAAGCAAATGTTTGCAGGGAAAGGTTTTTAAACACTAACTTATACTTTTGCTAACATTGCAGCATCATTTATTAGTTTTGTTGCTATGAGACCTCTCTGTAGACAATCAAACACCTGCTAAAAATAACAGGAGTGTTTTATATTTGTTTCTTTATACGTAATTTGTAGAGCACCAGGCCTTTATGCAGAACCCTTCTATTAAGGGGAGGCCTACAAGCTTAGCTTAGCAATGTATAATGCGGTGGTCCCTTATGGGCGGCAAACATGCAAGGAGATGAAACATTTTTAGTTTTTTTTTTAATGGATGTCTATGGAGGAGATGCTTTAGTGTGCCAAATAAACTGCTTTTGTGAGAAAACAGCTCATCACTTAATTAACTGACTGCCTGTCTGCTAATCTTCAACATGTTTTACACTGATCAATACAGTTTACTACAAAACAATTGCAGTTTTATTAGAGAAGACACAAACAACTTTGCAATTGGTAGGCATCAGTTTAGGGGTCTCCCCATTCTGTTGTATGGTATCCGCAAACTGTGCATAATGCAGAAGTAGACTGTTTCACTCTCTCCTATGGTAATGGCGCAGAGCAACTTTGAATATTAGCAGCATCAGATACCACCAGGTATTCATGCCCATCCCTAATATGAAGATAAAAAAGCAGGTTTCCACTTGATGTGCCGATATTTGATTATTTTGAATTTAACTGCCAATATCAGTATTTTAATGGTTCTGATTTATTATGCTACATTTCTTTAAATCACTGTTAAGTAATTACACAGCATCTAAAGACATTGAAATAATAACTTTTTCTCTTATGTTTCTCCATGTTTTCTGTGTTTCAAAGTAAATAAACCACTATTTAAAAAAATAAAACACTGAAACAAAAAGCTCTATGTTTTTTAACCATTGGCCAAACTCTGATTGCGAAGATAATTGTTTTTATTAGCCCTTACATTGGTGTGTCAGTCCCAACGTCGTAGAAAACCTATAAATAACAGGTAATGTATAAAGTATGATTTCCATGCATGGCAAAGTCATGGACTTTTTTTTTCAAATCACGATAAAATTATTCATATGCAAGTAGACACAGGTGACTGAAAGAGTCATGGAAATATTTTGTAAATGAAAAAGGAGGGAACCCTGAAAAAGTTAATTTGCAACAATGCTTTGCAGTTGCATGTGCCACTGGCATCAGAGTCTAGTGTCCTAAATGTGGGTTCTGTTTCATTGATGGGACCAGTGTGTGTATGTGTGTGTGTGTGCGCATGCTGCAGGATTTTGCAGTCATTCTTGGACTGTCTGGCTCGGCTGTCTCAGGGGCTTGAGGCATAGTTCTGTCCTCATTAAAGTCTCCCTTTCCCTCTCTTCAGCTCTTTATGTCACCCCCAGTATTCTGCCTCGGCATTTAATGAAACTCTAGCTCTGAGGTGTCATTTTTGCTGAATCATGCCTGTGTATCCTATCCCACAAGTCTCACAGCTCCATTTTTACTTTGATGTATAAACACAACGTTTCCTCTGCAGGAGAAAATGTCAGAAACCACGGCAGTCGCATTTAAATGCTGTGTCTCTCTGTGAGTAATGTGCCTTTCATTTTTCCACAGACAAAGAGCTGTACACCTGGTTGAAGTGTGTAAAAGGACAGCCACATGATCACAAGCACCTGATGCCAACGCAGATCATTCCAGGAACTGGTATGGAAAGAGACGCTTCCACTCCATCATGATGCCAGATTTTAGATTGCTTTTAGTTATGCCTTTGGAAGGAGATAAAAAAAGAACAACACAGAGAAGTGCTTCATATGACTGTTGTTTTGTGTGTGTTTTAGTTTTGACAGACTTGGTGAACGCTATGCACATGCTCAGAGAGAAATACGCCATTAAATCACACTGCTCGTGTACTGGGAAACAGAACACGATACTCAACAAACTGGCGTCCACCAATGGCATCTCTCAGGTGTGTGTGTGTGTGTGTGTGTGTGTGTGTGTGTGTGTGTGTGTGTGTGAAAACAGAACATCTTTATTATCCATTGACAAGGCCGACTGTAGATTTGACCTGAAATGCAAATGCAAAAACTGTTGCAAAATTGTTAATACAATGTCAAATTCAGTCATCAAAAATGAATGTGATTGTTCCATCCTAACCATGACTGAGAAAATTAACAAACACTTTCAATTTGCTGCATCAGCCGAGGCCTGTACAATTATTTACACCTGAATTTAAGAGGTGTATTATTAAGACCCATTGTACAGTGTATACAGCGCTTCAGTTTTTCCACATTTTTTATGTATCAGCCTTATTCCAAAATGGATTAAATTCATTATTTTCCTCTAAATTCTTCAAACAGTACCCCATAATGACAACGTGAAAGAAGTTTGTTTGAAATCTTTGCAAATTTATTAAAAATGAACAATGAAAAAAATCACATGTACAAGTATTCACAGCCTTCGCCATGACACTCAAAATTGAGCTCAGTTATATCCTGTTTCCACTAATCATCCTTGAGATGTTTCTACAACTTGACTGGAGTTCACCTGTGGTAAATTCAGTGGATTGGACATGATTTGGAAAGGCACACACCTGTCTATATAAGGTCCCACAGTTAACAGTGCATGTCAGAGCACAAACCAAGCCATGAAGTCCAAGGAATTGTCTGTAGACCTCTGAGACAGGATTGAAGAAAAATGAGCACAGTGGCCTCCATCATACGTAAATGGAAGAAGTTTGGAACCACCAGGACTCTTCCTAGAGCTGGCCCCCCTGCCAAACTGAGCGATCGGGGAGAAGGGCCTTAGTTAGGGAGGTGAACAAGAACCCGGTGGTCACTCTGACAGAGCTCCAGCGTTTCTCTGTGGAGAGAGGAGAACCTTCCAGAAGAACAACCATCTCTGCAGCCCTCCACCAATCAGGCCTGTATGGTAGAGTGGCCAGACGGAAGCCACTCCTCAGTAAAATGCACATGACAGCCCACCTGGAGTTTGCCAAAAGGTACCTGAAGGACTCTCAGACCATGAGAAACAAAAAACCAGGCACCGCTCTTCACCTGGCCAATAACATCCCTACAGTGAAGCATGGTGGTGGCAGCATCATGCTGTGGGGATGTTTTTCAGCAGCAGGAACTGGGAGACTCGTCAGGACCGAGGGAAAGATGAATGTAGCAATGTACAGAGACATCCTTGATGAAAACCTGCTCCAGAGCGCTCTGGACCTCAGACTGGGGTGAAGGTTCATCTTCCAACAGGACAACAACCCTAAGCACACAGCCAAGATAACAAAGGAGTGGCTACAGGACAACGCTGTGAATGTCCTTGAGTGGCCCAGTCAGAGCCCAGACTTGAACCCGATTGAACATCTCTGGAGAGATCTGAAATGGCACCAATGCTTCCCATCAAACCTGATGGAGCTTGAGAGGTCCTGCAAAGAAGATTGGGAGAAACTGCCCAAAAATAGGTGTGCCAAGCTTGTAGCATCATACTCAAATGACTTTAAGCTGTAATTGGTGCCAAAGGTGCTTCAACAATATATTGAGCAAAGGCTGTGAATACTTATGTACATGTGATTTTGTGTTTTATATTTTTAATAAATTTACAAAGATTTCAAACTAATTTCTTTCATGTTGTCATTATGGGGTATTGTTTATAGAATTTTGAGGAAAATGATTAATCAATTTTGGAATAAGGCTGTAACATAACAAAATGTGGAAAAAGTGAAGCACTGTGAATATTTTCCAGATGCACTGTATTTCACCAATTAAAGATCCGCTCCTTTATACACAAACTCCGACACCCTCTCAATCAAATGCTTATTTTCATATTCTGTTCTGCTTTGTAATGTTGAATTCAGTTCTGCTCAATATACCTCTAAATGTTTATTCCTCTGTGCATGTTCCTCAGACTCTAGTCCATCTCCTCAAAGCGCTGTGTTGTATCTGACACACTCTCTCTGTTTTCACAGGTTTTACAGAACATGCTCAATCACAGCAACAAGATCTCTCCATGTAAGCCTGAGAGCGGCCAGCAGAACTCCTCATTGAAGGTGGAGGCCAACGGAGGGAGCAGTCCTGCCAGTGACACCAGCAATGATAGCAAGTTCACCCCGCCTGAGTCCCAGTCGCCACTGCACTTCCTTGCCGATCTTGCCGAGCAGAAGTCCCGTGAGGAAAAGAAGGGTGGGTACCAAATGATAGTGCTTAAACAATCCAACCTCAGGCAGTGTAAATATCATTCATGAAAACTAAATGAAAACATTTTCATTAACTGTAATAAAAACTGAAACTAGTATCATTGGAAAAACTTTAAACTAAAATCCATTTTCATGACATCAAAACTAGCTTAACTAAAATAAAGATATTTTTATAATTTTAGTTTCTTTTTTTATTCACCGTGTATTATAAAAGCTTAATTACATGAAAATGCCTCTAAATAGTGATAACTGTGGACGGTTCAGAGAAATTTAACATTGTTAAACATGCAGTAATAGATTATGGAGCCCCTTAGAGGACATGGAGGAAATGTATTACAAAACTTATTTTGAGGGAACAAACAATTGACCATTTTCATAGACTGTGATGATGCATTTCCACCTTATGTTGAAGTGTAAATCTAGCAATCTAGTAACTTTTTTTATATTTGCAATGTATTAATTATTTAATGTTAATTCATAAGTTTGTGTCTTATTACCCTGTAATAAGTTTTAAAAAATGTGTTACAACAGCTGCGATGAGGTTTCTCATACAGCTGCTGAGGGAGTGATGGTAAATTTGGCATCTTTCTCTCTTCTGACTGCTCTAATCCACCTCTTTCTATTTTTGTCTTCTTTTAGAAAGCTGTGAAAGCATTATAGTGGATTTTTTCTTTTGATGTTATAGCACACGGGCAAGCAAAGATTTATGCATAAATGCTGTCGTATCCCATTTAACACTATACAAGTTTAACCTGCTATCATATACTTCCACATTCCAAACATGGATATGTGAAAATTGTCCATTGTGAGGGAATTATAAACTTAGGAACTAAGGAAGCGCCTATGAAATGAAAAATGTGAAGATTGAAACTAATAATAAAAGTGATATTTTTATTATTATATTACAAAAAGAACTGAAATTAACAATCCCACTTGAATGCTTATTAGACTCCAAGGCATTGATTTTGAGTTGAGATGCGGATGTACATTTTCTGGTGTTAACAACAGTAAGGTTATCTATTGATAAATCGATAAAACAAAACGTTTACAGCTGATATCTATGGCTTGATTATTCTAACAGAGTTGAGACTCCTTTCATCAGGCTCTTATTGATTTAAGTTCAGCCATCTCTTGGAATTTCTGAAGGCAAACCAGTTAGATTTTCTTACACTCGAAAAACAAACAAAAAACATTGAAGTCTATTTTTAGGATTTACGCATTTAAATTTCATAACAAAATTACATCAAATTCAATTGTGTAATATATTTTTTTATTAATATGTAAAATATTTACATTTTTTATTTTGATTTTGTTAAAGATTACTGGAAATTTGTTATGAAATTGAAATGCGTAAATTTAAAAATATTTTTTTTTAAAGTGTACAATCAGAGAGAATTAGAAGAGAACAGATGTTACACAGAAGGAACGTTTCTAGCTTTGTCCACAATTTACAATGTTCCAATATTTAAATAACTTGATTCTATTTTACATTTCCCCTTGTGAAAATCTTACAAAGTTTTTTTTATATTTTTAACAGTGGTGTCTTTCTGTAACAAGAACAAGAACCACATGGAGGCATGGATCTTCCACTACCTTGATTTCTATAAACAAAAACAATGGCATTTTTATAAAAAATACAAATTTTAATGAAAAACTGTACCCTAATCACATAAAAAAATACAAAATATAAACATTTAGAAACTTCCAAGGTTGTAACAAAAATGTATTATATTCCCTCACTCTTCCAATGTAGCCTACTATACATTAATTTAGTAGAGCTGTAGAAGTGATATGATAATATCAATTAAAGTACTATAATTGATACAGTTAGTAAACTCATAGAGGTTTGCACCTGAGAATTCTGTGCCGATTTCAGAAAATATTTTCTGTGTCTAGCACTGTGCTTCTCACTGGTTTTTGCGCGCTGTATTAATTCAGGGCTCGAGAGCGGTCTGCAAATAAAATACCTGCTCTGTGCTCACACTGGACTGTCCATTGAGCCGTGCTGATAATTGGTCCGGGTAGTAGATAGCTAATGTTTGTTCCATTTTTGATATATGGAAGTTGTCATTTGATGTTACTTAACAGAAAATCGCAGCGCATAAACGGAGACCGAGAGGGAGAATGTTAACCAAATCTGTAGTCGCTCCAGTGTGACCTATAACAAAATTAAGTCACACTAACTAAATTTAAAACTAAACTAAATCAACTATAACAGGGCAAATATAAGATAAAGTAGAAATAAAATTGTATTTTTAAATAGGCTAAACTATAATAACCCCGACTTGAAGCATGGTTGAAGCAATGGCAGACAGGGGTGTGCCATCTCACCCTGTGTTTTTCCTTTCTCTTCAAGCATGAGCGTGCTTGACAGGCAGCTAGCATTACACAATCCTCACATTTAGTGGTATACATTACAGGCCTTTTTAATCCTGAGATCGCACAGTCTAAAGAGCCCACCTAACCACATGTTTGTCTAGTTCTTCAGCTGCTCTCACATGCCGAACAGGCTGCTCTCTCTAAATGAACTGCATTTAAAAGACCATCAACCCTGTGGTCTTTGGCATACATTCAGTTTGTTGCCCAGCGTAACATATAGAAGTTTCTTCATTTAGCCAGTAGTGCTTTAATTGCACTTTGTGAGAAGTATACATTTGTGGTGTTTCACTATAGATAAATTGTTTTTAAGTGCTATGAAAGCTTCAGTGTAGCTTTCATAGCACTTAAAAACAATTTATCTATAGTTACATTGTGTAGTTTTTTGTTTTTTTGTCACATTCACACTATTTCATATTGTAAGATGCTTTTAAACAACAAAATCAAATTTGGCCCTTTTTACTATCAATAAATGTTTTATTTTTTTAATTAATTATTTTTTGGGCTTACTCGGAGTTTGTGTATGAGTTGGTGTTTTGCTGGGAGCTGGACATTTGCGACCTGCTCCCTTTGCATGCAAATCAGCCTACAGCTTTAATAGGCAAATTAGGAAGTCTGGGATGGGCTCATTTTTTAAGTTGCGTTACAAGCCGTTCACACATTTGCAAAAAAATGGCAAATATTTCATGAAAATTGTTACAATGTGAAAGATATTGACACCTAAGGTTTAAACAGCTGTACGCCTGTGCTTTTCTCCTGCAGAGAACAAAGAGTCTGTTGTAGGGACGATAAAGGAGGAGAAGGAGCAGTCAGATGCTTTAGAGTCTCTGCACAGTAAAGCATCATCCCTGGAGCAGGGCTCCACCCTCCGAGACCTCCTCACCACCACTGCCGGCAAACTGCGCCTGGGCTCCACGGATGCTGGCATCGCATTCGCTCCTGTCTACTCTACTGCCTCTCAGGTCCGAGAGTAAACCAATACCTACAGATTACGCCTTTTTTTGGCAATTTCAAACATTAAATAGCCTTCATTCCTCAAAACAATGATTGACTGATGAGTTTCTAGAGAAAGCGGTTTAATTTTTGACCTAATATTAACCTTAAGACATGCCAGTCTATTGCATACTGTGGCAACTCAAAAACAAACACAATGGCAATGTTAAGCTTCATTTAATGAACCAAATAGCTTTCAACTGTGTTTGATATAATGGAAAGTGATTATCTAATACTAACTTAGCAATTTAGCATGATTACTCAAAGATAAGGTGTTGGAGTGATGGCTGATGGAAATGGGGCCTGTCTTGATTTGATCAAAAATGACTTTTTTTCCAAATAGTGACGGTGCTGTTTTTTTACATCAGTAATGTCCTGACTGTACTTTGGGATCAGTTGAATGCCACTTTGGTGAAATAAAGTACTAATTTCTTTCTGAAACAGCTAAATCTGTACATTATTCCAAACATTTGGCCCCCAGTGTATACAAGTATACAGAGACTAATATACAGAGATTGCAGCATGTACTCTATTACTGTACAGTGGCCCCAAAATGTTTTGACACTTAAGCCACATGGATGTCATTGCATTAGAAAAAGTGTCAAACCAAGTGACACTTATGTATAATAAAGATAGCACAAGCACACTTTTTGTGTTCTGTTAGGTTTTAAATGAAGACAAAGTATTTGGACACATTGTTGTTTTTTGATATTTTGCTGTCTATAGCAATGACATATTTTGTAGCTACTTTAGACTGTATTAATTGTACAGAGATTTGACTACTGTAGACATAATAATTGTTCACAGTCAATTAAAAAAAAAAACAACTATTCTAGCATACTCTAAAATGTAGAGTCTGTTAAGACTGACCTTAAATAACTTGTTGTTTCATTTCTTGTGTTCTCAGATTGTTAAGAGTGGTCGCACCATGCCAAACATCCTGGATGACATCATTGCCTCTGTGGTAGAAAACAAGATCCCGGCAGGCCGTGGTACCAAGCTGAACCTGAAGCCCGAGCCAGTAGAGGAGCCCAAACCCGAGAGGAAGAAACCAGTGGAAGAGCCGCCCAAACTGTATGCTGACATCCCCCACTGTTGGCTGTACGAACGCAGGCTGCTGTGGCTCAAAGACCATCGCAACAACAACAACTGGAAACTCTTCAGGGAGTGTTGGAAACAAGGACAGGTCTGTCAAACAAAGCCTTTATATGGATTTTAATTTACATTTTTTAATTTTATAATCTCTACATTTTATATTACATTTTAACTTTGGATTCACCATGAAAATGGCCATTGAAGCTTGCATGCCGATTAATTCACTAAACAAACAAGCATTACTTTCTGTTCTGTTGGAGCCATGGTGCAACAGTTAGCACAAAATCTATTTAAAGGACTGTCCAGACCTGTTTGCCAGACCTGTCCTTGTCTGTCTCTTTCTTCTGCGCTAGCGTCTATACTATTTTAGCTACTCTTGGAACTTGGCAGTGCGGTACTGCAGATATTGTTGAATTTTGTTTGATAAATTGCTTGTGTTCCTCATTTGTAAGTCACTTTGGATAAAAACGTCTGCTAAATGACTAAATATAAATATGTTCTGATGCATTGAGCCATTGTTCTCTTGCGGTCAACATGATTTTGAAACAACATTTCCTGATCCCATTTCCCCTCTTCTCCCTATCACTGTCGGATCTCTACAATACCTGTCACTAAAAGAGGTAAAAACGACCAAAGAAAATCTCAGGTAATTTCTTATTTAGTGGTTTAGGACACTCCTGTACAGAATACCCACTGTGTCCCATTCAGTCAGTCAGGATTATCCTAATAATCCGCTATCTACCTCTCAGTGGTTGCACTACAAATAATCCTCACTCACTTTGATGTACTAGAATGTAAAATTTCCATCATGGTCTATTTTAATCCTTGTTTTTTTATTTCCTTGTTAATTGCATATTTCATTTGTGTATGGGTCAATTACGTAATATTAATTGTTTGTCCGGATCTATTAATTATTTTTAAATACATACAAAATGTTATTCACACAAAACAATTACTTGAATACACCTCTACTTGAGAAATGATGAAGTCATTTTATTCTTTCTAGGTCTTAAAATCAAAAAAGTTTAAGTGGTGTTACCAATTTGGGAACAGTCTTATTAAAAATGTAAATTCTTGAAAATACAAATGTTAGCATAAGTAGTTTGGAATAATATATTTATTTATACCACGGGTCTGTTGAATGCTTGATTCTGATTGGTTCACGAACGTTCTAAGTTGTGCAATTATTTTTCAAGGAAACGCACGGCTAGGGGCGTGGGTAGCTCAGCGAGTATTGACGCTGACTACCACCCCTGGAGTTGCGAGATTGATTCCAGGGCGTGCCGAGTAACTCCAGCCAGGTCTCCTAAGCAACCAAATTGGCCCGGTTGCTAGGAAGGGTAGAGTCACATGGGGTAACCTCCTTGTGGTCCCTATAATGTGGTTTGCTCACGGTGGGGTGCGTGGTGAGTTGTGCTTGGATGCCGCGGAGAATAGCATGGGCTTTCTCACGTGCTATGCCTTCGCGTTAACGCGCTCAACAAGCCACTTGATAAAATGCACAGATTGACGGTCTCAGTCACGGAGGCAACTGAGATTTGTCCTCTGCCACCCGGATTGAGGCGAGTCACTTTGCCACCACGAGGACTTGGAGAACACTGGGAATTGGACATTCCAAATTGGGGAGAAACGCACTGATATAAATTAATTCCAGGTCTTGACCTCATAACGATTCCATATCACTTCGTCAAATTATTTATTATGAGCCCTACAGGTTACCACAACAAAATAATAAATTAAAACAAAGTAATTGGCTAAAGTAAATCGGTTAAGAATGTCAAAACAATGTCTAAAATATCCTACATTTATTTAAATTTCGTTTAAAAAGAGCCCCCGCACTTACACTCGCTCACGCGCGCGCATGTGCACACACTCTCATGCACAACCTTTTTTTTTTTCCAATGCCGAAAAGCAGCGCATCCTCCGTTGCTAGTTCTAATGTGACATTTTTTAATTAGGAACGAAGGCTTGAACTGTATCAAAGCTAGATACACTTGATCAATACAACCGTTTCTATATTATCTGAAATATCTGTGGGAAATCCCCTCGCACTGCCCATCTCGCACTCCCACGCTCGTGGACACAGACATTATATGCGTAATGCACACACTTAAGGCCCAAACATACTTGTGAGAGAAAAACAGAGTTGTCATGTCAGCGCACTCTTCATTTCAGTGGGGATGAAAATAAGTTATTTAGATTTACAGCTGATATATGCCTACACGCATCTTGGCGATTTTGAAGCGATGTTACTTCTGACAAGAGCTTCAACAAATAAAGGTAAATCCCAGAAGCGAGATGTCTAATTTTCTCAGTTTCTCTCTTTCGATCCCTCGAATACAAACTCACACACTAACTCGCACACACATGCACAAAAGCACTAACTTGTTACTCCAGTAAGTCCTCCAATAAAGCAGCACAAGCCTCGCAATTCTCCATTGCTAGTTATAAAGGGACGTTTTAGAATTGGCAACAAAGGTTGAGATGTATTAAAGGAGGATGCTGAATCTTTGGAGAAAGTAGTTCCTCTCATAAGAGCGTTTTAGGATGAAAACCTGAAAATGTCTTCAGATAAAACCCTGAAACGATGGGTCTTAATGTGTGGTAACCGTAGTAAGCCAAATAATAAGAAAGGTGGCATTACCACCTCGGGTGTGCATTATGTTTAAACAATTCAATGGTCGTCAATTATTCCTTATGATTCTATATATATATATATATATATATATATATATATATACAGTATATATATATATATATATACACTAACATTTTAAACTTTTTTTTTTTTTAAGTCTATTTAAAAAAAATTATAATAATTGAGGAAAAAACTTTTCCTGAAAGTGTATTTAGGAAGTAAAGAAAGTATTTAATAACTTTTACTTCGTTACACCACAATACTTTTTTTTTTTTTATCATAAATAATTTTTTGTAGAAAATGCTATAAATGTATTTTTTTTTTTATGTATAAAACCAGCATGGTCACAAATATTACATTTATGCAAACTTGACACAGATTTCGATTTTTTTTAAATATATATATATATATATATATATATATATATATATATTTCGGTTTTATCATCTCGGAAAACCTATTTTGTCAATGACCTGGATGAAGATTTTATATCTCCTTAATATTGACAACATTTTCAATAATAAAAATTACTTTTCATAGCCTATTGCAGTGATTCCCAATCGGGGTATGTGAAGAGAATTGGATTTTGGCTATGTTGAACCTAACAAAATCACACTTATGGCTTAAATAGATTAAAATTAGGGATGGGTAAAAATATAAATTTTCTAGTTGATCATGATCTTCATTTGAACAATCATTTGAATTTTTGATCTTTTACTCTATGCGAACTTTGGCACCAGCATCTTTTCATTGTGTGTTGAGAGTAAAAGTATGGTTTGACACATCCTGTGTAATGTGTGTTCAAAGATGAGATCCACACAATCCATTTGTCATTGAATAATATCTCTGTTAATACTTTTTCTTTTCTTTAAAGTTTGTTGATCAAAAACACTAAAAAGAAACATTGATTCTTATCGAACACAGCAAGGATGGACTAAAGAAGGCCTGCGCTAAGATGTGTTCATGGACTGAACTGCTACCAATAGTCTTAAAGAGATTAGCTTTTGTTGCACATATCAGTGTAAAACCTTGTAAATAATGCAAATTATACATACATGTAATTAAACATACAGTATGTATGCAATATAATATATGCAATTTAACAAGACATATTTATTGATGGAATACATGGAATTTGTACATTATTAAAAAGCTAAAAATGTGACCAAAATTATGAAAAAGTAATGATAAAGTTTTGTAATGTACCAAATTACACCTTTTATAATTAACAGCATTTTTTCTTATGAAAGCAAAGTGGACATTATAACTAAATTAAACACTAAATATAATGTATTACTATCATTAGTAATAATCTATATTAATGATAATATTAAATTATATTGTTTTGGATACATATCATCTTATATTTTGTGTCGATGAAGGGGTACTTCAGCCTTACTGATGGTGCTGTGGGGGTACTTACGTCAAAAAAGTTGCAAAATACTGGCATGTTGTAGTTTATTGTGCATTCGTGTGCGTGCGTGTGCGTGCGCATATGCTCTTAGACCTAGAGTCGCTTACCTTAAGTAATCCATTTGTCTCACACAAGCATATCCAGCTTCATGTATGGTGTTTTATAGTGTTCATACTTTAGTGACCATAATTAAGACCTATATCATGCAAGTTATTGTCTGTTTTACCCAATATTTGTGTGTGCTGTGTATATTTATGCTTAGTAGAGTATGGTATGCATATTAAAGTTGTTAGCGTAGCAACACGTATACCCAGCATATGGTAAATTATTCATGCATAGGTGGAAATCATTTAGAGCCATATAATTTACAAGTCATTGTGTATGTTCAGATCTGCTTCTGCTGATAGCTGTCTCCATTCTCTGATGTACATTGTCATTCACTTATCATTACACATACATGTACAGTGGATGTTGAAGAGAGAAAGGCACCATACATTACAGTCCACTTTTTTTAGTGTATACTTCACACAGGCCATTATAGGCGCTAAGTGCTTTGATACTTTCAAAGACAATACCCGAGTCTCTTCATGGATGCAGCACTAATGTACTTCCTTTAGGATGAAATCTGATTGTCGCTAATGGTATACAATAGAAATGTGAGGTTGAAACCTGTAGGCATAGTTCCTCTTTGACACATTATCTTTGTTCAGAGGCTGGTGCTCCGAGAGAAGAGAGTAGAATTTGTGCCCCTCTGGGTTTGAACTGCACTTCCTGTTTCAAGATGACATTTATTGACCCTTGTTCAGTGGAGCATGAGTTTACAGCTCTGCAGGAAATATAGTGACACTATAAAGTGCGGGTCTCCTGATAAGTGGGCTCTGTTCCAAACTTAGTGAGCTGCCTACATAGACAGCATTTAAAGACATCATAGGTAGGCATTATAATTATGCTGCTTTCTAAGATACCACAAACTGCAAATTCAGCCAATTAAATTCAGACTGTATGTATATCAATTCTAAATAAAAATCTGCCATGAGTAATTTGTAATTTGTGAGTAATCACTCACGCTGATCCATTTCAGCAAGGATGTTGCCTTAAAAGGCACTTGCCTATGAAGGCAGTAGACCGCATGGTGGCTCACTAGGTTTTGGAACAGAGCAATAGACACATTTTTAAGGGAGTGCCAACCTTGCAGGTAGTATTTTTTGGGCCAATCTGTTGTGTATCCCAGTCTCTATTTTGGCTTTTCAGTGCCGAGTGTGGTTGTGCATGTTTGCTTACATAAATTAAAACTTAAAGACATTTTCACAGAGATTAGTTTTATACACCAGTTTATTAATAACAAACTCGCAATTGTCTAAAAAGACAATTGTCTTTTCAACAAACTCTTTCACCAATCAGTTAATTTAAACCATTTAAAGTAATCAAAATTACGAACTCACTTTTTCTTTTTAACCACACAGTTTTAAAAAAAGAATTTCTTATTTATGGTTGTGATCTCAGCTGTCATTAAAAGTTCATTTCCTGTGGTGATGTTGCAGCCTGTGCTGGTCTCTGGGGTGCACAAGAAACTCAATGCTAGCCTGTGGAAAGCAGAGTCCTTCAACCTAGAGTTTGCTGACCACCAGGGGGACCTTTTGAACTGCAAAGATGGAGTAATGTCTAACTCGGGCGTCAAGGAATTCTGGGATGGCTTTGAGGATCTCACGAGTGAGTTGTTATTTTGATGGTGTCATTTGAAGCAGACAAAGAAACATTTTTCACATTAATTTGTATTAATTAATTATTTCATATTATGCTTGTCATGCTCTATTAACAGAGCGTCCTAGGTCTAAAGATGGAGAAACCGTGGTGTATCGGTTGAAAGACTGGCCCTCTGGAGAGGAGTTTATGGCTTTGATGCCCTCCAGGTACCTTGTAAACACCAGAACACTTATTAATAATAAGCATGCTGGTGAGCTAGAGTAATGCTTAATTTACCAGCCAGAAACTTTAAAGTTAACATGAACCCTATTTTCACAATACATGTTTCTGGTCTTATAATGAATGATTGATCAGTACACGTTATTCCAAAGAAAAATATTTTTGCATTTGAAATATTTCATCAAAATGAACCTTTCTTTTTGACTGATGACACCCAGGTTGTGCTTGCATTATGGTAATTCTAGTCAAATAGCTATTTAGGCATAGTTTTAGATAGCTCGTGCTCAGTTCTGCTGTCAAAAACCCACTTTTCACTTTTCTTACTGAATGTGCTGTTTCACCCCGAAATACATCACATTACAGAAATAACATGGGTTAGAAATGCCATTTCATGTTGAATTTAAATGTTTAATTCTTGCGTTCTGAATGGGCATTAACCAGATCTACTTAGGTGATGATGTGCTTTGACATGTGTTCATGTCATGTTTGTCTAGGTATGATGATCTCATGAAGAACCTCCCTATGCCAGAATATTCAGATCCAGAGGGAAACCTCAACCTGGCCTCCCATCTGCCCTCCTTCTTTGTGCGGCCAGACTTGGGCCCTCGTCTCTGCTGCGCTTATGGTACGCCAGCTCCCTCTGGGACACATTTTTAGTTTTTAATTTTGTAAGGGGCTTGTTGTATTTTCTGCAAATGTTTCAAATATATCATTTCAGCACAATTTACATTAATGTTTTAATTAGTGAATCGCACATTACTTTTCAAGAACATGTTTTGGTCATGTTTTATTTTACAAACGAATGGGAGAGAATTGCCATGAAAATATGCCACAATGTATGCAAAATATTATGTATTTTAAATCTAATGAGTATAATTAGAAATACAAAAACATTTTAAAGTAAAACATGTGTTATCAGTAATAGGAATGTATATGTAATGTATGCCAAATATAATTTACTTTTTAGGGTTGAAATATGACCCAGACATGTTAACCCCTATAGTGCACATTCAAATAAAAACAACAAAAAACTAATTTAATTGCTGCTAACTAACTACTGCAATAAGCTTTGTTAAGTGAACGGTATTTAACCTATGTCACAGGTGTGGCAGCATCTCAGGAGCAGGATTTTGGCACCGCTAACCTGCACATGGAGGTGTCGGACATTGTCAGTGTGCTGGTTTATGTAGGAGTGGCCAAGGGTAATGGCGTCCTCTCCAAAACGGGTAAGCCTGAGACCATGCACAACTGCCAAATACCATTGTCCATTTACTAAACTTGCTCAGATCAATTTCTGGGGGAAAGCCACTGCCTCAAGCACAAATTTTCCATAGCCTCCTCTACACAAGAGCTCAGAGAAAAACATGTAGAAGAACCTACATTAGAAAGATTGAAATATGTGGCTTGAATCTGGAAGGATTTTCTCCCTGCCTTTACATGGCCAGACAAATTCATAGGAATGAATGTGTGAAATGAATGCATAGTGAGATGTTTCACTTTTAATAGGGTACATATTCTACACAATTGTAGCATTTTCTTTAGCTGAAGTCCACTTATAATGCAAGTCAAGGTTTCAGAAGTTTAAACAGTGTACTTGTGTAGTTCACTAGGACAGGCAGAAGTTTCTTAATACTGAATCAGGGTTGGTATGCAAATGTGGCCAGTCATATGTTAATGTACTCATGGTTGTGATGTCATAACCATGACGATTTCTGAATGATATGGACATAGTTTCCAATTTTTAAGTAAAAGTTGTAGTTCTGCACTGTTCAATCTTAAAGGATTTTTTTTTTCCAAGGACATTTTTTCCACTGGTCCCACCCCCTTTCCTACCTCCTGGCTGCGATCACCTTTCTATTTTTATTCACTGTCTCATGGGCAGACACGAGGAGAATATATAAAAGCCAGACACTCATGCACACTCCTCACCATTCATTTTTAAACATTGCTCTATCTTCAAACGAGAATGTCACATCCTTCCAGCGAGCCTTTATAATAAATAAAGCTGATTGTGTGATGTTTTCTGTGTGTGTGACAAATTAATGTGTTTACACCAAACCACACAGGAGTGCTGAAGAGGTTGGAGGAGGAAGATATGGATGACAATGTGAAGAAAAGATTAAAGGACTCGAGCGAGACTCCCGGAGCCTTGTGGCACATCTACACGAGCAAAGATGGCGAGAAGATTACAGAGTTTCTGCACAAGGTTATTTCTATTTGATTTCTCCTCCTGATCTTGAAATAATACAGTGCATCATTGCAGTGACGCAGTCTGGTGATCTCGCTCAGTGAGTGTCCTTATAAAACCTCTTGTCCTGGCAGAAGTTTTATAGGAAAAATTGAATTGCTGTTCTTTCTGTTAACAGAGTGCAAGGTTCAAAGGCTTTGTTGTCATGTAGGAAATGTCTCTGACAACTTTCAATGAAATTGAAAGTTATATGAGTTAGTTTAAAAAAAGATAAAACGTTTAAAGGGAAATATCTGTCATTTGTTCACCCTCATGTTATTCCAAAGCTGGATGACTTTCCTTCCTTCAAGAATACTGTCACCAGGGGATGTAAAAAATGTCTTTCCCTCCACCGCAGATGTCATATTTCATACAATTTAGGGCTGGCTATTGATACAGATTTCCATAATCAATTAGATTTTGATTTATCTGATTTCTATAAAAATATGTATAAAATTTTATTAGATTCGATTAATTTGAGTACATTTCAGTTATAATTAGGGCTGGGAAATTGTTTTGTATTAATGCAAATAATGCAACTTTTTTGCATAAAACCTGATTGTGTGTAGCAGTACACCCTTATTCATTACACATGACACATTGCATAATAATAAACACAGGAGCGGATTTACTGTACAGAGAATAGAGGCTTCACCCGCAAGTGGTGAGCCAGGTGTGGGAGAGATATGGGCAAGCTGCTGTATTGCTTTGCATTGCCAGAAACCCTCACTCATTTTCATCTGAACCAGTGGCAACCAGTGAGAGACCCGGCGTGTGCATGATAGAAAGTGAATGGCAGCCAGAGAAAAAAGTTTTGAGATTTTAAACTTAATTTTTTATATCTCTATGTATAGTGTCTTATAATGTGTTGGCAATGTGCACTTAAGTTTCTCTTGCCAATATTGATATGAATTGAATCTGCCCATTTGATCCTATTATTAAAAAATATTTCCCAACTTTTAATTACAGCATGTCCAATGATTTTTGGATAAATACCTGTCTTATTAACTATCTGCAAAAAACTGAACACTTTTAAATAATTTAAAAGAATAAATAACTAATAACAATAACCAATTTCTTGTAAATTCTTTGAGATAAGTATAAAGTTTATGTATTTATAATTATATTTGAATGTTTGTTTTAAGGTACCATGATTAATCACACAAAACTCTGTGATTTAATTAGTTAAAAATTTGTAATCCATTCACAGCCCTAGTTATATTAATTTTGCCTACAAATGAAAGAAACCTTCTAACTTTACGTATGTAACATTATGTTAATATTAGTTTTAAAAATTAACAGTGCCCAAACTATGCAGTTCAATTGCTATTTATTAAAAAAATATGTAATAATCAACACAACCAAAAATCATCACAATATAAACATACATTGTAAGTAATATTGACATACTAGACAGCATCAGACAATTTATATTATTATAATTTTTTGTTTTTTTGCTTTTATCCTGTTGTTTAGAGTCATAAGACATAACTGACATTAACTGTACATATATTAATACCTCACCAAGACAGGCTTTTTGAATTGTGGTTGTCTTGCTATCTACTTAATGAGCACCTCTGGCATGAAGTAAAACAATATCGGAAGTGTTCAAATAAAAAACTCGCTATTTTTAAGAAAATATTTGTAACTCCTCTAATACATTACAAATACGGCATCTTTAGACATGTCTTGCAAAACCAGATACACCAGCACCAGAGAACTTAAGTGGAAGGAACGACTTTCAGTGAACTCTAATTAAGTTTCCTCTGTTTCCTCACAAAGAAATGCATGGGTACAGAAGACTTGGATGATAGCGCACAAATTGAATGGACTACTTGTAGGTTTATTTAATGGTCTCTGAGTTTTACAGCCCCTAAATGTTTCAGTTGTGCTAAAAAAGAGCAGCATGATTATTCAGCTAAATTTCTCCTTCTATATTTTGCGGAAGAAAGTCATTCCTTAAATATGGAAGTTGTAACATTCTCCAATGACAAACACATACTTTTTCAGTTATCTATGGACCGCAAAGAGCCAACACTGCTAGAGTTTGAGTTGTGTTGGATAATGTTTGTATTCTCTTAAATAAGAGTAATCATGTCATTTTATTTATTATTGTTATTAGTACTGTATTTTTACTTTGGGTGTTATGTTTTTGTCTGCTGTCTATTGACTAACGTTTTAACTATGCTTTTGTAATTTATTTTTTCTGCCCAGAGACTACAGATGAAATTAAGCTCTGTAGCTAATTCTGGGGCAGTCATCGACTGTCCATTGTCCCTGTCAAATAAATTACTAAATAAAAAATAAAAATAAATAAAAATAATAAACTCAATGTTTGCATGTGTTTGGTCGTGATAGTTGGCGAAAGAGCAGGGTGTGGAGATCCTTGCGGACCATGACCCCATTCGTGAGCCAGGCTGGTACTTGAGCCGTAAGCTGCGTCAGCGGCTGTTGGATGAACATGGCATTCAGGGTTGGACCGTTGTGCAGTTTCTGGGAGATTCTGTCCTGATCCCCGCCGGAGCCCTGCACCAGGTCTTGCAACATACAATCCTCTACTATGATTGGTCAAATCACATGAATGATTGATATCTTTTGCACACAGCTAAACAAATGCCTAAGCTCAATCTAGCCTCTCACAGCCTGACTTTTGACTATCAGCCTAAAAGCTGGCCCTCTTTGCAGCTTATTCTTAGAAATGAATAGATGACTGAAACATGTAGAGACTGTCTGAGTGGCATGAAAAACAACCAGCCGCAGTTTCCTTTTCTTAGTTTCCTTCCTACATGACAAGACTCTAGGGTATCTTGTTAAAGTGCTACTAAGCACTTCGGAACTCTAAAGTATCTTTCTAAGATTTAATGACACTTGCTTGTCGGAACATTCCCTTGAATGATGTCATATTTGCATAATCAAATGCATTAGATACAGTATATGATGGTATTAGTGATGTAATGTATGATGACACACCTTGAACAATTGCATGCTACCTTTCATTCGGGCAAACACACATTGGAGTATGTACATCTTGTATGTGATCAACACACACTCATGTTTGTCTGTGTGTCATTTGTACAGGTGCAGAACCTTCACAGCTGTGTGCAGGTGATCAATGACTTTGTATCTCCAGAGCATGTGGTGCATTCATTCCACTTAACCCAGGAACTGAGATCCTCCAAAGAGGAAATTAACTATGAAGATAAGCTACAGGTAGAATTAAACCCACAATCTCTTCAATCTCAATACATCCTTACTGAACAGTTCACAGAAACAGACCACAGAATAAAATGGATATGGATCAGAAATACTGCAACTCTGCCTCTATTCCAACTCTCACACTGTATCAGTTCTCTCTCTCTTATAAATCTGTTTCATCCCCTGCATCCAGAACATCTCAAATTCTGTATTGTTAATAGAATTCTGTGGTACAAATGACTTTTATTTATTTTATGTTTTTGGGATAAAATGGCTGCCTACTTTAACTTGCTTAGACTAATTTCACAGTTAACATTTTATGTACACTAAATACACAATTAAATGCATTTTTGACACTTGTCTATTTTACAGTGGCTTAACGTGGATAGTCAGAACTATCTGTTTTATAATGGAATGCAGATTTGTTGCAGGTCACGTTTATGCTTTGTTTTTATGTTTAACAGCAGAACCTTTCATTGGTGGTGATGTAGATTTAGTTTAGTTTAGAGTTTTTCAGCACTGAAATCTGGTCTTAGTGCAGTAAATCAGTGGTAGGCTACACAAAATTGCTGTAATTACTCTTGAAAATAGACACCTCACAATTCGTGCACATTTAAATTTTATATTTTCAGAGTCCGTTCAATTTGTCAGTTGCCATGCAATTTTAGATTTCACTCTTTCAGTCTTTCTCCCCTCGGGGTCTGTATTTAACTGGACTCTAATAGCCTGCTGTCTCTCTCTCTCTCAGGTCAAGAACATCTTTTACCACTGTGTGAAGGATGCTGTTGGAACATTAAAGAGGTGCTGTGCGGAGGAGGAGGAGGAGGAGGAGGAAGAGGAGACAAACTCATGACACCTCATCTGCCCATGACCGCCCATCAACATTTTACCCAAAATATGCACACTAACGCTCACATCATGTACCTCCAGTGCCAAGCAGAGTAAACACCAGGAAACTGTATTTATTTGTTACTGAAACCACAGCAGTATAGCAGCCCATCAGGAATGCGATTGACACAAACACATCTGAAGATAATCTGACGGCACCGCTGTCCCGGCTAGTATTTGTTTGTCTGTTTGATTCTTTTGTTCTTTCATACTGTATAGTTTCAGTGAAAATTTGTATTTATTTTTTAGGAGTTCTGCACTCTGTTCGAGATCAAATAAATGTAAATGTAACTTGTACAGTTTGCTAATGGATTTCTGATGCCACTCACTACTTTGGAGACTTGGAGTTACTGTGAGAGAGAATCTCGTGTCCTCATGCCATAACTTTTGAGAAAAATGAACTGCCAAACAATTGTAAAAAATTGTAAAGTTCTATTATGTAAAGAAAGACTTAACACACTTCAGCATTTTATTAAGAAGTATTCAGTGTAAAATTCAGACATTTACAAAAAAAAGTTGTAATTTATTTAAGAAAATTTTGTCATTTCTTTCTCCTTTCTATGTTAAGATTTACTATGGAAAACTTTTGATGTTCAATGAAAAAAAGGAAATCATACTATGCTGTGTAAATATATACATATATACATACACTGATGTATTTTTTTAAAATATGGCTTGCTTCAATTTCAAATTTTAAAGTGCAAGTGTTACATGCTTTGTACATTGAAGTTCAAAGGGGTTTTACATTTTCCATTAAAATGGATTTATCAAATAACTGCAGCCTTTTGTCTTGTTGTCCAGCTGGCAGAGACATTCAAACAAATTAAAAGTTACAGTCCTCTAATTATTTATTATTATTTAAGTAAACTTCTTGTTTATAGGTAAATCACATTAGCAAGAGTGCTTTGAAACTAAATATTTGGAACGACAGCACTTTTCTTCAATAAGCATTCTCATCTGTATTCATAAACTTGCCATACTTCACCATACTTTGGATTTTTTGATGAATGAGGCAAACTGTATGATCCGACCCCTGAGATCAGCCTTAAGTACCCTCCCAAGCCACACTAACAGAGGATGCTGAGGACCAGTTAATCTCCATATGGACATTGATTTCAGCCTTTAGCGTTTGTTGGAATTCAGGATTTGCAAAAGGGATACGTTAAAGCGCCAACTATATGATGATTTCTTTTTCTCCATATTTGGAAACACCTCTAAAGTCACCAGTGCATGACCTGACTAAAATGTTTCCAATTGAACAATCAACAACAGATGAATTTAGGGACTAAGATATAAAAAAAATCTATTCTAAAATAAATCTTATAGACTGATGAACAAAATGTATAGTCCCTACCAGATGGATTCAAAAGTCTCTGTATATATCTGTAAGACCAATATTTTTACACATCCTGGTCTTAGGTGCACTTTTCATTGTTTTTTTTAACTAAGAAATTAGTAGTACTTATGAAAACTGTTTAATGTTTGTATAAATTTTAAATGTACACTCACATAAGAGCTGGTCATATCAGTAGCCTAATAAAACACTCAATACAACAACGCTGTATTTTACAAGGTCATCTCAAAGCAGTTGGTATATTGCAATCACATGACTATTCAAATACTAGGCTACACTGTATCTCTGAAACTACCTTGTTATTAGACACTTTCGCTGGGGGAATGAAAACATGGCTGTGAGGTATAGTCTCTTCAATTGGTTGTACAGTTGTTTAAATTAATGTTGATCAGTCAGCTGATGAAATACTGAACAAACATCTTTAGATGTGATATAGGACCTTAGAAAATTAGATATAGATATATTAGATATAGGAACTTTATGTAGCTTTATTCAGTGTACGTCATTGAAGATACTGTAAAGGCCCTTTCACAACAAACACACATTTTTGCCACAACTTCTTGACCTGATGTAGGTTTTGAATAGAATCAATAGATTCCTATGGAGTGAGCATTCACGTGCCGACAAAGCATGGCTTTTCTTTTTTTTGGTGAGTGTGTCAATTTATTTCCCCCTTACCCAGCACTGAAACGCCATGCCCAATAACATTTGAGCTTTGGATTACATGTCAGGAGCTGCTTAAATTATAACTAAAATCAACTAAATTTGTTGTGCTTAAGCACAGAAAGCTGTTTTACCCATGGATATTAAAGTATAATGTAATGACGTTATCGGCTCACTATCTGTTTGTGTTTCTTTGTTCTTTCTGTGGGTGCACAGGTTTCCCACTCTGCTTAAGTCGTTTCCTTCCCTTAGTAGGCGCGCAGTTCTTCCTGGGCTTCATCCAACACATCACTCCATGTCCTTGGTCTATGTCGTCGCAGAAACCGTCCATTTATTACAGCCTTTCCATAATATGTGTTGTTAAATAAAATGTTTCTATTTTATTAATTACACTCATCTCCTCTTATTTGTTGCGACTCTTTGGGTTTGCAACAAATGGATCTCATCAAATTTGCATTTTTTTAATTTGATTGAATTTGACACTCTTCGCTGTCCTTTTTGCTTTGTTTCTTTATTCTCCCTTTCTTCTTTTTGGATTGGATTTTTGTATTTGTAGATATTTTTGTATTTTGTATAGACATTTACCTGGAGTGGCAACGGTAATGTTTGAATATTTTTGTTTTTGAAATTGAATTTGGAAATAATTTTTGGGGAGAGACGAATATAAATTTGGTTAATGGCTTACTGAAATTGATTCGGTCGATGCACACTATTCGCGTATCATCACAGCTGTATCAGAGGTTTGTTGTTGTGGGCCCTGTGATTAGCTTCTCTGTTAGAAATAAGCAGCATGCCCTTCTTTGGGCGTGTCAAGTTTTTTGTTTTAGTTTGTTATTTTTTAGCAGAATCGGTGGTTAGAGCTGTGTCTCAGGAGCATGCCCAAAGATTTGAAGGAATCGGCAAAATTAATTGGTTGTTCTCTTCTGCTTACGGGTGATGGTGCATAAGTACCCGCCGCTGTATGTTCGAAGATTAGGGTCAACTTTTAGATAGATTTGTGTATTAGATAGGTTGGTGAAGTTCTAATCTATGGGGCATTTTTTTTCCCTCTCTGTTTGTACAGCTGTGAAGGTAAAGATTGAATTAGTTTTTTTTTTTAATGGCATTGTTCTTTTTTGTCATTAACATTTTTTTTATTGATTCCATACATTAAATAAAAATGCTAAATACAAAATGAGGACAAACAGAACATAAATACATGGAATCATTTATATCCCTATTATTCCCACCCAAACGGCAAGCTCTGAGGACTTTGCTAGTTTTAATGATATAAACAGGCGAAATTCTATACAGTCTGTTCCAAAACTGTCCTAGAGGATCTTTCTGTGATACGTCGATCGATCACCACCATCAAGGCAAAATTTACTGATGTGGTTACAAGCGTGGGGATGTCGAGAAATGGATCGATTACCTGGAGTCATTGGAGAGGGAATTATCTGTTAATTTACTATCGACCAAGGTGGATTTGGAGCGTGTCTGGGAGAAGTTGGAGGACATGGAGAACCGTAGCCGACAGAATAATGTCCATATCATTGGAATTCCAGAGGGCGAAGAGGGACAGGATGTGGTGAAATTCCTGGATGGGCTCTTTCCAAATCTGCTCGACATAGCAGGCCATAAGCTGTAAATCAAACGAGCTCACAGGATTCCTGTTCGGCGATCCATGGAGGGAGGCAGGCCCCGATCAATTTTGGCCAAATTGCTGAGATCATCGTTAAAGATCTTGTGTTACGTGAGACGAGGATTCAAGGAAGGCTTTTCTTGGAAGAACCACTGAATTTTCTTGTTACCAGACATTGCGAATTCGACAAGAGAGAAACGTGGTCACTTCAAGGAATGCAAGACACTTTTACATCAACGGAAGGTCACTTTTGCACTGATAATCCAGGCCAAATTGAGAATAGATGCTAAGAATAGCCGCAAAGCATTCACATGCCCACAGCAAGCGATGTCCTTCATAGAGTCAATTGAGTGAGTAAGTCATCTTGTGGTACTCACGTTGAGGCCAAGTGCTGACTGAACATTCACTTAACAGTTTGGGAAACGGAGCGCTTTTTTTATGCTGGTACCGCCTAGTGGTTAGAGTTTATTTTGTGGAGTGACACACCTTCAGTTCTATGGATGAATCTACATGCTATTTGTACTTATTCCTCCTTTTGGCTGGAGTTTGTTTTGTGCAGTATTTCTTGCAAAGGCATTGGAGTGATTAAATAATTTGTTTGCACTCATGTTGCAGCCGAGTGGACCGGCTCACTGAACATTCTTTTGACTGTTTGACGAGTCTGCATGCTTTTTTTGTGTTTATTCTGCCTAATGGCTGGAGTTTGTTTTATAGACTATCTATTGCCGTGTAATTCTATCTCACAAAAATTGTAAAGATACTAATTTTGTCTTGAGTAATCAGATGGCAAAGTTGTCACAGAGGTTCTCATATGGACTGTTTGAGTTCGGAAGGATGAACGCCAGTTGGTGCTGTCATGCGTGGGATTAATGCACACGTTTTTCTTTTTTCTGTTTGTTTGGTTCGGGGAATGTTTGGGTTCTAATTATTGCACTAATTTTGGAATGTGGTCTTTATAATCTTGTTCTTGCAATTTTTTTTTCTTATATGTCAAAATGTCAAATGATAATATAAGTGGATTGTCTCTCTCCACATGGAATATGAATGGGTTGGGCCACCACATAAAAAAAGGAAGGTTATTTCTCTTCTTAAGTGTAAGAAATATGATGTGAAATGCACCTTTCTCCACAGGAAGCTGAAAAATTTGGAGCGATATGGGGTGGGTATTTTTTTTATAGTGCTTGCTATAAGTAAGAGCAAGAGCAGGGGAGTCATTACACTGATAAGTAAACATCTACAATTAAAATGTCTCAAACAGAGTAAAGATAAATTAGGAAGCTTCATTATTGTTTTAGCTGAAATTCAGGGACAATGTCTTATTTTGACTAATATTTATGCACCTAAAATTGAAGATCAGGGCTTTTTTATAGATCAGATTTTTTTTATAGAGTGATGACTCATATGGAGAAAAATAAATCATATAGTTGGCACTTTAATGCATCCCTTTTGCAAAATCCTGAAATCAATATCTATATGGAGACCAACTGGTCCTCAGTTTCCTCTGTGGGCATGGCTTAGGAGGCACTTAAAGCAATTTGTATGGGCTTTATCATACAGTATGCCACATTCACCCAAAAAATCCAAAGCACAAGAACTTGTGGAATCGGAAGGGAATATTAAAAGTGCCGGGCAGAGCTGAAGCACCAAATGTCATCTAATGGCCTCATCTCATGGATTTTACATGATTGAAATACAGATATAGTGCTATTTTGTTGTGGAAGGTGGAGTTTTGGATATTCAGGGCAAGACAGTCATACTTTGAGTTGAGGGACACAGCAGGAAACCTCTGGCTAGATATATAAAACAGAGAGTCTTTTTCTACCATTCCCTCAGTGAAATTTGCTGGTGGTGAAATATTTACCTCAGCCATTGATATTAACAATGCTTTTAAAGTATACTATCTTGATTTTTATAGCTCCATGTCTTCGTCTACTGAAGAGGATATTTGTGGAACCATTAGAACTTTCTAAATTGACAGCTGAGCAAAATAATTATCTTGATTCTGAGATAACCTTTGAGGAGCTTGGCTAGTTCTACAGGCAAGACTTCGGGGCCAGACGGCTTTGCCACTGAATGCTTTAGATCTTATGCTACAGAACTGGCTCCACTTTTGCTAGAAGTTATACGGAATCATTAAAGAAAGGAAAGCTTCCGCCAGCCATGACACAAGCCCTGATCAGTCTGATTCTTTGAAGGGACAAAGATCCAAGTGAGTGCAAGAGTTATCATCCAATTTCCTTGATCCAACTAGACATTAAAATGTTGTCAAAATGTTTGGCTAGCTGATTAAGTAAAGTTATGACATCTCTTATACATATAGATCAGGTGGAGTTTGTTTGGGGCCGTAACTCTTCTGATAACATTAGGCGTTTCATTAATGTTATGTGGTCAGGGATACACGATCAGACTCAAGTCGCCGCCAACTCGCTTGATGCCAAAAAGGCATTTGATATGGTAGAATGGGATTCTTTTTTTTTAGGATTTTGGAAATGTACAGGTTCGGGAATACTTTTATAGGGTGGATTAAGTTACTTTATAGACACCCGGTAGCAACTGTTCAAACGAATTGATTAATTTTACTCTGGATAGGGGTTTCAATTTCAAAAGAAATTCCCTCTTTCCCCTTTTTCTGTCTTGCAGAACCATTAGCAGCCGCAATATAAGAAAGGAGGATGATTTTCCAGGGGTGGTGGCGGGAGATGTGGCCCATAAGCTTTTGCTTTACGCAGATGATATTTTATTATTTGTCTCCAACCCTACTAGATCTATGCCTTGCCTCCACAGAATTATTAATTATTAAATTCTCAGGATACAAAGTCAGTTGGTCTAAATCTAAAGCTTTGGCTCTGGCAGCATACTGCCCAGTAACAGCTTTTCAGCCAGGCTTCTTCCAGTGGCCCAAACAGGGCATAAAGAATTTGGGTATTTCATTCCCAGCAAATTCATGTGATTTAGTTTGACCCTTTAAATAAAAGGTTTTTGAGTGATGTGTACAGATGGGCATCATTACATTTATCTATGACTGGGATGGTTAATGTTATTAAAATGAATTATATTCCAAAATTCAACTACCTGCTACAATCTCTCCTTATAGATGTCCCCCTCTCTTATTTCAAGAAATTTGATAGCATAGCGAAGTCTTTCATTTGGAATAGTAAACGTCCCAGATTACACTTCAATAAATTACATAGGCCGATTGACAAAGGCTTGGCCTATCCAAGATTTTGTTTTATTATTATACATTCGGTCTCAAGACATTTAACTAATTGGTCACTTCCACCTGAGAGAGCCCCTCCCTGGTTTCGAATTGAACAGGAAGTTATTTTTCTATCAAACTAACCAGAGAAGTTAAGTTGCACCCCATTATCTCGCATTTGCATGCTATATGGACAAAAGTGTCCAGAGTGTTTAATTCAGACATTTATTTAAATCCTGCTTTAAGCATATGGTTGAACCAGAAATTATGTATTGATGAGTCCCTTTTCTGCTGGACAGTGGATTGTGAGGGAGGTTAGTATGCTCAGTGACCTATATGAGAGTGGAGTGTTGAGATCCATTGAAGGTATGGTTCGGCATTTTGGGATTCCCAGGTCTCTGGAATGTGGGCTAGGATTAAAAAAAAATGTCAAGTCTCCATCTAGAGATGCAATGGTGTGCCTCATCCAATTTAAGATTTTACATAGATTCTATTGGACCCCCTCTGGATTGTATAGGCTTGGTCTTAAAGACACACCCACCTGCTGGCGATGGCAATCAGAAGATGGAAACACAACCCATATTTTTTGGTGGTGTGTTAAGATCCAAGAATGTTGGTTAAGGGTTCAGAGTTTTATGTGTGACTTATTGGGCACTCAAATTTAATCTTGACCCAGACTCTGTATTTTAGGCGATTAGGCGGTCATTAATATAGGGGATAAATACATAAAGAATTGGGTCCTGGCCAGTGTTATGTTTGGCAGAAGGGTGATAGAAAGGTGATTAATTCTAATCACATATACCCTGGATGCTGTTAAGAATCCATTCAACCAAACAAGCACTACTGTCAAAGTCTCTGCCACAGGTCTAAAAGAGACAGTACCATTTTAGCACTTCTACATATGTAAGTAAATATTTGTAAATAGTACAAATTAGCCATGTAAACAACAAACATGTAACAACATGCTGTATATATGCAACATAATATAAATAATTTTAATACACCATATTTATTGATGTAATAGATGGATTACAAAAAAAAAACTAAAATGTCACCAAAATTATGAAAAACTAATGATAAAATAAAATGTGAAAAATGTATATGTCTGTAATTTAAATGAAAATTTAAGTTAGAAGGTCCCCAGTATAATAAAAAACAGCATTACCTGAAAGAAAATGTATTTCATACTGTATGCAAGCAAATGGACATTATAACTGAACTACACCCAAATTTATTGAAATTAAAAGATAAATTGAACCATGAAATTGTGATGCATTGCGATATATCAGATTGTGACATATGTATCGCCATATGTATTGTATCGTGAGGTGGCTGGCAATACCCAGCTCTATTGCAGATGGGCAAAGAACCTAAAAAAATAAGCCTTCCAGATGTAAATACACACATCAAATAGACTTCTGGGTGAAGCAGAGCTTTCCTATACAGCGTCTCACTAACCGGAATGACTAGGTTCATTATTATGCTATTACTAGGGCTGAACGATTTGGACAAAAAAATTCAAGTACGATTATTGTGAAAAATATTGCAAATTGCGATTTGAACAGCGATGTGATTATTAACTATTTTTTTATAATGTTAATATATTAAAATCAACAACAACAACAAACAACTATTTACATCACTTTCAAAATGTATCTCTTTATTGTGTAGCTGTTTTTGTCCACTTTGTGATAGGGTCAGACCAATTTTCACTAATATTTTTTCTATTACAACTACTACTAATAAAAATATGATAACCTGCTACAAAGGTGGAGCAACCTCAAAAGAGCTAACGGGCCCAAGTTCCTAGACCTTGAATGCCAGGCTGTTAAAGTATCCCTTCGTATCCTTCCAGTTGGGTCATTACTGGCCCAGGTTTGACTGCCTGTTAGCAGCCACACCGCCACCCCCAGCCCGGAGAAGATCACAACTCATCCAGAAGAATCTCAGAGCACTGCTGGTGCTGCTGGCCATGGAAAGTGAGTTACAAAATTAAAATATCAATGTCTTTTCTCGTCTCTTTCACCAGATCAATTTGGGAGGTTCATTTGCTAGAGACCAAAGAATGGATGATATATTGAAACACTACTGGGGACAAGTCAAAATTCTGGAAGGAGTCCAGCAGCAACCTGGTCCCTTACCTTCTCCTTACATTCTTGTAGAAAATGGACTGCTTTACTGTGTGGCCAGCAGGCGGGTTGAGGAAAAACAGCTGCTGGTGTGGCCGCAGACCAAAACAAAGGCCATCATTCTCTGGCACATTCTCATCACCTTGCTGGACATCTGGGTGCCCAAAACACCATTCAATGAATACAAGACTCATCCCACTGGCCCAGTTTAGATGGAGAGGTGAAGAGGTTATATCAGTGCTGCGAGGTGTGAAAGCATGCCACGCCCCATCAACCGCCAAGAAGCCTCCTCAAAAGGCATGAGGTGCCTTTTGAGCGCATAGGCATGGACATTGTGGGGGGTCACAAGCATATCCTTGCCATTGGGTTATGCTACCCGTTACCTTAAGCGATTATTCTGCAAAAACCCACCTCTCATAACATCGCCAAGGAGTTCTTCATGCTGTTGAGAAGAGTCGGCATCCGGGAGATTCTCAAGGACCAGGGCACTCCATATGTCTCCCGGTTCATTGCGGACTTGTATAAGTCGATGTGTATTTACCATCTGCCCACCTCATTCCCCAGCAATAGATCTATAACTGACCAGCTCAGGCACGGTGTTCCATCCTGGTTACAGGATCCTGGTGCTCCTTTCATTGGCTAATGGCAGGGACATTACACAGTGGTTGAGCGGGTGGGTCCTGTGATCTATCAGGTCTGCCAACCGGATCGCCGCAACACTGAAGAGTAACCAAGGCTCGTTGACAGGCTATTGAGGAGGAGATCCAGTGAATGTTACACCTGGGGGTTTTTGAGGAGTCAAGCAGCCTGTGGTCCAGCCTGATCATAATTATACCAAAGCCTTATGGCAGCTACAGATTCTGTAATGACTTCTGTAAGCTCAATGAGTTCTCCCAGTTTGATGGATATCCTATGCTCCAGGTGGTTGAGCTCATCAAATGTCTTGAAGTAGCTGGTTCATTTCCAGGCTTGACCTCACTAAGGGTTACTGGTAAGTGCCCCTGACACCCACCATGAAGGAGAAGACAGCCTTTAGCTGGGGACCCAGCCACCTTCCAGTGCATGATAGACATCATTCTATGACCCCATCGGTCCTATGCAGCAACCAAAATCAATGACGTAGTCATTCACTCAGAGAGTTGGGAGTTCCATCTCCAGAAAGTGCTGTCGGATCTCCGACAGGCTGGGCTCACCACCAACAATATCTTAGGTTCAAATTGGGCGTGGATTAATCATGCCTCAAGAGAAGAAGATGCAAGCAAAGTGAGACTACCCTCAGCCATTGGCTAAATCCCAGATACATTATTTTCTTGGATTGGCTGGATTTTATCAATGCTTTATACCTAATTTTTTCCTCTTTAGCCTGTCCACTCACAGACCTAACCAAGAAATGACACCGTGAGAAGATCTACTGGAACCCTGAAGCTGAGAAGGCATTTCAGGTACTCAAACATGCCCTCACTTCTGAACAAATTCCACATGCTACAAACTTCACTCTACCCAACAAACAGATGCTTCTGAGACAGGAATTGGGGCTGTCCTTTCTCAAAACTTCCAGGGAGAGAAATATCCGGCAGTCTACATCAGTCATAAGCTGTCCCCGGCTGAAACATGAAATGCAGCTGTAGAGAGGGCTGCCCTAGCGATAAAGTGGGCAATCCAGGAGCTGTGACACTAACTCCTTGTGTGAAGCTTCACCCTGTTCACTAATCATGCCCCCCTACAGTAGACAGCCAAGGCTGTTGGTTCCTCACTCTCCAGGACTACCATTTTTTAGTTAAACCTAAAGCCAGGACAGACAATGGAAACGTCAATGGCCTCTCCTGGATGTTTACGTCCCAACTGATAGGTCTAGTGTGTACCCTTCCCACCCCCACCCTTCAACAACTCTCACTACCTTCTCCAGTCAACCACAGAGACAGGTTGACGCTAATGGATGGGGGGTGGGATGTTGCAAGCCAGTCTAGCGCAGTCCTGTGTCGCCAGACAACCAGACCCAATGGATTGGAATCTAGCGGAGAGTGCTAGCTGGGCACACCTGTCTCCAATCATTCTCATTAAGGGAAGAGGATTTAAACGCCGCCATGTTACTACTCATCGGATAAACTAATGTGTTGTAGTGCTTGGAAGCAGAATAAATTTAAGAGAATTACACTGCGAGGTCCTGTAATCCATACCGGAAATTCCTCAATGTCATAAACTAAATACTCTGCCAAGGAGACACTAAGAAGTCTGGAACCGCTTGTCATAAATTAGCTAAAAAAAATATGCATCTGCATATTTTCAAATATCTTGTGAACAAAGGGCAACTTTAGATGACTGCTCTGACCACAGTTTAACCCCTCTCAGCAAGGAACACCCTACGATTTCCATGGAAACCATGGAGTTTCAGAACTAAGATCTTCTTGTGTTTCTTTATGCTGTGTAAATGTCATTTTTCTATCCAAGATGGGGAAAATGTTATGCTTACGGTATGTTTCTTCCCTGTATTGTTGTAAATTAGTTATGATTATGATATCACTGTTTTTTTATAAAACATTTTCATGGCTTCTTTTTCAATATTAGAGTTCCAAACTGGTACTGGTAGATCATAATGAAGAAGTTAAAGAAAAAAATATAGATCTTATATTAAAAAGGTTGAGCACCCCTGCTTTACCTCATCAATCCATTATCAAGGATTTGCTGGAGATTAGAGAATGGATAGAACAGGTAATGCAGGTCTTGTGAGATCTCCTCTAAGAAGCCCAGTCCACCCAGCAGCTGTTGATGTACATCCTTGTTCTTTTTCCGATTGCTAAATCTAAGTTTCTTACATCTTGCCAAGGACCATACTCTGTGCTCAAGAGTGTGGGCCCCTTGTCGTTTTGGGTCCGGAGCTACTTATGCCAATTCACACCGTTCTCTTAATGCACTGAAAAGAAGCGTCCTAAGCCTTGCCGGGCTGTTCATCTTTGAATTGCCCCCTAATGCACAGGCGTACCTGGGCTTAAACCCTGGGACCCCATTTGCGGAGTACACTGACAACTGTTAAAGAAAAACTTCCTAAGATACTACAAAAAAAAAAAACTCGTGAGGAACTAAGAATTAGCAGGGAGTGTCCATCCTTCTCTGGCTGGCACATATAAAAATACTGTACATTAAAAAAAAAAAAATCTAGCCATAAAAAAAATTATTAAATAATACTAGTTATTATTTATAACACTAAATTATTTGAACTAGCAGCCCTGCCTGCCCCCACCAAGGGCCACATTAATGCACAGGTGAACACATTAATTTACACATTTAAACGTGTGAAACAGCAAAAGCCATCCGTAAAGTGCATGCTCTAAAGTGCAACTTCTATGTTAAATGTTACATTTAAACAGATTTTTTTTTTTTTAAATCTAGCCACACAAATGTCAATATTTTTGGCTACAGACATTCTAAAAGTAGATGTAGGAAGAAACTTTGGAAATGGCAAAGACACAGTAAAACCCCCAATATCCAATATATATATTGGATATTTTTGTGGGTTTTTTTCTTTAACAAAAAACAGTACAGTACTACAGTGCCTCAAGACCACAGTGAGCAAGGTGACATTGGCAAGGGAAATCTGCCTACGATACAAAGCATAGATTGGAAGAACCCTTGTGAGGAACCAAGCCTCAGCAGCAGTACCCATCATCCACTGGCTGGCACATATCAACATCACTTTATAACTGATAATCATATGGTGCACAGCATCATCTTGTGGTTGTATTGATACTAATACTGCAAACTTATTTTAATCACAAAACATGCCAAATCCAGCAAAATTTTAAGTAAAACTTTCTGATATATTGTAGAGTGATCTGATGTTTTTTTTTTTTTCAGACAGCATAAGTCATGCCAAGCCAGGGTCAGGTTTGGAAACCAAATTTTATGGGGAATTTCAGGATTTTTGTGACACTGGACAGGTTTCAACATAGAAATCTACTATCCATAATATTATTATTTTATTATTTTTGATATATGCGTTTCATAGGCTATGCTGAGCATAAACAGAACTGATCGGACCTTGCATCATGACACACTGACAGATATAATTGATGACTCATTTAAATTGCAAGACACAACCTAATTTACTCTCTGTATTTTCTCTCAGTTACTTATCTTAATTCAATACCTGTAGGGTAAATAGGCTAATAGCAATTTAGTTTATGATTCTGAAAGTTTACTAGTGTAACCGGTCCTGCTCGACCCGCTTCGAATGGTATTCGAACCAGCGTTTCCGGCATGGGAGGCAGCCCGCTAACAAGGAGGCTAAAGGTTACAGCCCCTAGCGTCAGTCACTAGTGTGCCTCTTGAGGCCAGGGGAGTGAGGTTTACATACTCCGCAGCTACCTACCAGCTGGCTACCATTGCACTGGCAACATTTGAAATATATTTTTCACTCATTTCTACAGAGAAGATCAACCTCATTCATTTTAAGGCAGGAAAGTCTGCATTGCATGTTTTGAAGTAACTACCACAAATAACTGCTGCCATCCAGGAAAAATGGCACAATGTAATTTTAAATCCAATACACAAGACTACAAACAACTAATGCCACAATGGCCATACCAAGGGCATTCCCTTTAAGTCAAAAGTTGTCACAGAATATCACTTTCTCTGTGAGCCAGTTGAACTTCAGAGAGGAAAACCACCTCTCAAATACACTTATAGGTAAGTGCTTGGCTGAAATCATGGGAATTATACAGGTTTTCATAGAAACTCCAATGGTCCCTATGGGTCTCTACTGGTAATGTGTTGGTTTCTATTTGTGGCATGTTATGTCTAGTAGTGGATACCATTAGGGGCCAATAAATATCTGTAATGTAAACCAATACAAACTGTTTAATCCTAATGGACTATGACCCAAAACATACTACACTCTTAATGGTATTTGTAGTGGGAACCTTTATAATTTCCATAGTTTTTTTTCAGCAGGGTGGCAGAGTTAGGATCTTGTAGGCAAGCCCAATGAGATTGTACATTTCATCTCAATTTCGTACAGAGCCACTCACCAGCACTGTCAGCATTTCAGAATAAGAGTTTAACTAAACATGCAATAATTGCCCATGATTTTACAATTGAAATGTTGTACTGACAGACAGTCATTTCTAAGTATGCAAACTAATCACTTTTTGCCTTTTGTCATCATTTTGGTTTGAAAAAATGTCATGTACAATACGTGATTCATAATGTTATTTGTAATTGTGAATGTGAAAACATCACCAGAGCAGTTTTCAGCATATCAGGTATTAAACAAAGAGTGAATGTGTGTATATTATGAATTAATTGAATAAATGTGGTTTTCTGGCTAGCTTTTGAAATAGGCTTTTAGAAAATTCACTTGATAAAGCTCAAAGCAGTGTTATTATCCTCAGATTATAACTAGAACATTGTAAGACTTGTGACTTGTGGCTTCTATTTTAGGTTTTTGTAAGGACAGTGTCATACATTTTAATACAAATATAATTAATAAATAATTTACAATCAATTTGAGTTTTTCTTACTAATTTCTTTATGACTTCAAATAATTCTGACATTTGGACAGCATCTCCAAAGTGGTCTTTTTTCAAAAGAACATTAATGAAATTAGCAGCGTAACGATTATTGGCAAAAAGGTTGTGTTAATATACTACTGAGAAGAAAAATTTAAAATAAAAACACAATGAGGGTGAAAAACTTGAGTAAATACTTTTCTATTTTTTTTGCTAGCCAGCTAACACAGTCATGTCATTTTACAGATTCATCAGTGTTTTGAGACAGCACAAAAAGGAAAAGTAAGCTGACTTAAACAGGCAAATTGTTAGCAGACACAGTGGTATTCTAGTATTGTGCAAATTAAATTTTTTTTTTATTTAAAGTCTTTATTCAGAAAATTATTGCATTCAGCGCCTTTACTATTTTAAAGGACCAAAGATGACCATAATATTTGTGACTTCAACACCTGTAACACCCTAAAATGGTTTGTTCCCCTCAATGTAATAGATATGGTCACAGCATTGCATTCACAATGAACTCGTTTTTCCATCCATCCGTGCTGTTTTTCAATTGTTTTACTATGGAAACAAAAAACATGCACTGGTTTTTAATGCTGTGTCAAGTTAAAAAGAAGGTGAACTGTTAAAAATGTGTCTCGGACACCTGTGTTCTGCGCTTATTTTATTTATTTATTTATTTTACTTATGTTTATAATATAATGTGTAAGCTAGCAGCCTGCTAGCGACCCACTAGGAAAAGGCCCGCCTCTACCAATGGACAAATATGGACAGGTTGGAAAAAAATCTATACATTTTTCACCAGATAAATAATTGTCATATTTAACAAAAATATTGTTAATTGTATTTACTACTGTCTTGACTATTAACTGCAGCCTGTACAAATCAGACAGTAAGGGGTGCTTCAATTATCACTGTCTGCATTACTTCAATCTACAATGGACTTCACAGAGGATGAACTGCTGCCAACTCCTACCATACACATGGGATACTTCACTGGCCACTTCCAGGAAACTGCCACATGCAGCTGGACTGCAAGGCACACCTCAATGACCTCTGCTTGCATCATCTCGATCATAGGATGGACTACTCTCTTAAAATAAAATACATAGACAATAAATGAATGCCAACTATAGCCTTCATCAGCCAAATCAAAAATGACATTGCATCTACGCATGTGCACTTACACAGTCAATTCTGGATGGACTTCAAAAACACTTAATCATTATTCTTACAGTCAATTTCCTTCAGTTTCAAACATTGCCCACCAACATCTACTCAGTTTACTCAATTAATACATGACTTGTATTACACATAGATAACTAATATTGGCATTATATTCATTATATGTAGCCAGAAGGGAACTGACTCCCCCAGCTGAGTCAATGTTAATAACATCTTATGGAGTTTTGGGTTTCCTTGCCACAGTCGCCTTTAGCTTGCTCACTGGAGGCCTAAAGACAAATCATTTTTAAAACATGATTTTAAATCACGTTTTCATCTGCTCAATTAGAACTTTAAGACATTACAGGTATAGAATAATTACTGCTTCAACATACTTTTCTGTAAAGCTGCTTTGAAACGGTGAGCTGCAGAAAGAGCAATACAGATAAAAAGGACTTGACCTGAAATGGCTCGATTTTACCTCTAATTATTTTCTTTTGAAAGCAGCATTTACGATCCCAAATTGCTAGAATATGCAAACCACATGAAACCATAAACGACATATGAAAATAAATAATACGTAAGTTTTGAACTTACCATCAATCAGCAGCATCAGCAGCAGCAGATACTGTATAAATGAGGCAGAAGTTACAAGTATCAAATGATGAATTAGTGATGTTGTTATTAGCGGCGGTGACATCAGAGATCATGTTCTCTTCACTCTCAAATGATTTGCGTCATAATGTACTTTTGTTTTACAAAATGTGTGAGTTGTACTGATTACTCGATTATTTAGAAAATAATTTATGGTTGTTTCTTCAACTATGGTCTCTTTTGCCCCGTGGACTTTTAAAATAACGACTTTTCACACACCAAATAAAATTTGATTTATTTAATACATACATAACAGTGGCTATTTATTTGTTTGTTTAAAATGGCAGATTCCTTTGTTTTGCTAAACCTAATTTCATCGCTAGCATTTTATATATCCTAAACACACAGTAAAGTAATATGTTCACTTTTTTTTTTTGCATATTTTGGCAAAATACAGCTTGATTGGAAATTACACAGAATAAACATATCCTGTTTAGAAGTGATAAATACCATGATTTTTCTTTGTTTTATAATGAAGCTCAAAGAGGCCTTGCGTTATTATTTTTTTTCTGTCTCGTTTTCTTGTGATCTCGACATAACTAAGGTTGTTTTCTCGTGATCACGACTTAATTTTCTCGTGATCTCGACATAACAAAATGTTGTTTTTCCCTTTAATCTTCTATACAGTTTTTAATTGACCTACAAGGTATGAAGGACAATGAGAGATCCTTGGCAGAAAAGTACAATTTATTATATATATATGTAAAGTTAGGCACCTTTCACATAGGCTAAATCAAACATATTACTAAACGCCAGGCAGCACATCACAAACACTTAATAAACGCGTTTTCATCAATATAGCAAGACTCGCTTTCTTCTGCACTCAACAGGCGTCAAGAACTGCAATATGCGCGCACTCGGATCTAAATCGCGGCTGGCTTGACCGCAGTCATGCAGACGTCCCGGTCCATCACGTTGGCTTACAATGAAATTGACCAAACGTGCAGGGTCACTTTATTGTCTACGACAAAGTTGTAGACGTGATAGTCTTCTAAGGTGTCTGACACTAATCTGGAAGTTGTCAATGACATCCAGATATTCTTATTGAAAACAACTTTTTGTTTTGTCGAGATCTCAACAAAAATTAAGTCATGATCACGAGAAAACAACTTTTTGTTATGTCGAGATCACGAGAAAACAACTTTTTGTTATGTCGAGATTTGTTATGAGAGAAAACAACCTTAGTTATGTCGAGATCACGAGAAAACGAGACAGAAAAAAAATAATAACGCAAGGCCTCTTTGAGCTTCCGTAGTTTTACCCCCTCACACAATGTAGTATCATATTTCATTGCAAGCATGCTATTCATTGGCAATCTCCTTAAAGGGACACAGACATCTTCTACACGTCTTATGTGAAGCGTTCAGAAATACTGATGCATTCTCGTGTTTACATTTTTAACCTACTTCACCTTCAGAAAGAATTATCTTGTCCATTTTCAACAAAATTATGCGATCTAAAGAGCATTTAACAGGCCGACACTGATGGTACTCAACTAATTTTCTTTAAATAATATTCAAATAAAAAATGTAATTTTAATATGAATAAATATAAGTTTTATAAAAGTAAACAGTCCCTCGCTGTAGTTCTATATTTTGAAGAACTTTAACCTTTAACTGTGACTACATTAAATTTAGCACGCACTCATACACCCTTTTGCTTTATCGTGATAATGCTCATTTTATTACACTGAGTTTTGTAGATTCTGTCATCCTGAATTTTGCCCACATTTGAAACACATGGTGTCATTCACAGATTGAACACCAGAGGTAGTTGAGCTTTTAGAGGAATCTGGAAACGTTGCAAAGAGAAGTGCTTGTGGTGAAGTGGCAAGCACAATTTCACTTTTTTCAAAATGGACTTTCTATAAAAAGTCTTATATTAAAATAATTAAAATTGTTTTACACTTGGCAAAAACTTTATATATATCTATATATGTATGTTAATGATATAATATCATGTATAGTTATTATTTTAAATAGAATATGAGTAGTCAAGGGTGTAGCCAGGAGATTACTTTTGGGTGGACCTCAATAAAAATGGATGGGCCAAGTTTTCACCAGCATATTTTTAAAAACAAATTTTACTTAACAACCGGGAAGTGGCACATTCAAAAGTTTTTTTTTAACACTTTCAGAAATCAGAATTTATGCATTTTTATACTATTTTATAAAAATATATTTTAAGTCAAACAATCTCTAATATTCTGGGTGGGCCTGGGTCTGTGTGTAGATCTAAAAACAATTTTGTCACAATGTAGGATTAAGTGCAAAAAGACGATAAAAATATGTGTGATAACCTTAAAGATCTCACTCTTGTTTTTAATATCTTAATCATATATAGTTACAGCTAGAACTGTCATTCATGCTACAAAACCCTTTCACCACATGATTTCTGCTGATTTTTACATCACACACAAAAAATTTAAAATTAACAAAACAAATCTGATGCACCCTTATTATTGTGGTAAACAAGTAATTAAACATTGAAATAATAATAATAAAATAATAATAATAAAACAAGAATGCAAAAATGCAAACTTGGTTCCCTCTTCATGACCCAAAAATAACCCCAAAATGAAAAAGACTTCTGTGTCACATTAAAAAGCTTTCTCTTCCCAGGTGCATCTGGCACGTTAGTATGCTTGTGATTAGTAAGAGTACTGAACCTGGTTTATTGTTAAACATGGTATGATTGTGCAATCAGTTACCTGAAAATATTAACATTGTGATCCAAACATTCAATGACTAATTACAGTACAAATTAAGCTCGAAATTACAACAAAAACATATATTTTAGTTAGTCGAGAGGTCCACATAGGTCCTAATGTGGAAAAAGAATGAAGGCTTATGGATACCTCCATTTCTGTTGTTGCCATTGGATCTAAGATTTTGCTGAAGTGCAGCCATTGAACAGGCGACATAAATATTGACAGAGCGGAGCAAGAATTTATAGGACAAAACATCAAAGATAATCAACAGAGATAGCAAATAAAGGAAAAAACAACAATCTCTGTGCTGCGATACAATAGCACTAAACATGATTATTGCTTATACTTTATACTCTCTTTGACACATCTCTAATGAAATGGTTTGTTCATTCCTTAAGTCCCTTATTCTATAATAAAATATTATTCTATAGTTCACGGCTGCTACTGTACAAAGCCACTGTGTAAAGAATTGTCCAGGGTGAAATTCTTGGTAGTGAAGACATCAGTCCTGGGCTTCAAATTAATCTATACTTTTGCAATAAGGCAAAACAAGTGTGTACTGCTGCAAGCTGGTTATCTGTGTATGGAAACAAAATGCAAAACTAATGGCTAACTTGGCTTTCTTCAATTCCCAAAATCTGTGGTGTTGATATGACAACTGAAGCTGCATTTTCAACTTTTCCACAACAAACCTCAAATCAACATCAATAGTGATAATCAACAAGTCAGGGTACTGCACAAAACACACACACACACACACACACAGTGAGGATGTAGGTCACAGTATTCTCTGCCCCTTGTGTGTGTGTGTGGGAAATTGATTTTTTTAGTTCAAAGTGGGGTTTTGAAAGAGGCAAAATAACCTGCAGATAAAGGTCAGATGTGGACACTATCTGTATGTAAAGACTGATAACGTAGTGTCCCACAGAGAGTCTGTTTGTCTCTCTTTGCAAACTTCATAACAAAAACATGTAAGAAATGTTCAAAAAGGCACAATTACTTGAAAAAGAGTTGTTTTCTTTGTTTTTAATTTATATCCAATAGCTACGGTACGTAAAGGGGGCCACTGAGAAGAGGAGTGAACCCAACGTGCAGGCGGCTGTGTAAATCGTCATTTATGCCGCTGAGCTGCTTCACCAAAAGCCGCGTTCAGTTTGGCGAATGTGTCTAATGCGTGTCCACTGGCACGCTATGGTGTACGAAGTCTCCCTTTGGTGCATGTTTTGAGAACAATCCATCACAGCTTCTCTCCATCCAGTAACTCCTGCAGCTCTTGCTTAATGTCTTCAGGAAGCTCCAGGCTGGGAAGGTCTTCCAGAGGGATTTCCTGAGTGGGCATCTCTAGTGGGGGGAGTTGGGGGATGGGAATGTCCTTTGCCTTGCGCTCCTCACCCGGCTGCGGAAGCACCCATAGCTCCGATCTGTCCACGAAGTCTGCATCGACATAGGGCTCCTTCTTCAGCCTCGTGTTCTCTGCCCGCAAATTCTCATTCTCCTGTTTAAGATGCTCGTTCTCAGACACCAGATGGTCCACCAGTTTGCGCAGGTCGTTAATGGTGGTCTGCTGTTCTTCCAGACGAGTTTTGTCATCTTTCTGGGCTTTACTGCCCGGGCAGGGCTCTGGGGTGGTGCCTTTGTTCTTTAGGAGGTACAGCCATGTGTCGTACTCACGTTCAGATGCTTGGGAGATATCTAGAGCCGTTGTACCTGGATGGGGGTGGCGGCGAAGGGGCAGGTCTGAGGAGGGGACATGCTGGAGGTTTCTGGGCTTGTCCTCTCTTCTTGCTCGCTTCCATCGTTCCTCGATCAGCCTCTGCTGCTTTATGTGACTGTCCCTCTGAAGCTCCAGAGACAAGCGAGCCTATGTAACAAACAAGGCATGAACTGATAGAAACTAATAATTAGACTAAACAAATTTTCATACACCAACATAAACAGACTGAACACACTAAAAGCACACTCAGTAATTTTTGGTTTATGTTGCGCTGGCTAATGTAGCAGTTGTCTCGGACTTGCACTGAAAATTAGCAGGTGCATGTTGAGTTGGAAATTTAAGGATAGAAACACAGCAGCAACTGTGAGACATTTATAAACTGTTCAGTGCTTAGTGTGTAAAACTTTCTGAATTAGAAAAGATTATTGAGTGCACCTTTAAAGTTTCATTATATCGTCTACTATTGCAGGAAATATTTTAGCAATTGAGAGTAATAGAGCACCTCTCCCATTAATTTTTAAGATACCTAATATTTTGCTAACAAGGAAATCCAGCAGCTTCATTTTAGCAAAATAGAACCAACACTTGTGTCTTTTTATGGTAAAAAAAACCCATCTAGACCAATAAGAGGGAACATATAAGCATACCTGTTCACACTCTGTGAGTGTCATAGCCTCCTTGAGAAGTTCTGTAACAGGAAGAAAGCACAGGTTGTTTATGCATCCTCTTCTGGCACAAGTTTCTCAAACAGGGGTTGAGTTAGCCCTGAACTAAACCAGGTTTTTCAATGAAAAAACACTATTCAAGTGATGAATAGGGAAAAACCTGTCATCATATTCCTCACGCTGCTCTAAACTCATATGATTTTCTTTCTTCCATAGAAAACAAAACAAGTTATTTAGCAGGATGTCCTGGCTGCTCTATTCCATAGAGTCAAAGTGAATGGGGACGATACGGTCAAGCTCCAAAAAATAAAAAAAAAAGCAGCAAAAAGCATAAACAAAATAGTCCATTCGACTTGTGCTCTAGTCCAAGAAAATACAAAAATGTAAGCCATTATTTACTGATAAACTTCTTCTCCACTGCAGCTCGACAGTGGAAAAGAGCAGTGTGAACACACAGATAAACATCTCAATGGACAAAAAAAAGAAATAAATTAATTTGGGTTTGTAAATTAAGAATTTAATTAATATCTGTGCAAACTATTCTTTTAATAATGCTGTTTAGTCATAAATTTGACTTTGATGTGTCTGAAGAACTATTGAGTTAATGTCACAAAGTAGCCCAAAATAGTTACCTGACAGGAAGGATGAGATAAAACAGAAAAAGTGGAAATAAAAAAAAAAATGGACAAACCTGCAGCTTTTCTGTGGCAGGAGATGGCATCTTCAAATTTTCCTGCGGCCAGCAAGCGGTCTGCTTTCCTGCACTGTTGATGGGCCTAGGAGAGAGAGGAAGGATATAACCAATTATATTACTCAAGCGTCAACTTTTAAATGTGTAAAATCAAACTACTGACACTAAAGGTAATGAATTATCTTCTTCTAGAATGTTTTCCCTTATTGTGTAACTGTGATTGCAACTCTACAACAAAACTGATAAGTGATAAGAAATTCTGATGTAACCTAAGTGTTTTTACTTTAATAGAGCGCAACAGTCGGGTTATGGAAGTAATTCCATTTTTTTTTTCGTAGGTAAAATTATTTTTATCAATGACATATCAACCTTTAAATACAGGCCTCCCTTGAGCTCTAAGGTTGTTAATCGATGGTACGTATATGCGTTATTTTGACTTAATTTTTATGAAATTGTTTAAGAGTGGAATTCCAGGTGAAAAACAAAATTACCTATGATCCTGAGATGAAACGCTTCACCAATCAATCATGGCCAACAAAGCATGACAAACAACCACTGCAGCAAATGCAAACTCATGTATGATGCAATTGGAATGATGCCTCACTACACTCTCAAACTACTTATATATTTATAAATTTATTAATATTTTGAAATAAAGGTAAATATTGATTCTATACTTATAATCAACAACTTTTATTAATAGTTGGATATTTTTTCATGTTTTTTAATTTCATTATGTAATTTGCAATGCTTTCATGAAAGATGAAATAAATCATTACAAATAAAGTTTGTAATGATGAAAACTGGTTGGTTTAGTTCATGTCTTAGAACTCTTTTATGAAGTATAATATGAAAACCCTAATGAATGGGAAAAATTCTCCCAGAACCAAGATGGCTGAAAACGTGGCCAGGCACTGTAGCTATGACAAATGACATTAAAATGACATTTACCTTCACATTCCATTAACATTACAGAGCACAAATAGCTAGTATTTACTGTGAGGTCTGAATCCACTTTTTTTTTTTTTTTTTTGGCATTCAAAAATCTAATTTAAACCTGGAACTTAGTGGTCGACCGATATATCACAGAGGCCACTAAATCAGCCGATATTCAGATTTTTTGCCGATTAGTTTCTCAAGCTGCAACGACACCTGCTTGCACTTGAAGGAGCCAAATGAGGCCAAATGTCAATGACCAACCACAGATTCTCTTGTTGTTAGTGCCATCGTGTTAGCACAATAATAGACGGATAAGCAACACAATCTCATTAAAACAGTCCCGCAAATCAGAATCAAGACAGACGCGTAGGAGCTCATGATGTTCAAGTGCCTGCTTATTCTCTCTCTCTCTCTCTCTCTCTCTTTCTCTTTCTCAACAGTTCCATATAATTGTTAATTGTCTGGCAAATATCAATAAAACTTCTATGATATTTTGTCTGCAAATACAGTGCATCTGGAAAGTATTCACAGCGCTTCACTTTTTCCACATTTTGCTATGTTACAGCCTTATTACAAAATGGATTAAATTAATAATTTTCCTCAAAATTCTACAAACAATACCCTATAATGACAACATGAAAGAAGTTTGTTTGAAATCTTAGCAAATGTGTTAAAAATAAAAAAACAAAAAAATTCACAGCCTTTGCCATGACACTCAAAATTGAGCTCAGATGCATCCTGTCCACTGATCATCCTTGAGATGTTTCAACAACTTGATTGGAGTCCACCTGTGGTAAATTCAGTTGATTGGACATGATTTGGAAAGGCACACACCTGTCTATATAAGGTCCCACAGTTAACAGTGCATGTCAGAGCACAAACCAAGCCTTGAAGTCCAAGGAATTGTCTGTAGACAGGATTGTATCGAGGCATAGATCTGGGGAAGGGTACAGAAACATTTCTGCAGCATTGAATGTCCCAAGGAGCACACTGGCCTCCATCATCCGTAAGTGGAAGAAGTTTGGAAGCACCAGGACTCTACCTAGAGCTGGCCGCCCTGCCAAACTGAGCGATTGGGGGAGAAGGGCCTTAATCAGGGAGGTGACCAAGAACCCGACGGTCACTCTGACAGAGCTCCAGCATTTCTCTGTGGAGAGAGGAGAACCTTCCAGAAGAACAACCATCTCTGCAGCACTCCACCAATCAGGCCTGTATGGTAGAGTGGCCAGACAGAAGCCACTCCTCAGTAAAAGGCACATGACAGCCTGCTTGGAGCTTGCGAAAAGGCACCTGAAGGATTCTCAGACCATGAGAAACTAAATTCTCTGGTCTGATGAAACAAAGATTGATCTCTTTGGCCTGAATGGCAAGTGTCATGTCCGGAGGAAACCAGGCACACTGCTCATCACCTGGCCAATACCATCCCTACAGTGAAGCATTATGGTGGCAGCATCATGCTGTGGGTATGTTTGTCAGTGGCAGGAACTGGGAGACTAGTCAGGATCGAGGGAAAGATGAATGCAGCAATGTACAGCGACATCCTTGATGAAAACCTGCTCCAGAGCACTCTGGACCTCAGACTGGGGTGAAGGTTCATCTTCCAACAGGACAACAACCCTAAGCACACAGCCAAGATAACAAAGGAGTAGCTACGGGACAACTCTGTGAATGTTCTTGAGTGGCCCAGCCAGAGGCCAGACTTGAACCCGATTGAACATCTCTGGAGAGATCTGAAAATGGCTGTGCACCAACGCTCCCCATCAAACCTGGAGCTTGAACTGCCCCAAAATAGGTGTGCCAAGCTTGTAGCATCATACAGAAAAAGAATTGAGGCTGTAAATGATGCCAAATGTGCTTCAACAAAGTTTTGAGCAAAGGCTGTGAATACTTATGTACATGTGATTTGATTGTTTTTTATTTTTTATAAATTTGCAAAGATTTCAATCAAACTTCTTTCACATTGTCATTATGGGGTATTGTTTGTAGAATTTTCAGGAAAATAACTAATTTAAGGCTGTATCATAACAAAATATGGAAAAAGTGAAGCGCTGTGAATACTTTCCGGATGCACTGTATGCAGAGATCTTGTTAAAAAATATTTAATTCACAAACCTCACGAAACTTGCACAAATCAGTTTTCTTCCTGTGAAGCGCTTATATATATTTCTCCTAAGTGCATTTTAAAACAATAAAATGAACTGGAAGCAGTCTGCCGTGCTTCCTGGATCCACACGAGGGCGATGAGCAACTTCAAAGAAAAAGCGCTTTGTATGTGCTATAATTAAATGTCATATTCACTGTGCACTGTATGCGATTTAGTTTGATTCTGTCAGAAAGATGTATTTTTATAATTATTACAAAGTTACAAAGTTGTGTGAAAGTAAATATAATGCTAAATAAACGTTAATTTATTTTTAAGACAAATTATGTTTATGTTACTTACTATTATATTAAACTGTGTGATATATAGGAATTATATCGGCCACCCTGCTGGATATCAGCATTGGCCAGTAAAAAAATCAAAAAACAAAACATATTGGTCGACCTCTAATGGAAATAAACAAAGTTTTGGCATTTTTTAACTGTATGATGTAAAATTTACAAGAAATTGGAAATATCCAATTTAAAACAAACTAAGCACAATTAATGCATAACATTGATTAACCTACCACAAAAAAAAAACAAAAAAACATTTTGACTCATACCTCTAAATAAAAAGCAAAAAACTAGTTTACAGTGAGGTACGTACAATGGAAGTGAATTGGCCTATTTGTTGAAAAAACAGAAATGTGAAGCTTAAGATTTTATAAAAGCACTTAAACTTGTATTGAACCCAAAATATTCCAGTAATACTCAAAACTGTACGAATTATTAGGCATTAAATCGATTCGCACCAGTGTCTATCACCCACAAACCAATGGTTTGGTCGAACAAATTAATAAGCCCTTGAAAAACATGATTTGTAAATTCGTGCATGAAGTTGCTAAAAATTAGGATAAGTGTCTCGAACCCCTGTTGTCTGCAGTACGAGAGGTCACGCAGGCCTCCACAGGGATTTACACATTTGAGCTACTGTATGGGCGCTGTCCGCGTGGCGTTCTCCATATCATATGGCAAGCTTGGGAGGAAGGGCATTCGAATTGCAAAAAACAAATTCAATATGTTCTTGACCTTAGAGCAAAACTCCACACTTTGGAGCAGGTAACACACTAGGCACTAGAGTATGGGAATTCGCTCAGGGAGATAAAGTGCTTGTATTACTGCCCACCTTGAGCTCTAAATAACTCGCCAAGTGGCAAGGACTCTTTGAGGTCACATGACGAAATCTCGTTTATGAGGTTAAGCGAACGGATAGGAGAGGGGCACATCAAATCTACCACCTAAACCTCCTCAAAGCATGGAGGGAGGCTGTGCCTGTAGCCTTGGCGATGGTAGTTCCGGAGAGCCGCACCTAACCGATCGAATAACTTGTCAATTCGTGGCATTGGATCAGTGTCAAATTTGGACAAGTTTTGGATAAGTATCCAAATATGACACTGATCCATTGCCATGAATTGACGAGTTACTCGATCGGTTGGGCGCGGCTCAATTTTACTAAACACTGGACTTAAAGGTTTATTGGCAGATAACTTTAACTCCAAAATCCTGAGAGTGCTGACACAGGCAGGACACACGTCCAACCCGAAGAAGTGCATAATTGGGCGGGTAGACGTTAGGTATCTGGGGTTCCACTTGAGGTTCACAGGCAGGTGCGTTCACAGGTTAACAAAACCACAGCGATCACAGCATGCCCGGGCCCCAGACCAAAAAGGAGGTAAAGCAGTTTTTGGGGCTGGCTAGCTACTACCGGAGGTTTGTGCCTTGCTATTTTGGGCGGCTCCCGATCCAGTCCAGTGTACAGAGTCATGCCAACAGGCTTTCCTTAAGGTAAATTCCACACTGTGTGGGGGGCTGCTTTTACATGCACCTGACTTCTCTCCTTTATTTTGCAGACTGATGCATCTGACAGGGGGCTGGGCAGGGTGCTCTCGCAGAAGGTGGGAGGGGAGGAACAGCCATTTATTAGTCGCAAGCTCTCCTTCATGAAGACAAGTATAGTACCATCGAGAAGGAATGTCTTGCAATTAAGTGGGCTGTTCTTACTCTCTGCTACTACCTGCTGGGGTGGGCCTTCACCCTCTGTTCTGATCATGCTTTTCTGCATGGCTCCAGACCATGGTTCCTACAGTCCGGATGCTATCAAAAGACTGTGTCCTAAAGAGTAGCGCCATTCTTCCCAGAGGTCCAAGCGGAGCTCACAAAGATGTGGCACGGGCCCTACTCTGCACATGCACATATTGGAGGGGCTGCTTCTTTCATGTTGTTTGATTGGACAACATGACATTTGTAGCTTACATATATTGGCAGGGTGGAATACGATCTCTGCCAATGTTGAGCCTGACACTGCGCCTCCTCCTTTGGAGCGAGCGCCATCTCCTTTCCTTATGTGTGACAAACATCCCAGGCCGCCTGAACTGTGGCATGGATCTGATGTACCGCTAGAGAGCTATGCCCGGGAAATGGAGGCTTCATTCTCAGACGGTACTGAGGATTTGGGACATATTCCACAAAGCGGTAGTGGACCTGTTTGCTTCCGCAGAGACAACCCACTGTACCCTCTGGTATTCCATGTCCCAATCGTCACCAGGGGAGGATGCCATCGCTCACAAATGGCCCGCAAAAAGCAAGCATGCATTTGTTTCGTTATGCCCCCACCATTCTGTCATCAGCAAAATTCGAGAGGACAGGGAAATGGTTCTACTGGTTGCACCGAAATCAAGACATGTAAGATGTGTGTCAGGTGTTTTTAAATATATAACAGGTGGTGTGACATAATCCGGTCCCATGACCAGAAAGCAGATTTGAAAAATTGTCAAATTCATTAAAAAAAAGAAGAAAAAAAAAGAAAAAACCCCACCAAACTATAAAAAATTAAATAAATCCAAGCCGTGTAATGCTGAGTTTACTCTACACGATTTTAACTCACAGACAGTTTTGTGGAGATTGCCGACAAAAGCCTGAAATTGTGGGCAAATCGGAGCTCGCTCCCATGAGCACCGATCACAATGTATGAACTATCAAAGACGCGATTTGAGAGAAGCGCCAATGCATCGCCACTGTCAGCGAGATATCTAGAATATTAAATGTCTGGACCCATCTGCGATTCCAAATCGTGCAATGTGAAATATGTTTTGACTGACTTCAGCCAATGATAGAGCAAGAAATGGGGCATGGGAAGTTTCAGTGGGAGGAGTCCTGATGTACCTGCAACCGAACTTCAACTAGCATGGCTGCAGTATCAAGAAAGTCTCATTAGACCGAAGAAATGGAGGAAAAATTAGTGGAACATTGACAGGAGCACCAGTACCTATTTGATGTTTCATCTGAACTGTACCACAACCGGGTGGAGAAAGAGAAGAGTTGGAGAGAAATTGCCAATTCTCTTGGACAGTCAGGTAAGAAAATAGTTAGATTTTACAGTAGGAGGTAGTTTTTTATATTGTAACCAATAACATATATGATGCCTTGAGGCAATTAAAAACATACACATCATATTCTGAAATGCATAACATATGATCATGCATTTGTTTTCGTATCTCGTATCACTTACGTTTTTCTTAACATAATTTGGAGTTCAGGCAGAGTCGTCGTGGATTCGTCAATAGTGACATTTTTTGTAATGTGTTTAATGTGTCATGTAATTTAAAAACGCTACTGTTGGGCCTCATGTATTCAGATACATGACAAAGGCAGGCCTAACACAGTCATAAAGCCTGACTGAGGCCCACAAAAACAAAGTCATAAATCTTGCTGATAAAAACCGTGCCAAAATCAAACAAAGGGAGTACAAAACCAACTACAAATCCCAAGAAGCCTTGCTCACTTTACAACTGTGTGAAATTCCAAAGGATCGAACTCTCAACTCCTATTGGATGAGGAGACAGAACGCACCTCAACTATGATGTCATCAGGAGTAGAAATACCTCGGAAATCGTACTCTACCCTGCTTCCAGTGACTTTGCTCGCCGTGCATAGACGCAGTCAATCGCTGCTCTCAGGTGTTGCCGCGTTGCACAAGGAAGTAAACGTGCAACTTGAAACTGCGGCAATACAATCTCTATCTCGCTGGACGAGTTGAGATTACATTGTGTTCCACTGAACACATTAACGGATCCGAAGGAAACAGCCAAGCAATCTTCATCCGTTTGCCTGCAGAAGTGAAGAAAGAAGGATTCCCTTCCCTCTTCAATCAAGTTGACGTCGCTGATTTCTCCGCCAGCTCGCCGAGAATCAGCAGCCGTACCGCCCGCCGACAGAGCGAGGAAACAGCCTCCCGTTATCACCCGAGCCTCGAGGATCCGAGTCGGAGTCGAACGACGGATGAACACACGTTCTACATGCATCCCCACGCGATCCAAGGTTAACGTCTGGGCAGTGATAGGATATTTAGGTGTGTTATTCTTGTGGATTAAGTTTATGGTTTGTACAGTTTACAGACCGCCGAGTCCGCTCATTGTTGCAAATAATACTCAAGGTATTAATGTAACATACTGTTATCATAAATTATAGTTTGCTGTGTTGTAATCCAAACACGTTGGACTGTTGTGTGTTTACGCCATCGCGGATGAGACCGGCATACTGTGTTTATCCATTAAAGGACCAGAGGTCGCGGGACGGGTTACGAACCGTTCACCACGTCTCTGAGTGATAAACGAACAGTTGCTTCTCTCCCACGATCGCAAAACCGGCTTCAACGCCGCACGCGCGTGACCCCTCACAACCATTTGCTAGTAGATAACTTTGTGATAAAGCTCAGCTTTGTCCCCAGGTTATCGGGCAAGCAGAGACACGCTGTAAACGGGCAGACGCCATTAACCGGCTTCTCTCCGCCCACATTCGCGGCCATACTCTCTGGCCGGAAATCTGACGTGAAGTACTCTCCACGAGAGCCACATCCGCCATTTTGTGCGCGCCACTGCTCTCTCTCTCTTTCTCTCTCACACAGACACACACACCATCCTCTCATGTGTTATAGGCTTATTTTGGTTACATATCTAATCACGTCACTGTTTAGTTTGTAGTTGAATGTCAGAAGTTTATTGACTGCATTGTATTGATTATTAATTTATATTATATTTTCAATAAACTTCGATATAATTAAAAGAGAAGTGTTTTGGTTTGTTTTGCATACACGCGTGTCAAAGGCTGGCAGGGGATGCCAGTGCTCGAATTCAACCCTTCGTTGTTCCCTTTTTAATCTTGATGATCTACGGACATCAATTTTCCTAAGAGAACAATCTAATATTGAGACTGTTATACTGTCTGGTTATTAGTCCCTGATTCCAGGGTGGTGCCCCGTCGACATTAATCCTAATTAATATTCTATTGATTTTGATAATTGACAATTATCTTTGATGATTGTTGAATTTGAAGGATCAATAAGCTAGTGTTAAGTCTAATCAATGTTTAATTAATTTTAATAATTAATTATCTTGGATAATAATTAATATTCTATTGGATTTGATGATTGTTGATTTAAAGGATTAAAAAGCTAACATTGATTATAATCAATGTTTTACTGATTTTAATAATTGATAGTTATCTATGATAATTATTGCTAATAACCAAACCCGCTACTAAACTGTGAGCCCTACGCTATGACTTAAGTGACAAGACAGACAATTGTGTAATATGAACAGTACCACGATCCTACGTCTATGAATGTTGTGTAGTGTGTAGGAGCCATAAGATGTGTTGCAGGTGTTTGTGAATACATTGCAGGTGCTATAACAACACCTGTTTCTATGAGTTAGAAGAAAAATGTTGAAATCTATGTAATAACAATGTTACAGTTCCTAGTGAATAATCAATTCACAGCTTTCATTTATGTATTCATGTTATTCCACTTAATTCACACCATTGCATTCTATTTGTAAGAGGCTACGCTTATTTTAAAATATTGAAATGTTTTTTTTTATTCATTTTTATGTTATGCACTTTTGCAACATTCCCTTAATTTGCTCAGCGAATGTCAAACAAATGTCCAATAAGAAAACATCTTGACCGCAGTCTACAGAATTATCTCCTAAACAGAAACATCCTATCATAAAACTGGCAATTTCTCACGACTTAACATCTTACACCATAGTTAGATAATTAATCACACATTTCAAACAAATCACATGTTAGTAAATTCAAAGAGTGAGTAAATGTGTTTAAATGTGACCAACACAAGCTTGTGGAAGCGAACTCATAGAAAAGAAAACACCGCTAACATAAAGCATTCACAGCACGATTACATTACCACGAAACTCAGTAAATAGATGGATGTGTTTCTAGAGAGGTGGATGTCATCACATCTTTATTCTTATTCTGATCAGAGCTGATAGGCGGCTAAGCTAACCGCAGCTAGTATGCTAATGTGGCTCGTAAACAAACACTTACGAGGTTAAGAGGACTGTCCACCACCTCCATTCCTTAATCGACAACAGCCTTAACTACATGAGGGATCCATACACGATCATTGGTACATGATGTGTCTTTACTCCGGGACCAGAGACCCTGGTATCACCGGATACTGATCCACAGCTACAAAATACAAGCAAAAAAAAAACATTCCCCCCCCCTGCGCAACGTCACCACAACGTCACAACACACGTACGCGCATGACGTGAGGATGCTGTTAGTCAGGTAAAACGCTTCAAAGTAATGAACAATATTTACCCCTCTAAAGAACTGCTTAGACTTCGCTTTGGTATAGATGATAACACATGTACATTCTGTGAAAATGATGTCGAAACTACGGACCATGTATTTTTCTCATGTAATGTGATACTGACATTTTGGTGTGATATACATAAATGGGTTAAGCAATGTCTTCATTCCCAACCTCTATCTCCAGAGACGACATAACATTTGGTTTTATATTGCAAAGCAAGGGTGATGAGCTCTGTAGTAAAACAATTATATGTCTAGCAAAATTTTTCATTCACAAATTTGTCGTTTTTTTAAATTAATTTAAATTGTATATAAAATCCTTAAAAACACATTTCCTATGTTTGTATTAAGAGCTGCTCCCTCTGGCTATATTTCTCTGTATCCTATTCTGAAGAAATTGATTTTATGCAGCCATGTTTATCTGTAAATCTTGATATTTTCAATAAAAATAAAATAAATAAATAAATAAAAAAGTTAGTCAGGTAAATTGCCTTTTAAATTAAGAAGAAGAAAAGACAAAAAAAAAAAAAAAATCAATAAAACTATCCTATAATGAACAACAGTGATGTCACGATTAAAAACAAATCTATTTTTGCATAAATGGTTTAGTAAAGATATAATATTTGTTGCAGAATGTGTTTGATAGTAAAGAGGATATTTTATCTTAAGAAGAGTTTATGACTGTTTATCAACACCTTATTCCCTTTAAAGAGTTTAACACTATTATGTCAGCCCAACCCGGTATCACGCCGAGGCGTGAAATAGACACGCCGGTCCACTCGCGGATGCGTGTCTATTTCACGCTTTGCCTCCTCCAGGCGTGTACATGACACGCGCGCGTCTACGTAGAATACCGGCAGGGGGCGATCGTTTCCTCGACGCCAACAACTGTCCGCGCACCAAAGAGGAAGCGATACATCGCGTTCTCCACTTCCGGGTTTATTTTTGTATATAAATACACTTTTTAAATAAATATATATATATATATATATATTTATTTGTTTATTTACATCAGCACAAGATACTCGACAGCCCACACACACACACACACACACACACACACACACACGTATAACAACGTTAGGCTACAGCAACGTTAGGATTTCTTCATGAAAGCAGCACTATGTAATGAACCTTTATTTGTCACATATGGTCACAAGTGAAAGTAACCGGCGAAATTGGCCGGCATCCCGCCCGCACGAACGTGCAACGCGACGACAACGGTATCGCTTCCTCTCTGGTGCGCGGAGAGTTGTTGGCGTCGAGGAAACGATCGCCCCCTGACGGTATTCTACGTAGACGCGCGCGTGTCATGTACACGCCTGGAGGAGGCAAAGCGTGAAATAGACACGCATCCGCGAGTGGACCGGCGTGTCTATTTCACGCCTCGGCGTGATACCGGGTTGGTCAGCCATTCCGTTGCATGTAATTCATCTTTTAACATTTTTTTTAAAGGAGCAATATGTAATATATTTACTGTTCTAAAGCATAAAAGTATCATAATATGTTATCGGAGATTTAGGAAACATACTAAGTTGACACACTGGCTTCTCCGATAGCAATGCTACAGCCAGTATATTCTACTTTGAAATGTCCCTTCAAGGCCAGAGTTTCTGCTTGCATTTTTGACCTGTGTGATCCTGCCCCCTGCCCATTTCCCAATAGTATTTCAACACCCCATGGAAGCCAGCAATACATCTAGTTAACATTGACAGAGTTATAAAAAATCCACATGAGCTGGTTTATAATTTGCAAACAATAAAAACATTGCTAACATATACTTAGTATAGCTGATGAACTTACAGTGCAAGGCCCATAGCTTGCCATTGTTAGTTTGCTCGTTCCTGTTGCGTGTCCTCAACCTGGCAACCCTTGTGAACTTAGAGTCTGGGTAGGAGGAGGGTGGAGACAACTCCCCCTAATATTTAGAATTTGAATATATACATTTAGATATAAAAATTTAGAATTTGTACTGCAGTACTCGTTTTAAATGCTTGATGCCAATGTTGCTCCTTTAAATTACGAGATACGTCATAAATATTTGCCCCAACTTCCTTTATAAGGAGTATCTTTGTTCAATAATTCATGTAATAATACATCTACTCACCATTTATTACACTCCTGAAAGAAGAACATTTTACTGGAATGATCTTATTGACAATAGACATTAAAGGAAAACATTAATGTTACCAAAAGTATTGTATGTCTAATAAAATCAAATAAGTTCACTTTAAAAGTTTGCACAGAATACCAGTAGTGTAATGCACTACTCTCTAAGTACTGTGATGTGAGTGATACATGCAACTTTTTTGAAGACAAGAGTGAAACCCTCGACCACTTGTTTGTGTGAGTGTGTGTGTGTGTGTGTTCTGTGAAATGACTATTTTGTGGTGTGAATTGAATAATTACAATTTCTCCAATATAAGCTGAGTTATAATTGTAATCTTAAAGATATTATCTGTTAATATGAAAACAAAAACAAGTCTATTTTCATTCTTGCAGCAACATTTTATATGCACAAACAGAAATTCCTAAAAAAATACTTATTAGAAGTTGACTATTTTATACATATTCTGAGAGCTATTATTGATAAAAGTATGCTATATTATTCTATTATTTGTATTTGTGTATGTTAATATATATATATATATATATATATATATATATATATATATATATATCCCCACAAAGTGATAAATACACTCTCTGTCACACACACACACACACACACACACACACACACACACACACACACACACACACACACACACACACTCACACACATACACACACACTCACACCGGTGGCCAAAAGTTTGAAATAATATACAGATTTTGCTCTTATGGAAAGAAATTTTATTGGAACTTTTATTCACCAAAGTTGCATGTTAAAAATGCTTAATAAATATACTTATTCACTTATTATATACTTATATTATATACTTATACACTGGTGGCCAAAAGTTTGGAATAATGTACAGATTTTGCTGTTTCAGAAAGATATTCGTAATTTCATTCACCAAAGTGTCATTCAACTGATCACAATGTATAGCCAGGACATTATTGATGTAAAAAACAGCACCATTACTATTTGAAAAAAGAAGAAGTCATTTTTGATCAAATCTAGACAGACCCCATTTCCAGCAGCCATCACTCCAACACCTTATCCTTGAGTAATCATGATAAATTGCTAATTTGGTACTAGAAAATCACTTGCCATTATATCAAACACTGCTGAAAGCTATTTGGTTTGTTAAATGAAGCTTAACATTGTCTTGGTATTTGTTTTTGAGTTGCCACAGTATACAATAGACTGGCATGTCTTAAGGTCAATATTAGGAAAAAATGTCAAAAAAGAAACAGCTTTCTTTAGAAACTCATTAGTCAATAATTTTTATTAATTAATTTATTTTGAGGAATGATGGCTATACAATGCTTGAAATTGCAAAAAAAAAACAATCAAAAAGATTTCATACAAAGGTGTACTGTACACTAAAGTCTTCAAAGACAAAGGACAACTGGGAAATAGACTCCTCACATGTCCGCAGCTGACAGCTTCATTGAATTCTACCCGCTCAACACCAGTTTCATGTACAACAGTAAAGAGAAGACTCAGGGGTGCAGGCCTTATAGGAAAAATTGCAAAGAAAAAGACCATTTGAAACAGAAAAACAAAAAGAAAAGTTTAGAGTGGGCAAAGAAATACAGATATTGGACAACAGATAATTGGAAAAGAGTGTTATGGACCTCACTGAGCTTTTTGGGATCAGCTAGACTGTAAGGTGCGTGAGAAGTGTCCAACAAGACAGACACATCTATGGCAAGTGCTACAGGAAATGTGGGATGAAATGTCACCCGAGTATCTGGACAAACTGACAGCTAGAATGCCAAGGCTTCACATGGAGGATTTTTGATGAGAACTCTTTGAAGCAGTTTAAGAAGTTCTGAATTTTTTTTTCAAATTGTAATAGTAATTGTTTACATTATTAATGTCCTGACTATACATTGTGATCAGTTGAATCCAACTTTGGTGAATTAAAGTATCAATTTCTTTCCATAAGAACAAAATCTGTACATTATTCCAAACTTCTGGCTGCCAGTGTCTGTATGTATGTGTATATACATATATATATAATTCACTTTATACCTATGTAACTCAGTGAATGTTCTGACATTGTTCAAGTAGTAGTCTTTTGCTTGTATTATTGAACATTTATATTGTAATAATTTCTTTTCAATAAAAAAAAAAAGAGAGAAAGAAAGAAAAGAGGATTCTGCTGTTTGTGATAAGGGAAGGCAACACTTTGACTGGAGACTTGATGGAAGGTAGTAGCAGAGATCTATTTCGAGAAAACCTCAGCGTTTAGCGTAACAGTCAGTTAGATTGTTATGACAATGTAAATGAATTGGGAGAGCCTTAAACCAGGGGCGATTCTAGGGTCAGAGCTTTAGGGGTGCTGAGCACCCAATGAGCCCCACTGCCACCACCCACCCTCTTTTCACACAAAAACAAAAAATATGTCTATTGAAAAATAACTTTATCATTTTAACATTGGTTCAACTAACTGGTTCAACTAACTCCAAAATCCAGATTTTGTTTCTTTTTTTTGGGACCTTTTCAGAACACCAGCTTAATTGTGAGAGTTCACACAGACAGCCCCCTGTAACAAACACAAAACCTTCTTCACTCAGCTGGTTTTCCTGACTGTTAACTCCATGTGCCTCCATTTGTATCAACAGTCATCAGATTGGTTAGATTAGATTCTACTTTATTGTCATTGAACAAAGTAACAGGTACTTGGACAACAAAATGTAATTCATCTTCTGTAAATTATTTACAAATGGCCATCTCTAACATATCTGGTTGCACGCCTGTCTGAACTTTCATAAACCAATGTAAGTCATCAATAAATAATAATAAAACAAGCTTCACATCAAGAGCAAAAGAAAAAAAAAGAAGGTAAAACCAAAAAGTCCAGAATATCCAGTATTATTATTATTATTGGGCTTAGAAACTTTTTTAAATCACAAATTCCTTTCACAAGAGTAGCTGTATTCTCCATTGTGGGTTTGAAATAAATAAAAAAATAAAAGCAGGGGACCATTGCCTAGATAAGTAATTTGATACAACAACAGATAGCTGGTTTGCATTATCTGTTACTTTAGCTTAACACTTTTCAGAAGAACAAAAAAAAAACTAAAAACAAGACAGAGGTCATTATGGACTGTCCCTAGTCTCTCACCTGAATCTGTCTTTTTTCTTTTAAAGAACTGTCGTATGTCCATTGCTCACTGGCAGGCCACACACACACACACACACACACACACACACACACACACACACACACACACACACACACACACACACACACACACACACGCAGAGAGAGAGAGAGAGAGAGAGAGAGAGAGAGAGAGTAATGCTAGGAGTTCAGGAGTTAAGCCTGGTTCAGGTTAAATCCTCTGTGTGTGAGGAATGAATAAATACAGCAAAAGAAAAACATTAAACTTTCTTTTATTGTCTAGTTTGATAGTCAGCCACAACTGAAAAATAACAGATATAAATCTAGGAATGAATAACAATTCATTTAAAAAGCCACAAGTGAGTGTTTTCACACATACTGGTGGTATACAGTGATATGTCGTTTGTTTTCACTCTGGTCCAAACGCCAGGGCTTCATGTTTCCATGACGACTGACCAGAAAAGACGCACGTGACGTCATGTTTACATGACTCCCGATTGTTAAAATGAGTATCAAATTAACGATAAACTTTAACAACAGAGACACACGTATGCACTAGACGGATACGCAGTTTATTTTGTCGCGCTTGTTTTTGTTTCACGCTCTAGCAGTTAATAAACAGAACTGCATGCGTCTTGCAGAAGAACATTGTAACCGGCACTACTTCTCTCCGTTTATGATTATGGACAAGTCACCCAGGTCCTCTGCTACTCCACAGCGGCGGCGACCCGCTGGACTAAAATAGTCCGAAAAGAAACACTTATTATAGGTGTACCATGGTGATTCAGGATACTGACTCCAGTACTCACCGATATGGTTTCGGAATCGGAACAACTCTAGGTAATAGGAAAGAAGTGTGAGACACAGCTTTGGAGCAACTTAGTTGATTCACAACACTACATAAGGGGTTCTCACTCTGCGTGTGTTTCGCGCTGGATGACGGTCGTGCTGAGTGCGGTGCAGGTACAGAGGAGAAGTAGAAGAAGAGAAGAGGATGACACCATTTGCTAAGCGGAGATGTTTTCATTTTCATCCTTAACACATTCATTGTAAACCACAAATTACGGAGTATGTTTTGGACATTATTTAACCTTGTCAAAGACGAACAAAAATGTTAGAATAACAACATTTCTTACTCTAAGTTTTAGGGGTGCTGAGCTCCTTTTTAGGGGTGCTGAAGCACCCCTAAAAAGGGGCTAGCCTCGCCCCTGCCTTAAACTAACATCTACCTGTTACAAAATTTTCTGTGTCTTCTCTTATAAAACAGCAATTTTATATTTGTAAACTCCACACATGGTTCATTCATGTTGAAGATTAGCGGCCAGGCAGTCTATTCATTAAGTGGTGAGCTGTTTCCTCACAAAGGCAGTTTAGTCAGCACACTGAAGAATCTACTCCATAGACATCCATAAAAAAACAGCTTCTTGTCTCCTCTCCAGTGTACCGCCCATAGAATGTCAGTGGGACTGCTGTGTTATGCATTGCTTTGCTAATCTTGGAGGCCCCCTTTATAGAAGAATGGAGGTACTAAGGGAAAAATTGGATAGTTGAACAATGAACATATTGTGTATTAAAAAAACATGGCTTAAACCACTACCCAGTTTTTTATTTACAAGGCTAAGATAGAAGTTCTGGAAATGGAGGAGGGGGCCGCAGTTTTTTGTCTAGCAAGAGGTTGGTTTCAGGGTAATAATAGATCTTAAGGCCATAGTAGTATATCTGGACAGAAACAAAGAGTGTCAGGAATATTAATTATTATAACCCACGTAATTAAGTAGAGAAGTATTAGAAAGTGTTGGAGAAATTAGGGGTTATGGAGTGGTAAGGTGCGGTGATTTTAACACACATAATTCATTACAAAGAAGTGTGAAAACTGATTAAAATGGTAGTATAGTAGAAGAAATGGTACAATGGAGTGGACTAGTGTGCCTGAATGATTGTAGAGACAATTATTCAAGAAAAGAATGGAATGGCACGGTGGTGCAGTGGTTAGCACTGTCCCCTCACAGCAAGATGGTCGTGGGTTCAAACCCCAGTTGCCCCAGCCTTTCTGTGTGGAGTTTGCATGTTCTCCCCGTGTCTCCAAAAAAAAGTTGCCCTAGGTGTGTATGTGAGTGTGAGTGGTTGTTTGTCTATGGTGACCTGTCCAATGTTAGCTGGGATAGGCTCCAGCCCCTGTTGTGTTTTGGACATGTTGCTCTGAACTTTTATCTCTTCATTGAGTCCAGTATTTATAATTATTATTTTTTCCTTCCAATTGCAAGGCTTCACACTCCAGATCAGGTTGTGGAAATACACATTTTGTTAGTTTGCCAACTGCCATTAAAATGTAAAAGAAGAAATGTAATTTCTTATACTTAAAGTACACACAATCAAATCATTGCTAAGTTACATATTTCTATTTTCAAATGTATCTCACTACGTGAAAGCGTTTAAACAGTCAGATTCATCTGTTGTGAATTGCTATTTTCTTACCACTAGAGGGAGCTTTTGTCCTAAAAATTGACACTAACACCAAACAAAATATTAATGTTAGCTGCACCTTTTGTAATAAATGTTCTAAGACTGCAGTTGATTTGTATTGGTACTGCCCATTTGTGAGACTTTTGGCAAAATGTATGTGACTTTTTTTCAAGCATATTGATGAAACGTATTGAATATTGTTTGGTCTCATGGAAAATCAGAATGATAAACACAACCATGTTTATATGATAAACCTTATCATCTTATTGGCTAATTTCATGTTCACAAATGTATATGCTCTCGTAAGGAACTTCACATTGACTTAATTCAGACCTCTCTGAACAAAAGGCAATCAAAATTGTTAAAACTTGTAATTTCTTTAACACACACACACACACACACACACACACACACACACACACACACACACACACACACACACACACACAAACACACACAACACACACAAAAACCTAAAACTAAAAAGAAAATGTTTTTATTACATATAGTATATTTAATATGGAGTATGTAAATACAGTGGGACATTCATCAGTACCATTGTAAATGCCTAAAGTCTATCAGAGTACCATAGCATTACCATATGATCCCATCACTTTACCATATTTCATGTAAGGGTATTGTAAAGCAATACTGAGATCAAATAAAACAATTGTATCTATTTTTACTTTATTTTTCAAATAGTACATTAGCTACAAATTTTATTAATTACATAACAAAGATGTGCCATGCAGACACTCTGGTCACATAAATTAGTATGTTTTTATACCACTTGCATGAGACAAAAGATAATCAAATTGCTCTTCACAAAAAAAAAAAAAAAAAAAAAAACATATAGTAAAACTGGACATAAAACCGTGATTTTGATAATAAACAGTAAATACAATAAGGACACAGCTTGCATGTCCATTGGTTGAAAATTCCTTGCACATCATCATATTCCGCTCATTCAAAAAGAGTGCAATTATTAGCAGACGACATCATAGGATGAAGTACTTTGTTTTTGTTGCGAAGTGCCACTTGCTTTATCCAAATGCTCTTCAATTGCTACTAATAGAGACTAGAAGCAGATCAGATGAAGCATTATGTATCCCAGTCTAAACACTGCCCTACAATACACTTACATTACTCAGGGCCATATAAACTTAATGCACATATCATACATGAATCTTTGATCAGATTTTTTGGTGCTTTGTTTGTATCGGTTCATGTAGATACACTGTAAAAAAAAAATAAAAAAATTGACCTCTAAAACAAACATTTTTATAACTACTTGTTGCACTGAAATTTTTCATTTGGCACAATTAAAATTCTGTGAGTTAAAATATGTTAAAGGACAGTTGCCGCAACAGAGACTATTCAATTCACAGAATTTTAGAGGTCCACATTTTTTTTTTTTTTTTTACTGTTGACTGAATTGTTTATTTCTCATTGTCCCAATATAAATAATGTCTAAAATATAATAATAATAATAAAAAACAGAAACATTTGACACAGGGTTCCTACAGTTTAAGGCAAGATTTAGATATGAGACTTTTTAATGCCACACGGAATTAAATTTAAGACCAAATTTACAATAACCAAAATTTAATAAAAAATCTACAGCAATTACTTAGGGTTAGGGACAATTTTTCAAAAATGTTTATTTTAACATAAAACATGACTTTTATGGTCCAGTTAAAAAGTTAGATGATCTACTTCAAATGTTTACATTTTTTAACACTTTCTAGAGTGGAACACATGGCATAACAATAACATAAAACAACATAATCATGAATCATCAGTAAAAAGGCACAATTGTGCGAAGAACAATTTCGCCTTGCATTGTTCGCTCGAGTTTGACCGCTGGATTATAAATGTGTTTAAACTTGCGTTCGCGTGAGTAACGCAAACCCGCGAGTATTCCCCCTTCTCTTCCGGAAAAGGACAGGAAGAGGGGCTTCTAAGATTTGGTCCATAGTAAAATACAACCAATAGCTGGAATCAAGTAGACGCGCATATTTTCAGAACTTACCAGGTAGTCCAACTTCCTCGCTCACTTTCCTCCAAGTGGTGTCTTTTTTCGTCCGGTCTCTGTACATGTTTGACATTGTGTCATACAATTCTGGGTGCCCACACACCGCTACAACAATTTTGTCATCCATTTTACCAGATTTCTTCTGCTACTGCATCAGTACGTCAGTACATCAGTGACATCCTGACAATCTCAATGCTGATAGGCTTTCACGACAACGCGTCATGCGAATTTCTCGCTCAAATGAGCGAAGCCATTCGCTTCAATCGCACCCGCACGGTGCAAATTTGCGTCTATTCGCATCTTTGCATTGACTTTGTATGTAATCGTGGAACAAAATGTTCGCTTCGATGTGAACGCACCATTATGTTATATTTAATGGAGATATGCATTTAATACATATTCAAAATACACAACTAAAAAGCCAAAATAATGTGTCACTTAAATGTGTCAGAATAAGTCTCCCAACTCCCTCATTTGACTTGTATGATTGGTGTTTTGTCACTGTGTTCAGACACCACAGGACGTCTACTTTCTGTGTGGGCCCCGGTGCTGGTTTTGGAGATGGGGGTGGAGGTGTGGTGGAGACGAGGGTAGAACAGAGCTGGGAAATACCTGCCGTCTGTTGGCGTGCTGACTTGGCAGATTTGTGTTTCTCACTTTGCATGTGGGATTCCACAGACTTGATTCCCAACGTGCCGAGTTTGAAACACTCCCTGCATAAAATGCACCGTGCCTTGTATATATTGCCTCGTACCGGTTTCAGCCATGCCACGAAATCTTGATTGAATAGCCAGTTTTCATTGAATTTCAAATTTTTTAAGACTTTTAAAGATTGATTTAAGACATTTTAATACCAATTAAGGCTTTTTTTTCAATCAATGCCTTTTAAGACTTTTTATTGATCCTTGAACAGAAAAATAATGTTACATACATTCAAAATGGCTCTTACAAGCAGCTTAAAAGAGGTAGGTGTATCAAATTGAACATGCATTTTAAACAAAAGTAACTGTATGCCAAAGTAAGAACTGATGCCAGTGTAGCTTACTAAAGAATTACAGCACAATCATAAAACTGAAATAACTGTGACAAGAAAGAAAGAAACAAATACTGTATAGTACACAGTCCTTGTTATCCTCTAGGTCAGGAGTGGCCAGTCCAGTCCTGGAGAGTCACTGTCCTGAAGAATTTAGCTCTAACCCTAATCTAATATACCTGAATAAATCAATGAAGATCTCCAGGATTACTTGAAAATTTTTAGGGCAGCTGTGTTTGATTAGGGTTGGAGGTCATTTCAGCATGACAGTGGCTTTCTAGGACCAGAGTTGCCGAACTCTGCTCTAGAGGATAATAAAAGCATTAGTAAGTCTCCCAAGTAACCAATAACCACGTGCTCTTTCAGGTCAACTGCATCATTGACCGCATTGGTGAATGATCTTTGGTATGGAAATGCAGATCCATCACTTCTAGAATTCACATTTGCGTGCTGCTTGTGTTGTTCTCCCAAGCCTGGGTTCTCTGTAGAATGCACTTTTCTGTAATGCAGTACAACTTTATTTATTCCCTCTTCTTAATTTGAGCTATTAATGTGTATTTGTTTAAGTAGATTAAGCTTTTGTCAATGTACACTTAAAAAGGATTAGTTCACACAAAACTGAAAATTCTCTCATGCTTTACTCACCTTTGACTTTGTATGACATGTATGACTTTCCCTGTTCAGCAGAACTGAAATGAGGATTTGTATAAGCCCATTTCAGCTCAGTATGTCCATACAATGCCAGAAAATGACTACCAAAGTTTTACGGTCCAAAAGGCATATTTAGGCAGCATAAAATTTATCCACACATCTCCAGTCAATCGATTAATGTCTTCTGAAGTGAATTGATAGGATTGTGTAAAACATAAATCAATAATTAAAACTTTATAAACAAATCGCTTTCTGCCAGCAGTCAATGCATCATGTTGTCGTCATGTGATGCAAGCGCATCAGAGCATTCACACAAGAAGTCGGAAGCGGTGCTTGGTTTACAACAGAGGAAGGAAGTCACGTAAGAGTTCGGTAATTTAACCAGCATCTCAGCGCTGGCCAGAAGCAAAGATTTTAAGTAAAATAAATAAATAAATATAATTATCGATATGTTTCTTACACAATCATGTCAGCTTGCTTCTGATAACATTACTTGATCAAATTGAGTAGTGTGGATTACTTTTATGATGCCTAAATGTGCCTTTTCTACCGTCCAACTTTGGTAGCTGTATCCTTGCATTATATGGACATACAGACCTGAAATGTGCTCATAAAAATCTTAACTTCAGTTCTGCTGAGAAAGGAAAGACGTACACATCTGAGATGGCTTAAAGGTGAGTAAATCATAAAATAATTTTCAGTGAATTTACACTTTAATCAAATTAATTACCAGAATGGTCTTTGAAATAGATTCCCCAAATTCAAGGAAAGATCCCGATGAGCAGTGGACCTCTGTGCTGTCAATTCTGCCACTTGTAACAGTGGATAATAGGATTTTTCAGAGACATATAACAAAATGATGATAACATTTGAGAGTGAAGCGCAATCATAAAATTTCAAAAATTCCACTTTGACATCGCTTAAGCATTGTTGTAAAGAAGTGTTTGCCCCTGTCTGAAGTTCTACCTTTGTGCACATTTTAACTTCGTATGTGGTCAGATTTTGTTGTGAATTGTGGTAGAATATAAACAATAGAGTCAAGTGGTAAAATGTGCATAAGATTGGTCTTTCATTTCTTTGGTGTTCAAGGTTTCAGTTATGCCATCTTCAGGAGTAAAGACTCACTTCATACATGTTAGTGTTTAATGTAGACGTACCTTTCATTCTGAGTAATTACATGAAGTTTTGAAGAATATGATATCTTCTTCAAAGAGTAGTTCTTTTTGAAAATCTTAGCTTGACATCATGCTCCATGTGGGCACTTTATGATTTAAATGGAAGGAAAATACATGTTCTGCCATCTTCAGTGTTTAAAATGAGCCAGTGACTGTGCTGTTGGGGTGAAGGATAACTATAACCTGAACAACTACCTGTTTGATAACCACTGATGATGATGATGCGTTAATTTTCCATGTAAACCTTAAAATCTTTGGTAACAAAAAAATTGGGTTTCACATGAAATCCATGTCAAATATGATCTGAGTTTGGTTTGCTTATATTCCACAGACATCACTGTATTTCAGCTTTTCACACAGATGTGGAGTAAAAAAAAAAGAAAAGGAAAATGGCATGGAAAAAACTGAACTACAACAGAACTCTATTGCAGAAGATTGGGATTGATTTGGATATGAAAAGTTTACCATGAAACCACTGAGAGCATGGAATTATCATAATTCTGCAAAATATAGTGTAAAATGTATGTACTTGGTGATTAAAAAACTTGTGGATAGCAGACCAATAGAAAACAATAATCCATATAGCTAACATGAAAATTCAAAGTCACAGGATTTCTCGTGACACGTTCCCAGCTCCGGTCCAACATGTACGTACATTCACCTTTCGAACGTGCGGTTTGTCAGGCTGTGCGTGCATAGGCGGTTTTCATTTACTATGATTTGTTCAGCCGATACAACATTTTCAGTTCGACTTTTATATGTTATCACCACAATACATATTTATATTTTGGGACAATTATTTGCATGTCTTTAATTGAGCCAACATTTAATTCTCAATTTTTCTAAATATATTTTTTACAGTGAGTATGTATATTCAAATATCATACAGTCAAAAAAGAAATGCTGGTAGAAAAATTATGTTGCTCTTTTAGAGTATGAGTTCTCGATTTTGTTTAAATATCAGTTTTGTCCCAGAGGTTTCTAAAATTCCTTAGGAGACTTAAAAATAATCAATTGTTGTCATACAGTAAGAGTATAGAGCTATTCAAATTGATGTGGAGAACTTCATTATTCATTTGATCTCAAAATAATTTGTTTATATTGAAGTCTCTGACTTTGATTGCATTTGGTTTTGGTATCTTGATATCTATATAAGCACAGTTTGTGACAATTTTGCAAATCTCATCTGAAACTCTTGGAGACGTGCAGAGACTGGGGTCTTAGGAGAAACAGGAAAGACAAATGTCTCCATTTGGTCTCCATTCAACCCCCATTACTGTCTAGAGAAGAAACTGAGATGTTAATTATATTAAAGAGCTCCCGTTTGTGGTTTTTCTTTCCTTATGTGTGCGTTATAAAATTTCAACAAACATCGGAAAACTGAATTTAAGGGTTTATGTTCCACATAACATAAGTATTTTGGATAGAAATTCATCTGTACGATTCTTAACTCAGTCATGTTGAATATCAGTGTAAATAGCCCATATTTAGCAGCCGCACTGCAAAACTCTTTCTGTTTTTTGAGCACTGTATCAAAAGGCAGGGTATAATTCTTGCTTGAACACTTTGGGTGTCCATCGAGACAACAGACAAATGTGAATCGAGTCATAACTCATTGAAAAAAATATGCCCGTTCATGTACAGCAGGCCACTTGCACAGAGTTGTCTTTGTTCTTTCCACTGAGGTGCAAAGTTAGCCTTCTTTTCTCCTTCAAAGCGATAGTGACTGCTGTGTATGTGTGGGCTTCATTGTAAACCTGTTTCACATACTGTTAACCAGGACTTGATTTGACATTTGTGTGACCAACCCTTTATTTCGTATGAATAATGGCTTCTGAGCTCGGCTATTAGCTACAGAGGCCCCACAATGTATTTGGACTCTGAAGACACACTTAAAATGTTATCAATTTCATTGCATTAGATAAATATCAAAGCAAGTGGCATCTGCAAACAAATAATGCTTGACCTTACAACTAACTTTACTTTTTTATTTTAGCCATTTTGCAATGACTTTCATACAAGTAGTGATTTTAAATGGGTGTGATAACACTGTTTGTATCACTCAGCTTGTCCATGCTCGCAGTGTTCCAGGCAGGCTGTCAGTCTGTGCAATGCTCTGCAACATGCAACGGTTTATGCTGCTTTGGCTTTGTTTGAAACTGTTAATAAGTGTAAAATATTTAGCTTAAAACATCTTTTGAATAAATGGTAAGACTTTATATGAATGTTCCCTTTGTTAAGGGTTTATAAAGGGGTTAATTGATGACCAATAAGTCAATGACAAATGCATTCTAAATAATTGATATGCGGTTATAACAACATGACTAAAAAGTGCACTGTTATGCAACACTTGCCAAATTTAGGCCACATGATTTTGTATGTTACATGCTCATTCACAGCATATATCACTTAATAAAGCCTACTGACCATTAAACCATACTTAACTTTATGTACATAGGTCTATAATATTGGCAGTTCCTTCATATGTGTCCACTTTACATTAAGGTACATTTTCATAAGTTATTAATGTTGAATAAGTGTTAATAAGCATTAATAACATGTGAGGTACAATGGCACAACATTTGGCAGGTATTACATAAAAGTTGCTAGGAGTTGTTCATAAGTATATAAGTATGAATATGTGTATTTATTAAGCATTTATATCATATTAAAATGCAAGTAAAAATGCACACTAGAACTATATAAATAAGTGTGAATATACACTGGCGGCCAAAAGTTTGGAATAATGTACATATTTTGCTCTTATGGAAAGAAATTTGTACTTGAATTTACCAAAGTGGCATTCAACTGATCACAGTGTATAGTCAGGACATTAATAACTTGAAAAATTACAATTACAATTTGAAAAAACTAAACTAAACTACTTCTCATTTAAAATTCCTCCACAAATTCCTGCAGATCCTTGGCATTCTAGCTGTCAGTTTGTCCAGATACTCAGGGAACATTTCACCCCACACTTCCTGTAGCACTTGCCATAGATGTGGCTGTCTTGTCGGGCACTTCTCACACACCTTACAGTCTAGCTGATCCCACAAAAGCTCAATGGGTTTAAGATCCATAACACTCTTTTCCAATTATCTGTTGTCCAATATCTGTATTTCTTTGCTCACTCTAACCTTTTCTTTTTCTTTTTCTCTTTCAAAAGTGTATTTTTCTTTGCAATTCTTCCCATAAGTCCTGCACCCCTGAGTCTTCTCTTTACTGTTGTACATGAAACTGGTGTTGAGTGAATATTCAATGAAGCCGTCAGCTGAGGACATGTGAGACGTCAATTTCTCAAACTAGAGACTCTGATGTACTTGTCCTCTTGTTTAGTTGTACATCTGGCCTTCCACATCTCTTTCTGTCCTTGTTAGAGTCAGTTGTACTTTGTATTTGAAGACTGTAGTGTACACCTTTGTATGAAATCTTCAGTTTTTTGGCTATTTCTAGCATTGTATAGCCTTCATTCCTCAAAACAATGATTGACTGATGACTGATTTCTAGAGACAGCTGTTTTTTTTTTTTTTTTTAAAAAAACAAACAAACACAAAGACAATGTTAAGCTTCATTTAATGAACCAAATAGCTTTCAGCTGTGTTCCAAAGTTCCAAATTAGCAACTTAGCATGATTACTCAAAGATAAGGTGTTGGAGTAATGGCTGCTGGTAATGGGGCCTGTCTAGATTTGATCAAAAATGACGTGTTTTTTTTCAAATAGAGATGGAGCTGTTTTTTACATCAGTAATGTCCTGAATATGCATTGTGATCAGTTGAATGACACTTTGGTGAATGAAATTACGAATATCTTTCTGAAACAGCAAAATCTGTACATTATTCCAAACTTTTGGCCACCAGTGTATAAGTATATAATATAAGTATATAATAAGTGAATAAGTATATTTATTAAGCATTTTTAACATGCAAGTTACAATGCTCACTATTTGGAAAGTATTACATGAAAGTCACCTTTTTATTCATGATATCAATTATCTATAATGCAATTTTAAATTATTTATTGGTCATTAATGAAGCCCTTTATAAACCCTAAACAAAGGGAATATTAATGTAAAGTGTTACCGATTAAATGCCACTTGATTTGATGTTTTAAATATTTCTATATATATACAGTATACACTCACCTAAAGGATTATTAGGAACACCTGTTCAATTTCTCATTAATGCAATTATCTAATCAACCAATCACATGGCAGTTGCTTCAATGCATTTAGGGGTGTGGTCCTGGTCAAGACAATCTCCTGAACTCCAAACTGAATGTCAGAATGGGAAAGAAAGGTGATTTAAGCAATTTTGAGCGTGGCATGGTTGTTGGTGCCAGAAGGGCCGGTCTGAGTATTTCACAATCTGCTCAGTTACTGGGATTTTCACGCACAACCATTTCTAGGGTTTACAAAGAATGGTGTGAAAAGGGAAAAACATCCAGTATGCGGCAGTCCTGTGGGCGAAAATGCCTTGTTGATGCTAGAGGTCAGAGGAGAATGAGCCGACTGATTCAAGCTGATAGAAGAGCAACTTTGACTGAAATAACCACTTGTTACAACCGAAGTATGCAGCAAAGCATTTGTGAAGCCACAACACGCACAACCTTGAGGCGGATGGGCTACAACAGCAGAAGACCCCACCGGGTACCACTCATCTCCACTACAAATAGGAAAAAGAGGCTACAATTTGCAAGAGCTCACCAAAATTGGACAGTTGAAGACTGGAAAAATGTTGCCTGGTCTGATGAGTCTCGATTTCTGTTGAGACATTCAGATGGTAGAGTCAGAATTTGGCGTAAACAGAATGAGAACATGGATCCATCATGCCCTGTTACCACTGTGCAGGCTGGTGGTGGTGGTGTAATGGTGTGGGGGATGTTTTCTTGGCACACTTTAGGCCCCTTAGTGCCAATTGGGCATCGTTTAAATGCCACGGCCTACCTGAGCATTGTTTCTGACCATGTCCATCCCTTTATGGCCACCATGTACCCATCCTCTGATGGCTACTTCCAGCAGGATAATGCACCATGTCACAAAGCTCGAATCATTTCAAATTGGTTTCTTGAACATGACAATGAGTTCACTGTACTAAAATGGCCCCCACAGTCACCAGATCTCAACCCAATAGAGCATCTTTGGGATGTGGTGGAACGGGAGCTTCGTGCCCTGGATGTGCATCCCAAAAATCTCCATCAACTGCAAGATGCTATCCTATCAATATGGGCCAACATTTCTAAAGAATGCTTTCAGCACCTTGTTGAATCAATGCCACGTAGAATTAACGCAGTTCTGAAGGCGAAAGGGGGTCAAACACAGTATTAGTATGGTGTTCCTAATAATCCTTTAGGTGAGTGTATATGCAATAACATTCATATATTTTAAATATGACTGCAGTGTCCAAATAATTTTTGGGGCCGCTGTATGTTTTTCTGAAGTGCCATAGCTAGATGAAATATTGTGATGCAACTAGGGCTGGGATAAACGATTATTTTTTAAACAATTAATCTAGCGATTATTTTTTCGATGCATAGATTAATATAATGATTCATTTTTCAGTCCGATTCGATTTGATTATAAAATGTAAAAAAAAAAAAAAAAAAATCGCCGGGAGTTTGATTGACAGGCGATCTGATAAATCAATCATAATACGCCATTTTTGTCCGACAAAGTAGTCAGGAGAGAGTAGATTAACGTCGGTGGATTATAATTTGAATAATGGATTGTAGGCTACTGTACTGTCTTTCCGCGGTTAAAACATCAGTCCTTCTGATGTAGGCTACTGTAACAAGCAGAATTAGGTACTGCGCCTTTAAGATGGAACGTACTTACTCCCTCGCTCAGAGTGGGCAGTTGATATGGGAAGAGCGAGCTGTGAACATCGCATGTATGCGTGTAAACCCGTTTTGTGTTTCTGTTGCTCTTATTCTGTTTTTATTTCTAACCAGTAACGCAGTTGGTGTTAGCTGTGTGTTTTGCAAACTGCCCATGTGTACGTGGGACAGACGACAGCTGATAATAAATCACCATGGTGGAATATCAGTTACGTCTTGTGTGTCTTTGCTTACACCTGACTACAACCATTTAGGCAAGCTATCCGGCCCCTTTTGATCAAGAGCGTTACACTACGTTCATGTTTAGCCTATTTGATGCTATAAATTAACCAAGGAAAAGATGATCGGTTCACGAGCAATCTGTCACGACACATTAAAGAGCCACAAAATAGTAGGCCTATTTATGGTACAGCCCGACGGGTCGTGTGCGGGCCCGGTCGACTATTGCGCAATAACTTCGCAATATGCAAAAACTCAAAAATTAAAAGATAAGCATATCTTACATCGTTGGAAAGCTGAGACTCTTGTGATTCGAACGATGTAAACCATTTTAATATACACTTAACACAGCGGGTACAATCGGTGTATTTCTCAGACCACTTACAGCAAAATAAACGAATCTATAATGGTAGAAACTCACTTATAATGCTCATCTTACTCTACTGATCCACTTCATTCCATCAAAAATGGTTTAGTTACACTGTAAAGGGTCCATACAATCCAATTCAACAAAGTATTTGGTCCATAACACATTTATATATCAATAAACACCCACGAAGTATAGACGTAGCATTTCGAGCTAACCGACAGAGCTGACACAACTTTGCATTCTTTGATGAAGCTACCTTGAACATGTAAACATTACAGATATGTTTATGTTATGTCAATGTCAAAATGTCCGCTGACCCCTGGACTTTAGATGGACAGGTCATTTGAGCCAGTCGGTGCATGATAGAGGTGTGGCCAGGTATCAATATCCTTGAAGCCTATACATACACTTGGATAAACATGTGTAAAACACTCATTTTCTAATGTATTGTTATCAAATTTTAAATTGGGTTTGGTAAGGTTTCATGCTGTGATCTAATTGTGTTTTCCAGCTAAATCCTCCCAGCTGTAGTTATCTGCAGGCATCTTTTTACAAAAAAAAAATGTAGGCGGAGTTTATTTCCCCTTTTTGAGTGTGTTCAAAGTTCTATTACTCAATACAAGTAAGACTTACAGTGATTCTGACTATTCAGGAACAAACCTCAAAGTCTCCCCTTTCAAAAGAGACCAAAAGCATGCATATACTCCAAAGGGTTCAAGAACAGCATGCATTTTAATTTTAGGCGTTTTTGGCAAATATTGCAGGATGTTTAAAAGGTTAATTTTCTTTGACTGAACAAATTTGAAAGTTGAGACTTTATTAAATGTTACCTGCTTGGTCTGTCTGTCAGCGCGTTGTCAGTACCATCTATGTATTTTTCACGACATTCATAGCTATAAGCGCATTATTAATAGCTATAAACGAAAACTTTAGGTGTCGAACGTATTATAGCCTACTCCAACATCGAGTGCAAAGTGGGTAGTTGAAAAAAAAACTTACGGTGCTCTGTCATCTGCAGCTGCTCCCGGGTGGCGCCTCTTCAGGTGCTGGTGCATTGCCGTGGTGCTAGAATGGAAGGCCATCTCCATTTTGCAAAAGACGACATATCACGGAATTGTTTCCTTTTAAATTAAAGAATTCCCATACTTTAGAGGAACGAGTGCGTGCCGCCTTGCACTTCTGATAGTCTGAGCAGCCACTCGTGTTGTTAATAATCTCTGGCGCCTCCATCTTTGTTTTGGGTCTGACGAATCGACGCAAATATTTTGCTGGTAATAGGTAGGTTGGTATCAAACAGTAGATTAACTTATTTTTAGCTAAACTTTGAGCCGAGTTTGTGCTGACCACAACCCTAAATTTAACCATTAGTTGAGTAAAGATTAAATCTTAGAACAGAAATTGGAAAGTGGAAAGTAAACACACTTGAACCGATGCAAAAATGTTCGATGGGCGATGGTGCTTGTCAGTAACTCGGCCAGTGGAACATTCAGAAGCAACATCCCGACTTCCCATGTGATCATGTTTGCATAGATGATATCCTAGTATCATATCCTACAATCCTTTGTGTGCAGTTCAGTTGTTGGTAGAATTTTTTTTAAAAATGGCATCATATAGAGAGGTTGAAATAACCTTCTACTGAGAAATAAGCATTGAAAAATCCATTTTTATATACTTAATATTTGCTTGGTTATCTGTAAAGCTCAGTTGAATTTGTTCTAGATTATTATCCTTCTAAGTAATTAGACATGATGTTATGGTGGCTTGGAAGCCTGTCTAAAACCAGTTTCCTTAAGAGGTGACTTCATACAAAAACGCTGACTGTAATGTCATTGACTGGCTTGGCATCAAGTTCTTAGGTTCTAGAGACAGCCTGTGTGTTTTATTGTGCGTGGCAATCCCTGCACTTCCTAAAACACTGTTGCTGTTCTTCTGTCAGCACGTCACCACCTGACAGCTGTGAGAGAGCGTGGCCAGTGTCCACTGGAATCTGTGTGTGGGAGGACGAATTGTCACCTCTTTCACCTGGCTTACATCTGTCCTGAAAAGTAATGATGAGCCAGCTAAGCTATAGAAGACCCCCAGCTACTCAAGAGACAGGATGCTGCAACCCACACTCTCCCTGAGTCTGACTGCTGCTCCTCTGCCAGTCTCTGTGTCCTCTATCCTCTCCACTGTCCCGGGACGAAGGATTCAGCTTAGAGTGGCTATTTTGGCTTGTCGACTTGCAGGGGGGCGGGGGGGGGGTGGTACTACCTATGTGCTTTTGGAGCTGTTGTATGGGAATCCCACATAGCCTCCTACACAGAGTGCCCTAAAAGGAACACAATGGGAACCCCACAGTGAGCTAACTGCCTGACAAATATTCTTACACATGTTAAACTAATGGACAGCTCTCAGACTTTACACCGGTGTCAGGTGTTTAGCTTTCTATCAGAGAAGCCATTTAGATCAGTGGTTCTCAACTGGTTTTGCTTTAAATTGGAAATTACAGTACCAGAACCACAATTGCTTGTCTTAAAATGGTAAGCAAAAAATAAAAGCGCCTTAAAAATCAAACATCAATGGATCAATACAATTTGGTGCCCTTTTTGGCTTTGACCATTTTGTTTTATGAAACATACATTTATAGGTATCTTTATGTTTAATCATTAAAGGTCTTAAAGTCTTACAGGTCAAGATAAATAACTTAAAATCAGATGTCTGTGTAACATAGTTCTTTAATAAACTTAAAACAAAAGACACAAACACACACGACGGACATGTCCGTAAATGATCTCTCTCTCCCCGCAGCACCATCTGCCATCGGCCTTTATCCCTCTCGGAGGCTTGATTAGCCTGATACGGGACTGGGTGTGTATCATCACGACCCGGCCCCGCCCTCCGCCCTGCCACATTCCTCCCTCGTTCTTTCAGGCTGGGGAGCCCCTGGCCTGACGTACCCAGAGGGGCACACCTTCCGCGCCATCCACGTCTACCTGGACGAGGGAGGGGACAAGGGGGGGGAAACAGAAATAATTAAAATATGTGGGGGGCGGGGGTGGGGGGGGGGGGTGGTACTACCTGTAACAGTGTAGTACCCACACAAAAAAACACTACAATTTAAAAGAGAGGGAAAAGGCCAACGCAGAGCAGCAGTGAGAGAGAGAGAGAGAGGAGAGAGAGATAAAAAAAAAAACTTGCCGGTTCGCTGATACGCCGTAGCTTGTTCCTTGGCCACTCCTCCACCCTCTAACAGATGACAGCCGTGCCTCTCCGGGCGGATCGGAGGCAGTCCTCCAGCCGCTGGTGGACGGAACGCCCCACCCCATTCTCGGGGAGCCGAAGGGGTCTCCCCCGCCCGTGGCAGCGGTTCTCCCGCTCCAGGCGGTCGGTCACGATCCACTCCCCGCGTTTCAGCGGCTGGTAGGGGACTCCTCTGCCCCTGGCAGCGGCCCTGACCGCTCCCTGACCGCTCCCTTCTCCCCTCGCGGTCGGCGGCCGTTCCTCCGCTTCCAGGCGGCTGGGCTCCTCGGCCCCCAGCAGATGGCCGCGGCTGCTCCATTGGGGTGGACGGTAGAGGCGAGAACTCTACTACGGCATATCCCACCTCCTTCCCGGGTTTCGGCACCAGTGTAAAATAGTTCAAGGGCAAGGGTGAGGCAATGTAAATCGTATTTTAATAATAAACTTAAAACAAAGGACACAAACACACACGACCATGTTCATGTCCATAAAGTGTCTCTCTCTCCCCACACCACCGTCTGCCATCAGCCTTTATCCATCTCGGAGGCTTGATTAGCCTGATACGGGACCGGGTGTGTATTGTCACGACCCGGCCCCGCCCTCAGCCCTGCCACAGTCCATTTGGTTAGGTGGGCAGGGTCAAGGTGGACAATCAGTGGGTAATATTAGCCATTATATATTATCTGTTATAGATATTCAGTTAACATATTTGTAAACTTACAGTGATGATTTTACTTCTGTTAACATAAATATATTGAAAAAGTAAATAAATAAATAATAATTTCCCAAATGTCTTTCCCTAACTGGGTGGACATGTTATTAATGACAACATACAGTATCTCACAAAAGTGAGTACACCCCTCACATTCATGTGACAACCCTGATGAAATGTCACTTTGCTACATTGTAAAGTAGTGAGTGTACAGCTTGTATAACAGTGTAAATTTGCTGTCCCCTCAAAATAACTCAACACACAGCCATTAATGTCTAAACCGCTGGCAACAAAAGTGAGTACACCACTAAGTGATAATGTCCAAATTGGGCCCAATAAGCCATTTTCCCTCCCCGGTGTCATGTGACTTGTAGTGTTACAAGGTCTCAGGTGTGAATGGGGAGCAGGTGTGTTAAATTTGGTGTCATCACTCTCACACTCCCTCATACTTATCACTGGAAGTTCAACATGGCACCTCATGGCAAAGAACTCTCTGATGATCTGAAAAAAGGATTGTTGCTCTACATAAAGATGCCCTAGGCTATAAGAAGATTGCCAAGACCCTGACACTGAGCTGCAGCATGGTGGCCAAGCATGTCTCCAGACCTAAACCCTATTGATAATTCTGTGGGGCATCCTCAAACAGAAGGTGGAGGAGCACAAGGTCTCTAACATCCACCAGCTCTGTGATGTCATCATGGAGGAGTGGAAGAGGACTCCAGTGGCATCCTGTGAAGCTCTGGTGAACTCCATGCCCAATAGGGTTAAAGCAGTGCTCGAAAATAATGGTGGCCACACAAAATATTGACACTTTGGGCCCAATTTGGACATTTTCACTTAGTGATGTACTCACTTTTGTTGCCAGCGGTTTAGACATTAATGGCTGTGTGTTGAGTTATTTTGAGGGGACAGCAAATTTACACTGTTATACAAGCTGTACACTCACTACTTTACATTGCAGCAAAGTGTCATTTCTTCAGTGTTGTCACATGAAAAGATATAATCAAATATTTACAAAAATGTGAGGGGTGTATTCACTTTTGTGTATACTAACATCACAAAATAAAGGAAAACATATATAAATCAGAAGAGTTGCTTCAAATACCTCCTACATATTTTTCTGAATGGCTGATGTTACTTCTAAAGTGTTACATAATTTCATAACATAGATCTTCCATTAAAGGTATTATGGTGTCACAGTATCATGATATAACAGGGTGGACAATCAAGTCAAGGGACACACAAAGAAACTCGAATTACACATTTACCACAAAAGAATGCTATTGAGATAATGTAATAATCAACATTTCATTGTGTGGAGAAAACAAATCGCATAAATATAGCACTTATTTTTGCAAATATGTATAAGATGCAGCTCTGACTTGAGGACACGAGGAAATGGCACTAATTTAAAATGATTTAAATGATTTAAAATCTGACTTTTATGCCCACAGAATTGTTAACATTACAAATAGACTTCATTCTTTTTTAACTAGCTATGAAAACTCTAATCAGTTGAAATCAAACATTATAAATGCCATAACTTTTAATGGGGACTTAAAAGGCATAAAAAAGTAGGACTGGCCATAAAATGTACTAATGTTAATACATTTACATTTACAATTATTAATTTAGCAGATGCTTTAATCCAAAGGGATTTACGAAATGAGGAAGGATACATCATAAGCAATTCATTTTCAAGGAGAAAGTAACACAAATAGTCCTGCTTAACAAAGTTTCAATTGTATTAGAAAAGTACAAGTCAAGACATAAATTAGAGTGCAACAAGATTATTAATATTATTATATTATTATGAGTGTATGATCAAGAACTCACGAAAATGTTATGACTTAGCTGTTTCTGGAAGACAGAGATAGAGACAGAGACAGGAAGCGAAACATCTGGGAAAGTGATTTGGTGCCTATTTGTGTTGGTACTACAAGGTGCTGCTCATTTGCAGTAATACAAACTACACAGGCGCAATAATGTGCAAAACTGATTGTTTGGTTTCCAAATGAGTGCCATTACACCTATAATCTTTCACTGATTATTCTTAATAATCTGACGTCAAAGGGTAATTTAAACAAATAAAGGTCAGGCAGTGCAAAAACTGATCAGCACACCTACAGTGGCAAGATAAAGTATGTGAACCCCTTGGAATTAGCTGGTTTTCTGCATTAATTAATCTTCAAGTCACAAGTATAATCAAACACAGTGTGCTTAAGCTAATAACACACACACACACAGTTATAATCTTTCATGTATTTACTGAACACATCCCATAAAACAGGGGGTTTTCAAAATGGGTTAAAGTGAGCCTCCCCCTAGAGAACTTGAAGACAGCCATGCATCACTCTTGGGACTTAATAACTGGCCAATCTTAATTTGGCAGCAATAACCTCAACCAAGGGTTTCCGGTAGCTGCGGATTAGACCTACACAACGTTCAGAAGGAATTTTGGAACATTCTTCCTTACAGAACTGCTTCAGCTCAGCCATATTATTAGGATGTCTGGTGTGAACAGCTCTCTTGAGGTCAGTCTACAGCATCTCTATTGGGTTAAGGTCTGGGCTCTGACTGGACCATTCCAAAAAGTGGATTTTCTTTATATGAAGCCATTCTGTAGTAGATTTACTTTGTTGATTAGATTCATTGTCCTGCTGCAACAACCAGCTACTGGGCTTCAGCTGGTACACAGCAACATTTTCCAGTAGGATATCTTGATAAACTTGGGAATTAATGTTTCCCTCGATGATGGCAAGCGGTCCAGACACGAAGCAGAAAAGCAGCCCCAAATCATGATACTCCTTCCACCGTAATTCACCTTTGGGATGATGTTTTTCACCATAAGCAGTGCTGTGTGTGTGCTTTTCAAACAATTCAACTATAGTTTCATCAGTCCACATTACATTTTCTCAGGAGCATTGTGGAGTGTCAAGGTGGTCTTTGGCAAACTTCTGGCATGCAGCATTGTATTTGTTGAAAAGCAACAGCTTCCTTCATGGTGTCGTGCCATGAACACCATGCCTGTTTAATGTTTTCCATATATTAGACTAAAGAACAGAGATCTTAACTAGTTCAAATGATTTCTTCAAGCCTTTAGCTGTCACTCTAGTGTTCTTTTTTTTTTTTTTTTTTACGTCATTGAGCATTCTGCTGTGTGCCCTGTTAGTCATCTTAGCTGGATGGCCACTTCTGTGAGAGTAGACACAGTACTAAATAGTCTCCATTTATAAACAATTTGTCTAAATGTGGACAGCTGGATATCTAAGCTATTCAAGATAACTTTGTAACCCTATCCAGTTTCATGCAAAACAACAATTCTTGATCATTGGTCTTCTATGATTTATTTTTTGTCAGGCATGGTCCATGTCAGCAGATGCTTCTTGTGAATAGCGAACTCAAAATGTTTGCGTGTCTTTTATAAGTCAAAGTATGACAAACCCACACCTTCAATCTCGTTTCATTAACGGAATGACAGGTTTGCCAACTCCTGACTCTATTTAGCTTTTGTTGATGTCACTAGCCTATGTGTTCACATACTTTTTCCAGTCAACACTGTGAATGTTTGAATGATGTATTCAGTATGTACAAGAGCAATACAATAATGTGAGTGTTTTTAGTTAAAGCATATTGTTCATTATTGTAACTTGGATGAAGATCAAACCAGATTAAGACAAATTCACAGTACACATTAATGCATGTAATTCCAAAGGGTTCACATACTTTTTCTTGCCACTGTAAATTTTTTCCCATTATCCCAAATTCAGTTCCACTTGTAATTTTTTTTACTGGCATAATGTTTGCTTTTTCAATGTACGTATGTACTTTTTATTTTCTTATTCCAAAATCTGAAAAAGTGTTTTGCTGTACATGTAAATTTTAAAAGTTGTTAACGTCATGGTTACTGTTTTAACCTCTGTTCCCTGATGGAGGGAACGAGACGTTGTGTCAAATGTAGTGACACAAGGGGTCTTTCTTGGGAGCCTCGTATACCCCTGAACTTGAGAAAAGGCCAATGAGAAATTGGTAGACAGAATTTTTATGTCCCGCCCCGGACATACGTGCATAAAGGGAAGTGTGCGTGCATCTGTCAGTCAGGTTTTTGCACAGAGGAGCCGAGAATAAGGTACGGCCAATCACAGTGGTAGGTCTAGTGTTGTGGCAAAGGGGACACAACGTCTTGTTCCCTCCATCAGTGAACGGAGGTTACAACAGTAACCATGACGGTCCCCTTCTGTCACTCACTCAACGTTGTGTAGAATGTAGTGACACACGGGGTCCCATTTCAAAGCGCCATGCACTAGACCGTGTTATGTGAGCTGCTGTCACAGGTGCAAGCAGGCTACTGCGTGCTAGAAGTAACTGTATTTGCCACATGTAAACTTCCCCAACGCCCCCAGAAAAAGGTGTCATATACAGACCTTAGCACTCCCAAAGGGGGAACAGATGCTGCATGACCATCATGGGAGCAAGCCAGCCAGCCACAGCCTTTTCTCTCTCTATGTTTCTCGCATAAAGCGTAAATTGTCTGGGGTTATTTTAACACTATGAAATGCATCGGGAAAGGAGATCTTTCCTGATCCTATTCTTTCAGGGGGGAAAAGACCCTGCGGATACCACATCCTGCCCAGTCTAGGGGGAGGTGATATGTGACCAATACACCACATGGTTTGTCAATACATCACAGGGAGTTGCCTGAAGAGGGAATTAGGCCTGTGGACCCCTACCCCATTACAAAGCACTTGCGGCTTGTAGTGGGTCTGGTCGCAAATTCCTCCGCTGAATTCGCATGCCAGAAGGCTAGGGAGGAGGAACATCCAGGAAGCGAGAGCTTAGTGGCTAACCTGGGAGGAAAAGCACACTGGATATACTTGGTGAAGTGCGGCTGTTCCGTATTACCGAGTTCTACCGGCTCGGACCTGACAAAACACAGGACAAGACCAACTCAACCCTGAGATTGTAGAATCTTGCGAAGGTGTTGCCCAGCCCACTGCTCTGCAGATGTCTGCTAGGGAGGTGCCGTTGGCCAGTACCCACAAGGATGCCACACTTCTCGTCGAGTGTGTTCGAACCCACAAGGAGGCGGGCACGGCCTGGGTCTGGTAGACCAGAGAGATATCGTCAACGACCCAGTGAGCTAACCTCTGTTTGGAGACAGCGTTCCCTTTCCGCCATCCGCTGAAGCAGACAAAGAGCTGCTCAGAACATCTAAAGCTCTGCATGTGGTCCAAATAGATACGCAAAGCACGTACCGGACACAGCAATGAAAAGGCTGCGTCTGGCTCCTGCCAGGGCAGCGCTTGCAGGTTCACGACCTGATCCCTGAAGGGGGTCATAGGAACCTTGGGCACATAGCCCGGTCGTGGTCTTAGGATGACGTGAATATCTGCCGGACCAAACTCAGGCAATTGTCGCTGACAGAGAACGCTTGCAGGTCCCCAACCCTCTTGAAGGAGGTCCCTCATCAAGGAGAGGGCCTTGAGCTCAACTGAGTCAAGCAGCTCAAAGGGGGGGTCTCTGAAGGCCCGAAAGGATCACTGAGTGATCCCAGGAGGGGACAGGCTTCACCGGGGATGATTCAGCCTCCGGGTGCCTCTAAGGAACCTGATAATCAAGTCATGCTTACCCAAGGACTGGCCATCCACAGCGTTGTGGTGGGCCGAGATAGTGGCTACATACACCTTGAAGGTGGAGGAGGACAGCCTCCCCTCCAACCTTTCTTGCAGGAATGAATGTACTGACCGAACTGCACATCTCTGCGGGCCTTCAGATCGGGAAGAACACCAATTTGCAAACAAGCGCCACTTTAGGGCTTAAAGCTGCCTGGTAGAGGGAGCTCTGGCTTGGTTGATTGTGTCTATGACTGCAGGTGGTAGGTCACTCAGATATTCCACATCCCATCCAGGTGCCAGACGTGGAGGTTCCAGAGGTCTGGGTGCAGATGCCAGAGGGTTCCCCGTCCCTGGGAAAGAAGGTCCTTCCTCAGGGGAATTTTCCAAGGAGGTGCTGTTGTGAGGAGCGTGAGATCCGAGAACCAAGTCCGAGTGGGCCAGTAAGGGGCCACCAAGGTGACTTGTTCCTCGTCCTCCCTGATCTTGCACAGCACCAGTGCAAGAAGTCTCACTGGGGGAAATGTGTACTTGCGCAGCCCCCAGAGCCAGCTGTGTGCCAAGAATTGTCTTGGGAGTTAAGAGATCTATCTGTGACATGCTTAACCGATCCCAAATCAGCTGGAACACCTGGGAGTGGAGCCTCCACTCTCCGCCGGGCGAAACCTGTCAAGACACCGCATCCACTGTAGTGTTGAGGTTGCCGGGGATATGAGTGGATATGACCTGAGTCACTGCTGACTCTAAAGGAGGAGATGACGGGCGAGTTGTGACATATGATGAGAGTGCACCATGACGAGAGCCGCCATGGCGATTATATACGCTAACGTCGCAGTGCTGTCTGAACGGATCAAGACGTGCTTGCCCAGTGGGAAAAATAGCGGGAAAAAACTCAGCAGGGCAAGGAATACAGCCAGCAACTCTAGGCAGTTGACGTGCTAACACTGCCAGGGCCCTGTGCAGAAGCCAGCGGCTGAGTGCCCATTGCACACAGTGCCCCAACCCAGTTGAGAGGCATCTGTGGTGACCACGACATGTTTGGACACCTGCTCTAGGGGGACTCCAGTCCGCAGAAAACAGAGGTCTGTTTCAAGGGTTAAAAGTCTGATGGCAGGAATGGGTGATTATCACACGGTATGTGCCGTGGCACCATGCCCATCTCGGGACTCGAGTCTGAAGCCAGTGCTGAAGTGGTCTCATATGCATCAACCCAAGTGGCGCGACCAAGGATGCCATATCCTCAATCTCGTGGGAAGAAGGAGCAATGTGGGTGGTGGCTGAAGTGGCATTCACCTTGAGGAATGAAATCCGCGACCGCAACGCTGCCATGGTAATGTTCTCGCAGTGAGTATATGAACCATCCACAAACCCTGCCTCAGTCTGATCGCTACCCAGGCACATGAGGCAGCGTCTATGACTGTCAGTCTTGGAGAGAACTACACAGAGGCGGAAGGGCATCTTTAAAAAGACGCACACTGAAAAGGAAGTTGAACACCTGCTTGTGTGTTGCTCTTTGTGTAAACTCTTTTAGAGAAACAAACTCTTTTAGAAGGAAACACTCTTTTAGAGAGAAGCGCTGTCGAAGCGCCCAGGGGTGTGGACTGCACAGCGTGCAGAGAAGGAAAAAAGCCGCTGGTGATGCACCGTAGATCCAACAGCAGTGATTCGCCAACAGAGGTGAGTGGAACAGTAGAAAGATTCAGCACAACTGCTCGGCTCCGAAGAAAAAATCTGTGACAGATGCACGCCCGCTTCCCTTTATCTCTGTCTGCCAATTTCTCATTGGCCTTTTCTCAAGATCAGAGGTATGCAAGTAAACATATTTAGTTCAACATTGTGATTATAGTCAAGAAAAAGAGATGGAAAGAACAAAATAAAGTCTTTCCTCATATATCTCAATATATCTCTATATCTTATATAACATAAGACAGCCGTGCAAAGGTGAAGAGGTCAGAGGTCACTGTGGTGGTGGTTATTATGGACATTTTGGGTGTAGATAGAGAAGCAGTTATGAATTACCCGAATCAACTCTTAAAACACTTAAAAGAGCAAAAGGGAGGGATGTATCAAAATAAACACCACTGACATCATATGTGTTTATCTAGAAATGAGGAGCTGTACTTAGTTAATAAAGTACAAAAAGCCATATTAGGGCTCTACTTCTAATGGGAGTTTCTTGTAAGTATAATAGCACCACCTTGAGTGCCTAATAGACCTTATTCACAGTAGGCTTTGAGGGATTCTCTGATGGTCCCTTCAGTAACATGCACTGTATAAAAAATCTAAAAGCTCATAGATTCCATCTAATTTTCCTCATGTTGTCTGGAGTTTTTTGTCTGCTGAAATGTGTTGGAAAGATATTTTTCAGTTTTTCATCAGTGGAACGATCTAAAAACACTTAAAATAACTATACAACCCTATCAAGAGACGGTATGATAGCCTTCTCAGCCTCATTGCCATTCGCATTAAAAAACTAAAAGATGGCGCTGCCGTGAAAAAGGTCTATTGCTTTTAGAAAATGGATACTTCTTTTAGTGCCATATCTTCCGTGCTATGCCAATCTAAAAATATTAATTAAAACATTATTTCACTAAGCAAATTATTAAGTGCCATTCTTCCAGAAATTATAGTTTCTGAAATGGTAAATGGTCTGCACTTATATAGCGCCTTTTTTAACCTTAGAGGTTACCAAAGCGCTTTACACTGTGTCCCATTCACCCATTCACACTCACACTCATACACCAATGGCGGCAGAGCTGCCATACAAGGTGCTAGCCTGCCATTGGGAGCAACTTGGGGTTCAGTGTCTTGCCCAAGGACACTTAAGCATGTGGAGTCGAGTGGGCTGGGAATCGAACCGCCAACTTTGCGATTAGCAGCCGACTCGCTCTACCACCTGAGCCAAAAAAAAATTGTTGTTTTGGCCAATTGGCATCCAGGACTGTAACTACCCAGTTTAAAATTGCCATTAGGTCTAGAACTGTATGTACTTTAAGGTTCTGAAACCCAAAATAGATACAAATTCAAGGATTTAAACTTATTTCAATATTGGGGGCTACTAAATGTAAAACTTTATGAATCAGTTATTGAAAAATCCATATTGATTTCAATGTCTGGTGATTATGACCCTGTACAGCTTACAAACATAATTTTTTCCATTATTTAAAAATAATGATTCCAAATAGTAATTGTTGAAATAATGGAAACATCAACCGTTTGTCACCGTGGATCTCATTGGCAAACCTAAACTGACTTGTGTGAGTTATTTTGCAATATGAGATAATGAACCAAGATGAATCATTTAGTTCTCCTTTGTGTCACAGAGTTTGAAATGTGACAAACTGAGATTTTCACAAATATCAACCCAATGAATTTATAATATCATAATATTTAAAGTCTGTCAGGCTCAGTTATCATTCTTCCCTTTTGTTGTGGGAATATTCCTCCTGTACTTAATATCACTTATGAGGTTAATGACTCCATAAACAGCTATTTCATATTACACTTGAAAAAGATTCATTCACGGAGGTATTGGTATTATTGCAGTCATAACTCTACTGACTGTAGCAATGATAATGAAATATTAGAAATATGAATATGAAAATTTTCTTCAGGATCCAAAATAAATCTTATTGAATGAATAGTTGGATGTGTTTGGTTTAAGCTGTGTCTCTAAGTATCTATCTATCTATCTATCTATCTATCTATCTATCTATCTATCTATCTATCTATCTATCTATCTATCTATCTATCTATAACAAAATCTTGCTTTCTGTTGTGAGCATTTTTTAACCTAAAAAAAAAGAGTGAATCAAAACTTCTTGAATTATTTTTGACTCATTCAAAACCAAGTTGTATATCTGTGTTGTATACCAAGTGTTGTATATCTGATAACAGGAGAAATGCGTTCATATCTACACCTATGATTGCAATACAATTGCAATCAGATGAAATAACAGACAGAAGACACTTTGGTTCACATTGAGCAGGACAAGAAGAAACAGGCCAGATAAAGAGAGACAGACAGGCAGACAGAGGATGAGAGGTGCTGGTCGAGTGGGAGAGGAGGAAATCCCCACACTAGCCACCTCCCACGGACACTGCTGAGAAGTCTGCCAGAGGACCAATAATATGCTAAAGTGATGGGAATTTCCTGATGCTACAATAGATTAAAAATGAAAAACAACTTAATTATATAAAGTGCAGCATAGGGTGTAAATCAAACTTCACTTACACATACATACATGAAACACTTGCATATGCATATGTAAATTACTCAATTGTACATGTATACTATGGAATGCTCAAATGAATATATATGTAGTCATCTTTGATCTGTAGTAAATATCAATGTGCAAAGATATTTTTCTTTTTCTTTTAAATGTTAATATTAAAAATATATATATTATAATTGTGAAATGGAAAATTCAGTAGTGTGTTTTGTGTAGGAAATGCAAAAAACGAACACGCATTTAAAGGAAAAGTTCATCCAAAAATGAAAATTCTCTCATCATTTACTCACCCTCATGCCATCCCAGATGTTTAGACTTTCTTTCTTCAGCAGAACACAAATTAAGATTTTTAAAAGAATATCTCAGCTATTTTGGTCCCTCAAGTGAATGGGTGCCATAAATCTGAAACACCAAAAATCAAATAGGTCAGCATAATAGTAATCCACATGACTCCACTGGTTAAATCAATGTCTTCAGAAGCAATATGATGATGATGGTGTGGATGAGAAACAGATCAATATATAATTACAATAAATTCTTCTCCCTGCTCAGTCAATCTCCACTTTAACATTCACTTTTTAACATTCTTCTTCTTGTGTTTTTGGTGATACACATTCTTCATGCTTACACCTCCTACTGGGCAGGGAGAAAAATGTATTGCAAAAATTGACTTAAAGGGGTCATGAAATGCTCTTTATATATAGTTTTATTATCTTCCTTGAGGTCCTCTAATAATCTTAGTAAAGTTTTTTTTTTTGCATAAAATTGAGTGATTTTCATCAAAATTTAGTGATAAATTAAAATTTTCCACCCTGTTTATGGCCCTCTGCCTGAAACGCTCGGTTTTGGCATAAGCACCTCCTTAAAACTTCAACGTAAACGCCCACTGCTATGATTGGCTAACATCATGCAGCCCCTCGAATAGAGCCATTTTTGAAACTAAATTGGAAGAGAATGAAGCAGCTCAACAACATTATAAAACTAAATGTCAGGGTTTAAATATAACTCACATCCAACAAATTGCATCTGAATATATTTAACTGCTCATTTCTTTTGTGCTCAGCTGAATGACAGAGAACTTCTCTTCAGGTTTGTAACTTGACACCACATCTTTTAAAAGCGGCCCGAGATATGTATCAACCGGTCAAAGATGTCTGTCTGTGCATGTTTTTGTAGAATTTTTTTTAAATCCAGACAGGCATATGCAGGGCCGGCTCTAGACCTTTGGTTGCCCTAGGCGAGTTTGAGTTTTGCGCCCCCCCCCCGTTTGTAACGTAACGGCGACCCTAGAGGGCGCCCGTGCCCTCAACACATTTGTCGCCCTATGCAACCGCCTTGTTCGCCTATAGCAATCGCCGGCCCTGGGCATATGAAGGTGTCCTGTGTAAGTCCATTTAGGATGAATCTCCCATGACAGGCCCCATCTCTCTGCTCTTCACATGTGCGGCTGATTCTGAGCACCAGTGGGCGGGGCCAAGGGTGCAATGATGGAAAAATAGGCATTGCATATGCAAATGTATTTGGTTGTTGTGATGTCTCATGTTCCTCAAATTCCAAATGAGCCATTTTTCATCTTGACTTAAATACAGTAATTGCTTTTTTTCTATTGAGGACTGTGGCAGGGCGGAGGGCGGGCCGAGTCGTGACGAGACACACCCGGTCCCATATCAGGCTAATCAAGCCTGTGAGAGGGATATAGGCTGATGGCAGATGGTGGTGCGACGAGAGAGAGATCGTTTACGGACATGTCCGGTTCGGAGACCGCTGATTGTTTACGGAAATATCCGGGTCGGAGACCGCTGAGCGGAGAGGGGCTCGCGTCCGACTGCCTGGAGCGGGAGAACCGCTGCCAGGGGCGGGGGAGACCCCTTCGGCTCCCCGAGAACGCGGCGGGGCGTTCCATCCGCCAGGGGCTGGAAGACTGCCTCCAATCCGCCTATAGAGGCGCTGCTGTCGTCCGTTAGAGGGTGGAGGAGTGGCTGAGGAACAAGCTTCGGCATATCGGAGAACCGGCGAGTAGGTTTTTTTTTATCTCTCTCTCTCTCTCTCTCTCTCTCTCTCACTGCCGCTCTGCATTGGCCTTTTCCCTCTCTTTTAAATTGTAGTGTTTTTTACTACACTGTTACAGGGAGTTTGTTTGAAACTTTTATAGTACAGTACAATGACCACTTATATGTCAAAAGATGAAGGAAAATATGATTCCTCATGTCATGAGCCCTTTAAATATTAATCTGTTTCACACCCAAACCAATCATATTACTTCTGAAGATATAGATTTAACCTCTGGAGTCATATGGATTACTTTTATGCTGCCTTTATGTGCTTTCTGCAGTCAACATTTTGGCACCCATTCACTTGCATTGTGAGGACATACTGTTGTGACTGGATCAGTGTACTTTTGACTCGAGAACTGTTGCGACCGGATCATTCAGTCCAATTTGTTAACTAGTTGGAGCACTTCTTTGTAAAAAAACAAAAAAAAAACAAAGAGTGAGCATAAGCAGACATCACTAGTTCTGCAATAATTTTTACTCCTTGTTATCGGATCATTTTGAGTCATAGTGTCAGGCCCGTCCAACAAACAGGTTATTATTGAGTAACTTGAGTAACCAACTATTAAGTCTCATTTGGTGAACTGCTTCAACCAGTTTACTGAAAAGAACTGGTTCAAAAGAACAATTAGTTCACAAACTGGACTTCACTATTAGGGCTGAAACATATTCAATGCGTCTTTCAACATAAGCTCGATTTCACACGTCGTTGTGTTCTGAAATGTGTCAATCCATTACTTAACATAACATAAAAACACTTGTTGCACTCTCAGTGTTGTCTCATGGGGTGCTTTATTAAGATTAGTGTGAACTGTCCACTTTTACGGTAAGTTTTCTCTTTCAACTTCTTTCATGGTGGAGCAACAGTTTGAAGTGAATATTACTGTGCACAAAAATCAAGAGTTCATGGCAAATTTGCTGCAAACTTGCTGCAAGTTCACCACTGATTATTTTCACATGTAAATGAGATTTGCAATAAACTTGCGGCAAATGATCCATCGTTACTAAAAGTTTGCTGCCAGTTCACCACTACCAGTGAAGAACTACAAACGTCTGGCAAACATTTGCAGTGAATTACTAGCTCATTTGCATGTGAAAATAATGAGTGGCATATTTGCAGCAAGATTGCCAGAATTCTAGGGTTTTTGAAAGGGAAAGTCATTTATAGCAACTTAAATTAATAAAAACACACCCATTATAATGGCACATACGTTTAAAAGTAACTCTATCGCCCCCTTGAGTTTGTTCCTGCCATGGTAATGCAAGAACGCATATTAAGCATGAACTGGACCGAGCATTGGCAATGGGGTGGCCAAGAGCTCACATATGTGTTCACACACTCCATAGAGTATGTTTCGGCCTTTAGTTGTCACATCTATAAACCATGATTTGCTACTTGTTAATCAGTTGCTACAGGTATTAGGGGGAGGGGCATTCTAATTTTAGACAGCATTTGATTTGACAAAAATCTGTGTAGTGCAAGATGAGTCATCAATATTTTTTGGTCCATTTTCCCATAAGAAAAAGACTGTAAATCTGCTAAAAGTGAATTTTGTCAATGTTTAGGATTACATTAATAGCAAATAGATGAACTCAAAACTAAAACACACAAACTAAAAGCCACAAAAATCCACTTTTGATTTTGTGGCATCTTTAAATGTGAAGTGTGTAATTTATTCAACACTAGCAAAGTGAGTGTTTTCAAATAGGTTTTTGGAACACTTTCCCCTGTTGTTGGTCAAGTAAACTGTTAGTCCCATCCTAAATTTATGTCATTGGTTGAGCTGTGTCAGGCTTGTTGGGGTGCTCAAAAAAAAAAAAAAAAGGAATGTTTTGATAGCACCACAGTCACAGTGTTTACACTTTTCGGGGAAATCATCCTAAAGGCTTCTTTGTAGTTGACTTATTATATAAGCTTGGATAGAGTATTTTAACTAGGGCATTCTATCGATTAAATTTTTTTAAAAGAATCGAATTAATTGCATGGTATGCTGATTAATTAATCGCAATTAATTGCATACACAAATATTTGCAGAGAAAGCCCCTCAAATAACCTTAATTCAATATATAATAATTAAATATTTATAAATATTTAGATTTAAATAATTATAAATAATATATATATATATATATATATATATATATATATATTATAAAAATAAAAATACGGACAGTTAAAATGCATTGCATTATTTTGGCACACAAGTAAAGCATTAAAAAAAGACAATATATACATTTTTTTTAACATAAACTTATCATTGGCCTACAGGTCACAGCAATCTATTTTTCAAATGAATTTGTCAATCAATCCAAATTATTTATTATAAAGGCTTGTCTAAGGATGCATCAATGCACACCAACGTCAGACGGATGATTTTGCATCACTGTTGCATTACGTCATAAACTTAAGGCTTTTAGGTCGCTGTGTCCAGGGGCGGATCAAGGGTGTGGCATGCAGACTAAGAGGGGTGGCTACACCAAAGCAAGTACCCATGCTTGGTTTTAATGGATTAAGGTACCAAACTTCATTGTAACAAGTACTAGTTAATTATTACATTTATATTTAATATTAGTCATTATCAAATTATAAATGTCCATGAATTTGTGATATAACTGCATTTCCACAGGAACCACATAGAAACCATTTTACTTCTGATATGCCAAAATGAAAAAAAAAAAAAAAAAAATGAAAAAATTTATTTTGCATAATAATAAAAAATAAGTAAAAAAAAAGGTTTTGTTGGTAATTAATTGATAGTCTATGTATTCCATTTCAAGAGTGTAGTCCATCATTAGACCGAGTTGATGCAGGCAGAGATCATTGGGGTGCATTGCAGTTCAACTGGCCGGTAATTTTGTGAGGTCTATCCTAAATCCAAGGTTCGGGCAATGGCATATGGTCTTATCGTTGAAGTTGGCATCAGTTCATCCTCTGAAGTCCATCGTAATACGCTGAAGGGAAGTTTGTCTGGCACCGGCTGCTATTACTCATAATCACTCAGAGACACGTAGCAGTGGAGTCCAACACGAAGCAGGAATGGAGCTGGATCCAGCTGGTTCTGGTGACCTCATGATAGGAGTCCCGAGGTTGAGACAGGGAAACAGTTAGAATAATATTAGCATAGATGCAGAGTTATAGATCATGATCAGTGTGTCTGGTTTCTGGTTGCGGCAGACTAAACTAAAGCAGCCTAATTGTGGGTTGGAGGATTAATTAGGTGTATGCCTGGCTAAGTAGATGAGTCTTTAGTCTAGACTTAAACTGAGTGAGCGTGTCTGCATCTCGAACAGTGTTAGGGAGACTATTCCATAGTTTAGGAGAAAAATATGAAAAGGAACTACCTCCTTTTGTGGATTTTGATATTGTAGGAACTATTAACAGGCCACATATAGTGTGGTAGAAGGTCACTTAAGTACTGTGGAGCTAGACCATTCAAATCTTTGAAATCTTTCAAATCTGCAGTTAAAAGATTTTTAAAATTAATATGAAATTTATCAGGTAGCCAATGAAACAATGATAAAATGGGGCTAATATGATCATATTTCTTGGTTCTAGTGAGCACTCTGGCTTCTGCATTTTGAACCAATTGAAGTTTAATTATTGATCTTGCTAGACATCCTCCCAGTAATGTATAACAATAATCTAGTCTTGAGGTCATGAATGCATGAATTAGTTTTTCGGCATCAGCAACAGAGAGCATGTGTCGTAATTTCTCTTAAGTGGAAGAATGCTGTTCTACAAACATTGGTCATTTAATTTTCAATGGACAGATTGGTATAAAAAATAACACCTAAGTGCTTCGTTGTTGAAGCTGATGCAACAGTTCATTCCTCACGAGTCAAATGATATTTTAGAGGCTTGTTTTTAGCGGTTTAGTAACCCTTTTTTGTCTGAATTGAGTAGAAGGAAATTTCTGGCCATCCAATCTTTTATTTAATTGATACACTCTGCTAATTTTGAGAATTGTGAAATTTCATCAGGTTTTGAAGAAATCTAAAGTTGGTTATCGTTGTATCAGTGGAAACTTATTCCACGATTCCTGATAATATCTCCCAGGGAAAGCATATACAAGGAGAAAAGCAGAGGCCCTAAAACTGATCCCTGTAGCACTCCATACTTTACTTTTATTTGGTTTGACAATTCCTCATTTACATAGACAAAATAGTAGCAGACTGCTAATTAGGACCTAAACCATACAAATGCCAACATAATTCTCTAGCCTATTCAAGAGAATGTCATGCTCTATCGTGTCAAATGCAGCAATAAGATCTAAAAGCATTATAAGTGAAATGCAGCCACATCAACAAATTCAAAATGTTCCTTAGCTTGACATATATAACTAGCAATCTAGGCTAAATGCCTCTACCTTTTGCTGGCAAATTTTTTTTAATTTGGTAAGTGTACCCATGGATGGAAAATGCATGCATATCCCATGTTATTCTGCTTATAAATTACTGTAGGCCTATCACCTCTGTAACAGCTGGAATAATCCATTTGAAATCGAACATTAACACAAAGTTAGGTCTAAATAAAAATAAACTGTACAGAAATGTTTACTGTGGGGGGCAGTGCTGCAAAACTCATGAATATGAATTATGTTATGAACAGTGAAAGATTCTTTTAAATTAAATTAAGATTCTTTTAAAGTTTTGATAAACAGTCATTCTTAATAACTGATTCAAGCACTCAAAAAACATTTAACATAATATGGCAATTTCATCTCTACATCTGTAATTATCAGTCTTGGGATTTTGTTATTCAGTAGATTAATTCATATATCAGCACTTTGATTAAGAACATGACTGACAGATCTACATGACTGATAGATCTAGAAGTAACTTTTTGCCTCTAGTTTTTAGAGGTTCAGTGTTCTAATTTTCCCAAATATAGCTTTTTATTTTAATAAACCAAGATTGCATCAGTATGTCAGTGTATGGGTGTTACACTTTTAAAATAAAATGCAATAAAAGATGCAGGGAGATGAGAGTAGCAGAAACACAGACACATTTACTGACAGTTCTGTATATGAAAAAACAGTGAACTCCGAAGTTCAGACAGCGACAACCACTCTCTCCGCTCCAACAGTGGGAACCTGGAAAAAAAGCACCCATGATCAAGATGACACAGCTCTGATCAACCGTCTCCCATTGCACAACCCAGCCATGAAACACTCAGTTTAAATAGGGAGGAAACACACTGCGTACCATCAACAATCAATTCACATTATTACCGCTCACCTGAGAGTGAATAAAAGAGAGGGAGAGAAAGAGAAAAAGACAACACACACACTATATACTAACAAACAATACAGCCAATAAAGTCATCACAATGAGGTAAAAGAGCGCGAGCTGTGTTTTTTGCATCTTTTTTTCTCCATGTATTTTTAGAGGTATTTTGTTGTTTTTTAGGTTTAGTGTTCTAATTTGGCCAAATATAACTTTTTATTTTAATAAACAAAGATTGCATCTGTATATCAGTGGAGGGGTGTTAAATTTTAAAATAAAATAGCAAATACGCAAAATACGATGCTGTGATTGGCTGCTGCTGTAATCAATCACTCGATTGGCTGCTGTGACTGGTCACTGCAGATATTTGAGTCTGGTATGGGTCTGTAGTCATTTGTGCATTCTGTGATTGTTGAGGCAGTTTGAAATGAATAAAAACTTTCACAACATCAACTATATAATACTTACATTTATATTTAATAAATTTGGATACTTATGCTGGGGTGGCAATGCTTTTGCTTAGGGTGGCATTTGCCACCCTATGCCACCCCAGTAGATTTGCCCCTGACTGTGTCAAGTTAAACGAAGTTTGAAACTTAGAAAAACACGTCTTGAGATCCCTGCATTCAAATTTGTGCTCCATCAAGCTGTAGATGAACTCAAAAATGTGTTCTAATCTTGTGTTGTCTGCCTTCAGTAAGTGTGGTTTGTTCTCTGTCTGTATAAGCTGCGCATTGCCTATACAGCTAGAGTTTCGCATACTGCTCCCTGGAGAAAACATGTTGTACTATAAGCTTAAATTGCTCAGATATAAGGAATATTCCTTATTATGGAATTATTATTAATTGCGTTAATTTTTTTAACGTGTTATTTTTTATTTAATTAATCGCACCAAATGAACGTGTTAAATAGACAGCCTTTACTGTATATTTAATTATTTGCTGGCACTGTCTGTAAACACGGTTTGTGTTATTGGTTATATCTTAATGTCATTTGGACAGTGGAATATTAAGTATTTTTATGGTTCCTCAAGAAAATGTGAGCAATACAATTTAGTGCAAAACTCATTGGCATGATACTTGAGCGTTGTGGGTGGTTTCCAGGTTGTTACCATGCTGTTGCTAAGATTTTTGTCAAATGTTTTTTAGCATGTTGCCATGTGCTTTTTAAGGTGTTCTTGGTGGTTACTTGGGAGGTCTGGATGGTTGCTAGGTGTTTCATTACTGGTCCAGGCCAAAAGAGCCCACCCCATAAATCTCCATGATATCCCGGTCTCTAGATATGTCCCTCTTAAATGTAAGTATATGGGATTTTTTGCCCATTGATCGTTTTGCCACCAAACAGAAAATGCTTGTCTGATCACTTATATAATAGCACACCACTCCTCAACAAGCTGCATGATTTAACAAACCAGTTCCCCTTCTGTCACTCTCTCAACGTTGTGTAGAAGGAAGTGACACAAGGGGTCTTCTTGGACACCAAATCGTATCTCTGAACCTGAGAAAAGGCCAATGTCAAGTTGGCAGACAGAATTTGCATGCCCCGCCCCGGACATACGGGTATAAAGGGAAGCGGGGCAGCGAATGCCAGTCAGAATTTTTCTTCGGAGCCGAATGTTTGTGCAGCAAGCAGCTGAATCTCACTACTGTTTCACTCACCTCTACCAGCGAGAAGCGTGGCTGTTGGATCTGTGCGGCGCATTTCCAGCTGGCTTTTCTCTCTCTGCACGCTGTGCAGTTCACGCCCCTGGGCACTTCGACAGCGCTTCTTCCTGTTTAAAAGAGTTTTCTCCTCCTAAAAGAGCTATATTTTCTCTAATAGAGTCTGAGTTTTCCCACTCATAAAAAAGAGCAATACACAGCAGCATTGAACGTCCTTTTCAGGACGTGTCTTTTTCAAGATGCCTTTCCGCCCCTGTGTTGTTCCTGGATGTGGGGATTTCTCTCCAAGAACGATGGCCACAGACACTGCCTCGTGTGCCTGGGTAGCGTTCACACTGAGGTGGTGTTCGTGGATGGTTCATGTTCTCACTGTGAGAACATAACCATGGCAACATTGCGGACACGGCTCTCCTGCCTGAAGGTGAATGCCACTTCAGCCACTCCCCGCGTCTTTCTTTCTTCCCACGATATTGAGGACAGCCCTGCTGGCAATGAAGGCGATATGGGGATAATGACGGGCTCGGTTTTGCCGGGTAAATCCCCACGAACCACCCGCCCCCCAACACACTTGTGTGCTTCCGTCCGGGTTCGGGATGAATGCGACTCGCCGCATGGCCAGCCGTCATTTTCCTTCGAGCCCCCGGGCTAGGATGATGAGATCACCGCTGCATCGGAGAGCGTCCAGGTGTCTGATGCGCCCAAACAATGGCAGGCAGCTCCGCAACCTGGGCCCAGCTCTCAGCCCCAGCGTCGAGCACCTTGCAGGCAGCGTACACCCCCCGTCTCCAGGACCCCTTCCTGGACCAGAAAAGCTCTGAAGCGCTCCTGAGATGGGCAACCCAGGCAGTCGGATGTTCACTCCGGAGAAGGCACCAAGACCACTCCGTCCCCTGGTGGAGGGCCGGGACGAGAATCCTTGTTTTCCTTATGTTCATTTTCCGCACCCTCTTCTGGTTGCGGTACCCAAATGTTCAACAAAAGAGTGATTTCCCCACTCCCTGGGTCACCCATTCTCATGGTACCCAGGCCTTACAACTCTCCAGTACCGGTTCCCTCTCTCGCCTCCGGCCCCGCGACTGCTCAGCCCAGCGCTGATGAGTTCCAGAGATGCCTCCTTTGGACCTCTTCCTCATTCTCTAACCCGCCCCCTGCCGGGTGCGCGGAGCAAGGTAAGTGGTTTGAGTCTTTTCTCAGCACCCGAGCCTCAGGACACTCTTTTGCCTCTCGATGCATTATTACCTGCAAACCCCCACCCCCCGGTACGTCAAATGTGATCATCCTGTTAGTCCCCCACGCATGGAGTTTGGTTATCACTTCACAATCCGTCACGCTGGTTGGCCAGGACCATCCGACTCGGCTACGTGATTCAGTTCGCCCAGCTCCCGCCTCATTTATTCGATATTCGCTCCACTCTAGTGCACGGCCAACAAGCCAGTGCCTTACGAGCAGAGATTTCCACCCTGCTCCTCAAGGACGCGATAGAGCATGTCCCTCCAGCCGAGATGAAGAAGGGTTTCTACAGCCCTTACTTCATCGTACCCAAGAAAAGCGGCGGGTTGCGACCAATCTTGGACTTGCGAGTTCTCAACCGGGCTTTGCACAAACTCCCGTTCAAAATGCTCACGCAGAAACAGATTCTCACCTACGTTCGACAGCTAGATTGGTTCACGGCGGTAGACTTGAAGGATGCGTACTTCCACATCTCCATTTTGCCGCGACACCGACCCTTCTTACGGTTCGCGTTCGACTGCCAGGCGTATCAGTACAAGGTCCTCCCCTTCGGCCTGTCCCTGTCCTGTCGCGTCTTCACGAAGGTCGCAGAGGCCACTCTTGCCCCCCTAAGGGAAGTGGGCATCCACATACTCAATTACCTCGACGACTGGCTCATCCTTGCCCACTCTCGAGAATGACTATGCGCTCACAGGGACCAGGTGCTCAGGCACCTCAGCCGTTTAGGGCTTCAGGTCAACTTGGAAAAGAGCAAGCTCGGTTCATAGCATCTCTGTTCTCGGGATGGAGTTTGACTCAGTCTCTATGACAGCGCGACTCACCAACGAGCGTGCCCAGTCAGTGCTCAAGTGCCTCGCTCACTTTGAGCCCGGCACAGCGGTTCCTCTAAACCAATTCCAGAGGCTACTGAGGAATATGGCATCCTCAGCCGCGGTCGCGCCGCTCAGGTTGATGCATATGAGACAGCAATGGTTACAGACTCGAGTCCCGAGATGGCATGGCGCCACGGCATGCATCGTGTGATAATCACCCCCACCTGCCTTCTGACTTTCTACCCTTGGACAGACCTCTGCTTTCTGTGGACCGGAGTCCCCCTGCAGCAGGTGTCTAGACATGTTGTGGTAACCACAGACACCTCTCGACAGGGTTGGGGTGCCGTGTGAAACGGGCGCGCTGCCGATGGCACCTGGAAAGGACCCCAGCAAAGTTGGCACATAAGTTGCCTAGAGTTGATGGTTGTAATTCTTGCACTACGAAGGTTTAATCCACTAATCTGTGGCAGGCACGTCCTGATCCGCTCAGACAGCACCGCAACGGTAGCGTATATAAATCGCCACGGCTGCGTGCGTTCTCGTCATATGTCACAACTCCACTCAAGTCGCTGCTCGCCACTCACATCCCTGGCAACCGTAACACGACGGCAGATGCGCTGTCGTGACAGGTTTCGCCCAGCGGAGAGTGGAGGCTCCACCCCCCAGGTGGTCCAGCATATTTGGGACCAATTCGGCAAGGCACAAGTAGACCTCTTTGCCTCCCAAGACAACTCCCATTGCCCGCTCTGGTATTCCCTGACGGATGCTCCCCTCGGGACAGACGCGTTGGCACACAGCTTGCCCCTGGGGCTGCGCAAGTACGCATTTCCCCCAGTGAGCCTTCTTGGATCGGTGCTATGCAAGATCAGGGAGGACGAGGAACAAGTCATTTTGGTGGCCCCCTACTGGCCCACCCGCACCTGGTTTTCAGATCTCACGCTCCTCGCAACAGCTCCTCCCTGGAAAATCCCCCTGAGGAAGGACCTTCTTTCTCAGGGACGGGGCATCCTTTGGCATCCGCACCCAGACCTCTGGAATCTCCATGTCTGGCCCCTGGATGGGATGCGGAAGATCTAGTAAATATACCACCGGCTGTCATAGACACAATCAATCAAACCATTGCTCCCTCAACCAGGCAACTTTACACCCTGAAGTGGCGCATGTTCGCAAACTGGTGTTCTTCCCGAGCCGAAGACTAGAGATGCACCACTTTCAATTTTTTTGTCCGATTCCGATTTCCAATTTTTTTGCAAGTGTGACCTGCCAATACCAATTTTTGCCAATTCCAATTTCCTTTCTAAGAACTATTATTGACTGCATATACAAACAAAATCTACCTTTCTTCAATGCAAAAATGTATTTTCATAATAAAAGAAATTATTAAACATTACAATTTCCCCCAAACTGCAATAAGTTACAGGATCTTCTCTCACTTAAACAACTCTCAAAATAAAGTGCTGTGTGACTAGAAAGAGGTAGAAATAACAATTGACTGCAAATGCTTTATATAACAAAACAGATGTCATTTCCCACAATTTTTATAAATGGATCTTTTTCTCTCTTTTACTCGTCTAACAAAACAATTCCAAAGATTGCAAGCCTATAAACAAAACTGAAGTGTCCAATACAATCAACATTGACATTAAGCGTACGTTAGATGTCCAAATATCTGTAAAATGGATTGCTGCTTCAAGATCGGCTTGTAACCATACCTGTCAACACTCCCGTTTTTCCCGGGAGTCTCCCGCATTTTACACCCATCTCCCGCCCCCTCAATCAAGCAATACTGGTAGATTGGAGTAGAAAAAAAGAAAAGAATATATATATATATATATATATATATATATATATATATATATAAATTTAACAACAGCTGGATGGAAGAATTCAATTTAATATCCCGAAGCCATATCGATAATACCCATGCCTTTTGCAATGTTTGTCGCACTGATTTTAATATCGGACACGGTGTGAAAAATTACATTACTCAGCACATTAAATCACAATGGCACAATTTGTATGTATTTACCCTGTCTCTGTCATTCAGCACCCCACTTCCCTTCCCGGATTTGTGTACCCAAATGTTGCATGTGTGACATGACACAAGATTAAACAACTCGGGCAACGCGACGTCGGAAAAGTACCACCTACTCTGTATCGAGGAAATTGATCAGATTTCTGAACCCTCTGTCCTCAACTATGGAGAATGGATGGTCATACAGGACCATGTATTCCATATTTTTCCTCGTAATTGCTTTGGTTTTTTCGCTGATCATACCAAGGAAAGAAAGGAGATGATGCTGACTTGTGGCTGGCTCTGAGCTCTGGTTAGCTTTAGCCGCTTTCCCTATTTTAGCTTATTTTTTAAAATGGGCATTTTCAGCTGGGTGATGGTGTTTTAGGTGTCTTATTAGGTTTGTTGATCCGAACGTGGTGGTTCCCCCACGGTTTACTTTAGCCTTATGATTATTACACATTGCGAACTTTATGTATTCTTCACTCACAGTGAAGAACTTCCACGTTATTGCAGCTGTGACATTATTGCCTGTGCCGCTATCAACAAAAGGACTGGCTCGGTATCGGAAAGAAGTGAGGCTGACCGGCCTGTTACCGGTCTGGGCCGAGCATGCGGAAAATCGGCTGATTCCGGTCCCTGGCCGGTCGATCGGTGCATCTCTACCGAAGACCCACAGAGATGCGCAGTTCGGTCAGTGCTTCTATTCCTGCAGGAGAGACTGGAGGGGAGTCTGTCCCCCTCCACCTTGAAGGTGTATGTAGCTGCTATCGCAGCCCACCACGATGCAGTAGATGACAAGTCCCTTGGTTAGCACGACTTGATTATCAGGTTCCTGAGTGCCGGAGACTGAATCCTCCCCGACCTAGCCTGTTTCCATCTTGGGATCTCTCAGTGGTCCTCCTGGGCCTTCAGAGACCCCCATTTTAGCCGCTTGATTCAGTCGAGCTCAAGGCCCTCTCCCTGAAGACGGCCCTCCTGACCGCATTAGCCTCAATCAAGAGGGTTGGAGACCTGCAAGCGTTCTCTGTCAGCGACACCTGCCTGGAGTTCGGTCCAGCGCTTTCTCACGTTATCCTGAGACCCCGACCGGGCTAGGTGCCCAAGGTTTCTACAACCCCTTTCAGGGACCAGGTTGTGAACCTGCAAGCGCTGCCTCGGGAGGAGGCAGACCCAGCCCTTTCGTTGCTGTGTTTGGTGCATGCTTACCTATGTGGACCACACGCAGAGCTTTAGATGTTCTGAGCAGCTCTTTGTCTGCTTTGGTGGACGGCGGAAAGGGAACACCGTCTTCAAGCAGAGGCTAGCCCACTGGGTCGTTGATGCTATTGCCTTAACCTATCACGCCCAGGGCGTGCCCGCCCCCCCGGCAGGTCCGAGCACACTCTACTAGAAGTGTGGTGTCCTCATGGGCACTGAGCCACGGCACCTCCCTAGCAGACATCTGCAGAGCAGTGGGCTGGGAAACACCCAATACCTTTGCCAGATTTTACAATCTAAAGGTTGAGTCAGTCTCGTCCCGTGTTTTGTCAGGTCCGAGCCGGTAGAACTCGGTAACGACTGGGTGTTCCACTTGTATCTTGTGCCCTTCACCAAAGTGGTCCAGTGCGTCTTCTGTCCCAGTTCAGCCACTGAGTGTCGCTGCCTTGATGATATTCCTCCCTAGCCTTCTGGCCCGCGAATTCAGCAGTGCAACTCGTGGCTAGACCCAGTATGAGTCTCAGGGCTCTGTACTGGGGTCGGGCTCCAAGGGCATAGTTCCCTCTTCAGGCTAACTCCCCGTGATGTATTTTCCTGGCATGCCGGCGCTGTCGAGTTCTGAAGACGCCTCCTTAGGCCTCTTCCTCAGTCTCTAAGTCGCCCCCTGCTAGGTGAGTGGAGCAGGGTTAATGCTTCGAGTCTTCTCACAGCATCGCTAGCCTCGGGACACCTGCTGCGCCTGACAGGCTCTCCTGCTCCCCCTGGGGAAAGACCGCATTCCCTGACTTAGGTTGGGCCCCAGCCGCTTTACATCCTATGTGAGAGACATAGAGAGAGAGAAGGCCACGGCTGCTGGGCTTGCTCCTATGCTAGCATGTAACACCTTTTTCTCCCTCAGGGGTGCGAGAAAACCTAAGGTGGGTTTGCTAAAACTCTTTGAGGTGGCGTTGGGGAGGGCAACGTGCACTCGGTACAGGTGCCTCTAACACGCAATAGCCTGCTTTTCCCCTGTTCTGACAGTCACATAACATGGTCAGTGCGTGGCGTTTTTATATGGACCCCTTGTGTCACTTCCTTCGACACACGTTGAAGAGAGTGACAGAAGGGGAATGTCTTAGTTACTATTGTAACCTCCGTTCCTCGAGGGAGGGAACGAGACGTTGTGTCCCTCCTGCCACGGCACTAGACCTGGCACTGTAAATGGCCGTGCTTCATCCTTTCGGCTCCTCAGTGCAAAATCCTGACTGGCATTCACTGCCCCACTTCCCTTTATACCCGTATGTCCGGTGCGGGGCATGCAAATTCTGTCTGCCAACTTGACATTGGCCTTTTCGGATTCAGAGGTATGATTCGGCATCCGAGAAGACCCCTTGTGTCACTTCCTTCGACACAACGTCTCGTTCCCTCCCTCAGGGAATAATAGTAACCAAGGCGTTATACACCAAGGTTCAATAATTAGGATTGGTGGTTATGACACCCCCAAATATGAGCAGTAGATAACTATCTCTGCCTCAATAAGCACAACATATGATGAACAAATTAGAAAAATAGCAATTTCACTTAATACATATAACCTTTCAGCAATAGTTCCTATACAGTGTGCATACTACATAAATAGCTCTGAACTGGGGTGGTGTGTAGGGGGGCTTTAGTGGACAAAGTACAAGTTGAACACGGTTTCTTCATCCTAATGTTCTTTCAAGATATTTCAGCATTTCTGCTGAAATTAGCATGTTTGAGAAAACTCTTAGCAATATAGCAAAAAGCTTTAGATTACATTCATTGACACATCTGCCTTCTTGCAAACGCATTTGCTCGACATGCATGCAAACAAGCAGTGACCTTTGACTCCGCTGCTCAGTGACTGTCATCTAATTCACTGGTGACAACAGTGACAATGTCTGTAGTGCCCAGATAGGCTGCAGGCAAGTTCACTTTTAATAAGCTGCACGATTAGCCTTTCTTGAGAATCCTGCATACATAAACACCTTGTATGATTTTATTAGCTGCCTCATAACGATGCTTGTGAGCTCGCGTTTCGTTTGAATAGAATTGATAGGAAACCATATCTGCCCTAAAGTACATCTAATGATGTTAGGCTTGAGTGGGAGGAACTAGGGGGAAATTTAGCCACAGAAGCCTTTCATTTAGTTGTACACGAGTGGGAGGTGAAGACATTACCAGGTCCAATCTAAAAAAAGAGAAGAGTTGCTAATGTTTGTACATCAGAGTAGGAGTAAATTAGTCAACTCTAGTCCCTGGCTGCTAATATCGGTTAAATTGAATGCTGATCGGTTGTTTTGCTTGAAAACAAGCCATGCACAGGAGTGAGGTGTGTTTTTAGTAGACGTTTACTGAGAAATAGTTTCAGTGACTTGAACATACCTTGAGTAATCTTGATTTGATGCAAATCTTGTATGAATATCAGTGCACTAAGCCAAGGAAATAAGGCAGTATGATACCTTATATATTATCCTCAAATTGTCCATTATCATATAGGCAAATTTCTGAATAAAATGTGAATGGTGCTTGCCTGTGCAAAACTCACCTCAATAATATTTGGAGTGCTGTGGGTGGTTGTGAGGGTGTGGATATGCAGTTACTAGGGCATTGCTAAGTGGTTGCTATGGTGCTATGGGTGGTTGCTTGTTTTGATTACAAAAGCCCTTCCCCACCCTTCTATTATCCTCTGGTCTCTAGATATGACTCGGTCCCTCCTTCAATGTAAGTCTATGTCATTTCGTGCCCTTTTTATTGTCTGAATTGTGTTCGCTTATAAAAGTAATACCACACCTCTCTTCAACAAACGGAATGAGGTGAATTATGCACCTAAATTTAATACTAAAAGTTAGGGGTTTGTTAAAATCTCTAACTCAAAGGATGAATAATAGTAATAGTGAGGCTTGCCTTAGTTTGATGTCTTCACTTCAATCCCAAATAATAGTTTCTTTCATCTAGTTTAGTGTCCCTAGATTCACCCTTTTTCATTAGTCAAGATTAAATGTTTCTTAAAACTGTCTGTCTTTCATGTCACATCAATTCATCAAAGTAAGTGAAAAAAAAATGCTGTTTAGGTCTCAGCACTGTTAGGTTTAGGGTTTGGGTTTGGGTTAGGTAATTGCTACTCAGCTATTGCTATTCATTCTGATGAGCTAATGTCTTGCACTTGTGCAGTGCATGTGTTCAACTGTACGTCCATCTTCGGCCACTGGCTATTCTGGGGTAGTTAAAAAAATTCTGTAAGCAGAGACAGATTTTGCAGGCATAAAATTCAACCTCTTGTCACCGGTATACTGTGAGATCAGTCTGTGTATTCAGGATAATTGAGTTATATTAAATAACTTTTTTGTGTTGTTATTGCTTAGATTAAACTAGACAATTTAGATTAAGTATACATTAAGTATATTTTTAGGTTACCTGACAAAATATTTTAACAGTATGGTGTAGATGAAAGATAAAAAAATCTCCTGATTTAGAAGACAAATAACAAATATGGAAGACAAAAGTTTTTTTTTATATGTGAGGTTGGATGACGTGCATGTATGCAACTATATTTTAAATGATCATATTGTGTTTCACTCATACAAGCAGAAAAGTTTATCATCTAAGACACGTTTAAAAGATGTTCAAGTCTGATCACACATCAACGGCTGGTGAGGTTTTGTGAAATTACTTCATAAAATTAGATAAACTACATTTCACCACATCCAAGGTTTCATATGGATTCTTTCCAGTGATTCCATCTCCTCGTCTCACATATCAGCCGTCTTTGATCACAGCGTTTCGTCAGCCTTATTTCCTTCACTTTGTTTGTCTCTCTTTAGACATAACACTTCCTCAAGGATAAATACACCAATTACCATGCACCTGCATTTCATCATTAAGGAAAAAAGAGACAAAATTGTGATATTTATTAGATTTACTGTCACCGGAGAACAAACCAAATTCTCATCATTTGCATTGAGAAATATGATGCGGCTGGGTGAGCTCATTCAAACTGTTTTAATTGGTGAGAAATGGAAGATTGAGAAGCAAAAACATCATTACAGTCTATGTTTCCACATCAGGGCATTACTGATTTTATTACCGCCTTTATTGCCTCGTTTTACTTGAAAGAAGGAGAATTCACACGTTTGGCATGTTCTTCGCAGACAGAAATTCATCTTAAATAGAGATTACCGATAATAACGAAAACAATGAAGGCAAGAAAGAAATCACTCTGGATGAAGATATAGTTCACCCAAAAATGAAAATTCTGTAATTATTTACTCATTCTCATGTCGTTTGCAGGACTTTCATTCTTCATTGGTGGAACACAAAATTAGAAATTCTGAAGAATATACAGGCTGTTTTATCCATGCGTATATAATGAATGTTGACTAGAATTTTCAAGCTTAAAAAAGGATTTAAAAGCACCATAGAAATATTATTGTGACAGGGTGGACACACACACCCGGCCCCTAATCAGGCTAATCAAGCATCAGGGATGGATAAGGGCCAACTGGAAGCTGCAATGCGAGGGAGAGAGATTTACGGACAGCTGTCCGACACCTTTGTTTTTTGACGATATAAATAATAGCTTAATGAAGAACTTAAACAAAAAGACAGACAAACACAGGTGTCGGACAGCTGTCTGTAAATCTTTCTCTCTATTTTACTGCAGCTTCCAGAGGCTTGATTTGCCTGATTAGGGGCAGGGTGTGCGGAATCATGACCCAGCCCCGCCCTCTGCCCTAAAGGTTGTCCATACAACTCCTGCGCTATATTCCAAGTCTTCTGAAACCCTACGATAACCCTCCCTTTGTGTGAGGAACAGACCAAAATGTAAGTTATTATGAACAATAAATCTTGACATCTATTCTAGCTATTGCTGAAGTGTTTGAAATCATGACAGAAATAGCAATGAGTGTGTTTAAATTAATATGATACCTACCAAAATCAGCTAGTGTTTACATGATTTGTTGGTTTTACAGGAAATCGTTAGGTTATTCTCTGCTTTTAATGAAAAAACGTAACGTCGGTAAGAACACAGGTAAAGGTGTTTACATGTAATGCAAAATCGGGTTAATAGGCAAAAATCTGTTTGCTGATTGTTTTCTGCTTAAACCAGATTGACCTTACCCTGATATAGGACACCCAGCTTATTAAGCATAATTGTTGTAAATTTGTGCATGTGAATGCTCAATTTCCGATTTATTAACAAATAGTTCGTTTAAATCGTGTCAATGAATCTGTTAATCTGTATTAAAAAACTTAAGTCTTAATGATTCGTTCACGAGTTCGACTCGCTAACTTGATAAGATGCATAGGTGAACAGCTCATTGAAGGGGATTTCAGTTTTTTCTTCACACAAAGCTATCGTGACTTAACAAGACGATTGAAGTCAAATGGAATTTATAATATGGAAATTAAAATTGTATAAAAAATTGACCATCAACATTTCGAATAAGATGAGGGTCAGTAAATGTTGATAGAATTTCCATTTTTTTAGTGAACTAATCCTTTTAATCACAAAACAGATCGTTAACTGCAGAACAACGCAACTTCTGTCTTCACAAAATGTGAAATTCCTTGAACTCAGAGAAAAATTTCCATCTCTGGGATTCTTCATAAATGTCACCTTTGTTTTTCCACTACAGACGTTGATCTTAATGCTTCCATCCACTTAGCAAATATAAAGAATTTACCCTTGTCTGAAGCAGGATTAATGGTTTCTCACAAGCAAAGCAGGCACAGCTCAATCACTCCACAGGAGGACTGTGTGTAAAATATGAGCCAGTGCCTATTCTCATATCCCTGGCAGGCAATTTAAGGTTGTAATGATCTTTCCAAATCACTGACATCTTTATAGATGTTGCAATACTGACAAATGCAGTAATTCTATTTTGACTCAATCCAATGATCACTTTTGAATGTTAATCTATTCTGCAATATCAAAGCTCAGCTGTTGTAAATGTATTTGATTTCTGCACCGCTTCTGCCAGATTCATTCTCTTGTTTTTTTTTTGTTTTGTTTTTTATACTGTTCCCTATATCAGCTGGCAGAGACTTCAAAGTGAGATGTCAGTATCTTTAGCAGGGTAATTTTGGGGTAAAAGATAGAAAGAAAGAATGAAAGAAAGAAAGATGTTAAAGTGTTAATCCTCCTAAGGAGAACTTATACAATTTTTTGTTATATTCCTCTTGCTATTGTTTAACCAAAGAGGATTTATGATAACAGTGCATTTATATTTAGAAAAATATATTGAGGCAACATTACAGAATGAATATTAAGCTTTTTTTTTTCTTTTCTTTTTGTTTTGCTATCTGACATTTGCTAGTCATACTGAAAGCTGGAAATATAATGGCATGTGGGGATGTTTCATATGAAAATGAAAACAGAAAATTTCGGTCAAAACAACGTTCCGACAAATAACTTCAGGTTTCAAGTCATATAATTCAACATGAGATTGGCATTCCTGACTAGAGAATGTGATTCTTCAGTTATTTTTTAGAATGTTTGACTACTTGAAATCTTGACAAATTAAACTTTGTTTCATCTATGTTTCAACATACCTTATTACGTGTCCCAGAAAAAGCATCTGATTATGGCCTTGGTCGAGGTGGATTATGGCTTAACGTGTGATGAGTTTTGGTGTTGTGTGTAATGGTAATTACATTACATTAGATTAACTTTATAAAGATGAAAAATATTCAATTGTTTCTGAATTTTAATTCTGCTAACACTGCTAATGTTTTATTTTAAGGATCAGAAATTAGACAGTAATTCATGACTAATAATTGCACTTGTATGTGACTATTTATAGTATGAAATAGCTATAGACTAAAGAACTCATTGTTCCAGTTGCCATTGTTTTTTTAAATAATATTTTTTTTTGTTTATATTGTATCTATTGTCCATTTATTAATGTTTGTCTGATGGTTGTGTGTTTATTTCTGACTGTACAATATATTGCCCCCCAGGGAGAATAAAGATTGACATTGATCCTTGACATTGACCTAGTTATGGCAGTATAATAAGGCATTTATGGGGCCTTTCTTAGATTATTTCTTGTTTATAAATTATAACCCCTTTACATTTGTTTTTTTTTTTCTTACCAATGAACTTATTAGCTAAATTCAAAAGACATTCATTGCTAGTATTTTCCAAATGACATTCTTTATAGGTTCTCAATACACTGTGTGAATGTGCAGCTTCTATGTGTAAAATAAATATAGAATGTGTATTTTTAACATACCAACAAATTATTTATAATGCAATTTGTTAGAATTAACAATTATGTTGGCTTGACAAAGCTAATTTACTGTTATTCTACAGATTTTTGTTTTGTTTTTAGTTTTTGTTTAGTTTTCTCCAAGAGCTTTTAAGCTACATTCATCAAACTCGGCACAGACCTTCAGAATGTTTTGACATGGATTGCTATGCCTTTTCTAACTGATCAAAATTACGGTTTGTGCAAAGTGGATTATCAAATCTCTGAAAAAAAGAAAAAAGGTCACTTATCAGACAAGATTTTGTCAATCCAAATCAAAGTTCACTTCTACAAACTTTACCTATCATATGTTTCTATTACTGACCCATATATAAAGACTAATCATATAAAATAACTACTGTCTCCACTTTTGTATTATGTTGAAAGTGAGTTTGCTTTTCAGGTCTTTTGAATGTCATTTTTTAAGTATGCATTCCATATTTGTTTTACATTTATAAGTCACACAATGACACAGTGTACTAAGAACCGATAAAGAATGTTTGCACAATGCTACCAATAGTATTGTATGTTTTTCCCTAATAATTTTATTGTTAAGAAGAAACAAAAAAGAAACTAAAGGGGCTATAGGGCAAGAATAAATATTCAACCAATAAAGGTCTAATAAATGCCTTATAATGACAAACATAGCTATCACTTACAACTTAAAAAAAATAAAATGATTAGATAGATTAGACAGTATTTGATGTCTAATAATTGCACTTGTAAGTTAAACCATTAATCATTAGTTCAATCATTAGTAATTAATTACTGTTTAATTTCTGATCTTCGAAATATTTTACCAAGATTCTTAGATACTGACCAGTTTGGTAATATCACCTAAGAAGCCCACTCTCAGATCATGATGAAAAATCTTAAAATCTGATCTGACCTTGTCTGATAATGACAGCAGTATTGGAGAGAGTGATTCTTTTGTATAATTAGAAATTGTACACATAAATAAAAAATTATATGAAAATATGATGTTTTAAGTTCTAAAAAAAAAAAAAGTAGAAATAGCAAAGTAGCAAATTAGAATGAAGTTAAAAAAAAAGTCTAGGTACAGTAAGTGACAAGCCCAGAATAGAAAATTCTGCCAAATGCAACATTTAAACACAAAATAAATTAAAGAGACACAGACTTTTTCTTTCTTTCTTTCTTTCTTTCTTTCTTTCTTTCCAGAGGGGAAGTTAAAAAAGTTTAGGTAGGGGACAATCCTAAAATAGTGAAATTCTTGCAAATGTAAAATTTGAACACTCTTAAAAATTAGGAAAAATTAATAAAAGAGATAAAATTTACAGTTTACAACCTATTATAAACAACCCTTTACAACTAAAATGATTGTTTGTTTGTTTACAAAGAGGAAGTAAAAAAAATCTAGGCATACAAAAAATTCTGGCAAAATTTACAACCGAACATTAGGACATTTTCGCAATTTTTTTTAAATGCATTAAAGAGACACAACTAAAAAAACGAATTTAAAGCTACTATACATGATTCTTTACAACTATAATTATTTTTTCTTTGTTTTCAAATGTTTTTTTTCCCTTTCAAAATCATCCTAGGGGACAGAAAAGTTCTCCTAACTGAATAATCCCCCATATGCTGTTGTGCAATCAGGAATTCTGATGAAGGCCTCTCACAAGTCTCTCTGACAGCTCAACATCTCATCTTCATTTCTTGCTCAAAGTCTTCATCAGCAGAAATTCACAGACAAGGCATAAGAGACAACAGCATCATCTCTCACCTCTGTGGCCTGGCGCTGTGGGCCCAGTTTGAGACTTCCTGTCCTAGCCACAGACTTTCACTTCTACCGGAGGACACAAAGTTGATGATTGGCTGACTCAGTCTGGACTGAGGCTGCAGGACATCTTGTTGCCCAATCAAGGCCTTCTCCATCATGGTCGGTGTGAGCGTCCCACTGCTTTCTCCAGTCTTTAGGGATGAAGATGGATCACCCTAAGAGCTAATTGGACATGGCACGTTACAAGATGAGAACAAGCTAAGTGGAGCTAGCTGTCAAAGTAGACTGATAATCTTGAGTGTGTGTGTGTGTGTGTGTGTGTGTACTTCCACTATATAAGCACAACGTCAGTTCCTGTACCTGGTTGATCATTAAATTGTGGGCTAAAGCATGGCTGCAATGCTACATCCTGTGCCATGCAGAGAGTTGGACTGGAACAGGAAGTAAATGCATTGAATATGGAAATCAGTTCTCAAGGGCTTGTCTTGACAAGCAAAGCCATCAATCGCTGCCTCTTTGTGTCCCCGAGCAAAACAAGATGGCAGCGTATGTCAGAGAAAATTACCCTGTCTGTACTTTTACTGTATAAGGGACATTCATGCACTGAAGGAATAAGGGAGTTGCAGGAAGTCGAAGGATACAAGAAATATCTACAGTGCAAGAAGATATACACTGTCCTGCTGACGTTTTGAGAAATTACCAAATGAATGCACTGAGAATTTTGGCCAGATCTTTGGAAGTACACCAGAGCTACTTGTCACAGGCGGAAATTGTCACAAGGGCTATTTCTCAATAACTATTAAGGTTTTATGTAAAAAAACAATTAAACACATTTTTGGCCCCTCTAGCAGTGCTTTAGTTTGTTGATTGCAAACAACTAGATCAAAATGGTCTTAAATTTGAATTTTTTTTGGGCGGGAATTCTATAGTTTCTATATCCAAATTTAATATGACAATATCATCATATTATTAGAATAACTTCAGACTAATGAATACATGAATACAATAAAACCACACTGAATGATCGCGACTGCCTCTAAATATATATTTTTCCTTTCCAAATGTGCACTAAGCTCCTGAATAGCTTAGTTAATACCTGTTGAGCTTCAATGATAATTAAATTGTACCTTGAAATGATTGCAACTGATTTTACTTTGGTTAAATGTCCTATTTGGAACAGATTTGTAAATAAATTAAATTATTAAATTAGATATTAGGTCTGCAACAGACTTCTATGTGAGGAGAAGTGGTAAAAAGGGCTAGGAGTGTTTATCGGGCATTGCTTTCTCATATCATAATTTAATTATCTTCCCTGAGGTCCAATGATAATGTTATAAAAGTATTTTTTGCACCATAACAGTCACAATTTAGTAATATATGATCTTTGTACACACTGTTTTTGGCACTTTGTCTGAAACGCTTTGGCCTGAGCACCTCCTTAAAACTTCAATGTAACGCCCACTGTTATGATTGGCTAACAGCTATATCATATATATAAAGGGTTTAAACATAACGCAGATCCAACACATTGCATCCAATATAATAAACTGTTAATTTCGAGCACAAATGTTAACACTCGGCACCATAAACCATCAAAACATCATGACATTTGAAATATTTATGAATGAAATTATTTACTTAACGTTTTTGACAGGGTCCAACTGTTTTTAACTGCCTGTGACAGGGCGGAGGGCAGGGCCGGGCCGTGATTCCGCACACCCGGCCCCTAATCAGGCTAATCAAGCCTCATAGAGGAATAAAGGCCAACTGGAAGCTGCATTGCGACAGAGAGAGTGATTTACGGACAGCTGTCCGACACCTTTGTGTGTTTGTCTTTTTGTTTAAGTTTTATATTAAAACTATTATATATATTGACAAGCCAGTTCTTGCCTCCTCCTTTCCATAAATCCCTTTACGCCGAATCCCGAGGAGGAGGAGGAGTCCTCGCCACTACCATCCACCCCAACGGAGTAGCCACGGCCTTTCGCCGGAGCCCGACCGTCTGGAAGTGGAGGAATGGCCACTGACCGCGAGGGGAGGAGGGGCTCCCAACCAACCAACTGCCTGGCGACCCCTACCGTCCACCAAATACGCAGCCAGGTGTACGTCATGCCGGGGGCTCCTTTCACTTTCCTTCCACTAAATTTTGAAGTTGCTACACATAGTAATGTTCAGAAAATGTATTCTCCTGTCTCTAAAAATGTCTGGACTTTAAAACCTTTTACAGAACACTGTGCAGTTTTGCAAACTAGGTAACTACTACACATTTTTTAACACATACTGTATAACCGGAAACTAGTGAGCAAAATTATTTCAAAGTGCAAGTACGTCATGAACCTCAGTACAATAGTCCATTCTAAGGAGAAAGGTATTTGTCATGTATCATGTCAGGTCAGGGCAGGTTGTCATGTTTTTAATGTTCTGACACTTTACAATGAGATTCTGTTTGTTAACATTAGTTAATGCAATGAACATTATATTTTTACAACATTTATTTGTCTTCATTAATGTATGTTACGTTAATGTTAATTTATGAAGATACAATCATTCATTGTTTGTTCAAGTTATGATGTTAATGCATGCATACACCTTAATTTTAACTTAACAAATATCAGTATAGGTTGCAATTACTATTAAACAAGATGAACAAATTTTGTAAAAGTATTGTTTATTGTTAGTTCATGTTAACCAACACTGTTAACTTATACAACCAATACAATACAAATAGAACCTTTTTGTAAAGTGTTACCAATATATTGGTATGTTACCTTTTCCATTTAGCTGTTTTATGAAACATTTTGTGTTCTATTGTTTTAATTTTCCTGGGAAGCCCATAATAGGATATTAATTTGTATTTTTCCATTGTGACAATATGCCCCGCTATATGTCTACCCAGGTTTAATGAGCTGTATTTTTTCCCCCTGAGCAATAATTGTGAAAATGTTCATAGCTTTTTTGAAACCAAGTGTTATGTGAAATTGACAATAAAAAATATTACTACCTTATGAGATATTCAGGAGTTAAAAGTGTGACAACTAGCCCCAATCTCCCCAATGTACATTCTGTGATTTAAGCCTATACCCATTGAACTTGTATGCTAAAAGTGCTACTGAGTTTCAAAAATATACTGTAGGCCTACATGTAACCAGTTACCTCTTTTATTCCCTCCACCCACTTATGCTAATAACTACAATATGCAAAGTTCAAAATGCACCTCTTATGGCTGTGTCTGTTTTTAGCAAAAGTGGCTCAGGTCTTACATGGTTTCCTACCTGATGTTAACATATTTTGACCCGGGCACAAAGAAATATACAGTAAGTTGTTTAATCACAACTCTTTATAAAAATGTAATAAACACACAGGCAAGTGCTGGTGAATGATAGGGTGGTGAATGATAGGGCCCTCAATTGAATAGGTATTAAAATAAAGCATGAAAATTGAGTCATTTGCCTTTGACGGTTTACGCTTGCACTGCAATCCTGCTGTCTATTCAACAGAAACATTACTCATGTATTTTTTTATTTAAATATCAATAGATCTTTAATTTATTGATGATGAGCTGGATAACATGTAATCATGTAATAAACACTATAAAGCATGGTTATGACCTAATCTGTTTCCAGTCTGTCCTTAATTTCAGAGAGACAATAGTCACGTGTATAAATTTTAGAACAAAGGAGAAACCTGTCTTTTCTTGCATCAGCACCCCCCCCCCCCCCCCCAACTGTCTGTTTAATTAACAAAGATGGGTCATTAGGGGGGTTGTGAATGAGGTAACCAGACCCCAAATTAAAACGAACACAAGCTGCAAAAGTGTGAGAACACCCTCATTTATACAGCTAAACTTTCAACATTATTAGCATCATTTAAGAAAAGGATAGTGGAAGCAATAAGAGCTTATAGAATTACACAAACGAGGGGAATATTCTACTATGCTAATGAGCTGGTCTTTGGAGACCGGGCTTAATGGGGTTTCTGTAGGAGCCTTTATTACCCGCTCTGCTCCACACCGGATCCGTCCGCGAGGAGTAGAGAGGAGTCCGATAGCCTTGCTGATGTGATTGTCAGTGCTGCGTCTGGGCTAAAACGGCTTGATTCATCTCCATCCAAATGGGCAGTGACGCCATGGCTGCATCTCCATCTTCGTCTGCAGAAGAAAGAGAATTCCCTGGAAAATAATGAATCGCGGCTTCATTTGTAACTGTCAGAGAAAATCTCAGCTCAACGCAGCTCTTCTTTCCGCTGATGAGAGCAAACGATCGCAAACTTTGAGAAGTTCACTACTGTCATGGAGTGTCAGAGCGGTTGCTCAGATTACTTTGTGTTGGGAAAGTTTCAACATTTTATATTTTTCGAGAACAGGGCTGTAAATACCATAGACATTGAAGTGAGCCTGCCCCACCATATAAAAAAAAAGCCATGAGAGGATGTTCGTCACAGAGATTTCACAATGGTTATTGGTGTTCATAGGCATGCTAGAAAGCCGAGTAGGCCACCTAAATTTGCTTCCCTGTAGTATAATCACTGTAATGAACATACTCAATTGGTTTATTGCTTTTTTAAAACAGCTGTAACAGCACTTTGATAAAAAAATTAATGTTCAATAAAACGTATTAGGCTATTAATAATTATCTGAATATATATATATATATATATATATATATATATATATATATATATTTATTCATTCATTTAATGTATAGCCTGTTTGCTGTTGCCAAGCAATGTAGCAGCTTTCTGTGTTAATATAGAATGTGAACAATTTCACAGGTGTGCGTTCATAGTCATTTTATAGTGGTTTTGAATGCAGCTTAACTTAGCAGAATTTAGAGTTAGAATGATCCATTTTATAATATGGGTTTTTAACGACCAATTCTTAAAGGGTTAATTCACCCCAAATTTTAAATTCTGTCATAATTTACTGTCCCACATGTCATTCTAGATCCATTATGACATAATTTCTTCCGTGGAACACGAGCAGAAATTTGGATGAATATTTACACTGCTTTTTTTTCATACAATAAAAGTGAATGGGGACCAGTGTTGGGTGTAATTAGTTACTTTAATCTAATTACTTTTTAGTCAAAAATTAATGTAGCACATTACATTTTTAATTCTTGCAATCAGATTACAGTTACTGGCTTTTAAGGACATTACTAGGGTTAGACATATTTATAAAATAATAATACTTATGTAGAATACATTTAAAACATGTATTAATTCATTTTACATTTCTGTGACAGCTGAAGAGTCATTGTCAGGGAGAAACGTGTGGTGCTGAATGTTTTGTGTACAAAAATGATCAAAGAGGATATAGACAGGATATTTTCATTTCAATGGGTGGAAGTGTTTTAGAAAGTAATTTATAAGTTATTTTTAATGTGATAATCAGTAAACTGATTAAAATTTTAGAGAAGTTATTAGTAATTTGTAGTGGATTATTGTTTAGTAATTCTCTGCCTAACATCTCGTTTTGTGTTGTTTCCCTAAAAGAAAGTCATATTGGTTTGGAACGACAATGAGGGGGAGTAAATGATGGAGTTTTCATTTTTTGGGAGAACCATCCCTTTCACATTTTTTACATTTGGTCCCCCACAATGTGGAATATTTAGCAACACCCTTGTTAAAATATATGTTGTCATGTTTTCACACACACAAACCTAGTCTCCCTCACACCAAGCTCCCGTTCTTTTTGTTGTTGTTTTTTCTCTTGTTAATGACAAGAGTCCGAGCCGTCGCAGGGGTCATCCATCTTCCGTAGACATCCACCCACTGATCACTGCTGGCCAATCCAGACACTGGTGACCAGCATTATGGCTGTGTCAGGGTCCGAGCCCCCCCTCGGCCCCCCATGATTAATCATCATTTGGAGAGTGCTGCTGGGCTGCTCAGGAGAGGGGCCGGACCCTGCAGGTGGTATTGGGCTTAGGGGAGAATGGACCTGCCACTGGGCTTTTGTGTATTCTCCCTTAGACAACAGCACTTTTGCTTTTATGTTACCTTACTCCCAGAACGCAGACTGAGAGACATACAGGGAGATTGGGTTGGGTTGATAGGTAGATAGGTGTTCATTTTCATATGAAATCCATAAAAATTTGTTAGGATACGGCAAAAGACTTCAAATAGACAGCAGAGAGATCGTACATGAAGAGCATAGTGTAACGTACTACACAAGAAAACCCTCATTCATACAGCTACATTTTTCACATTCTAAAAATGCCTAAAAGGTTCTGTATGAGATCTGTATGTTTGTTGGTATAGCAATTAGAACAAAAATTTTACATTCTCACAAGAAAATGTGAGTGATGCCAGACATCTTTCCCAGTATTAACGAAGCCAATTGCATAGTTACTCAGAGTTGTTGCTAGTGCATTGCTTACTGGCCCAAAAGAGCCTAGCCCAACTCCTTATGATATTCTGGTCCCTAGATATGTCTCGGGTCCCGCCATCAATATATATCTATGGGTTTAAGCCACCTCTTTTAAGCCACCATAAATGTTGTGGGGGACATATCCCCTCGATATTCAGATTTATAGTAGATAAATAAAGCAATAAGTGACAAAAGCTGGGAAAAAAGCTACACGCAGCGCAACCAATGAAGGTTATGCCTTTAGAACAAACCCTAACCAGAATGTTAATCTTGTTTTATAGAATATATGTTAATATAAAAACACTAGAAGTCAATAGTCCCCAACATAAAACATAACATATATGAGAGAAAAGACAGACAGCACAGATCTCAAACACACCGACCCCAACAAGAAATGACTGCACACAGACACACACACACACACACACACACACACACACACACACACACACACACACACACACACACACACACACACACACACTCAAACATATCCTTATGAGGACTCTCCATAGACAATTATTTTTATACTGTACAAACTATAGATTATATCCCCTAAACCTAACCCTCACAAAAAACTTTCTGCAGTTTTACATAAAAAAACATAGATTAGTATGTTTTTTTATGCATTTTTAATTATGATATACTAGAAATGTCCTCATAAACAAAATTTATAGCATAATACCCTTTTAATTACCAGTTTATAACCTAAAAATTGTCCTCGTAAACCACTCAAACCCCCCCCCCCCACAAACACACAGACCAAATGAATTATGACTTTTCACCAGACATCTTCTAGACTACTGTAGTTTATGTTTTTGATGATCACTGTTAAACACACATAAGCATAAATATATGAAGAAAGACAGTAATTTTGTGTTTGTGCAAGATTTCTGGTCAATAACTTTTGCGTGCATAAAAGTTACGATTTTAAATAATATTCAGGATAAAAACTTATCATGTTCTTTTGTTGTGTTTGTTGAGAAAACAATATATTATTATATTATTCTGCAGGCTTGAAAAGCCCAGTCTCACATCCCTCTCCCACTCTGATCTTCACTTCACACACCCACTTAAACCTCCTGAAACCCCCTCCTCCCCACTCCTGCTACTCAATCTGCACTTATGGTCTGTGAGGAGGATGTGTGCTGGTTCTTCAAGAAACAGAAGACTAGGAAAGCTTCAGGCCCAGACTGTCTGTTTCACCTGTCTGTCTGAAAGTCTGCACTGACAAACTGGCCCCCATCTTCACACAGGCCTTCAACAGATCACTGGAGCAGTGTGAAGTTCCCTACTGCTTCAAATACTCCACTATCATTCTCCCCCCCCCCCTCCAAAAAAAACAAATCACAGGACTTAATGACTACAAATCTGCCACTCTCACATATGTGGTCATGAAGTTGTTTGAGAGACTGATTTTGGCCAACCTGAAGGAAATCACTGGGCCCCTGATAGACAGGATGCTGTCAACATTAGACTGCATTATATCCTGCAATACCTCAACAGACCTAGGACTTATGCAAGTTCCCAATTTATAGACTTCAGTTCAGCCTTTAATACCATAATGCCCTATCTTCTCTCAACCAAACTGACACAGCTCTGTGAGGAAACATGCAGGTAGAAACACTCCAGACCCCACACACCCTGCCCACTCCCTGTTTGAACTGTTGCCCTCTGCAGCGTTACAGAGCACTGAGTTCCAGGACATCCAGTCACAAGAACAGTTTTACACTTAGGCCATTTTCTACATGTACAATTAAACTGCTTTCAGCTCTCCCCCACAGTGCAAAAATGTAAAATAAAAATCTCATGTACATATGTAAATTCATATTTAATTCAATAACTGTACCCCTACCATATATTACCACTTTCACATGTACATATGCCAGTCCATGTTATATGTCCTATTATTTGTATTAGGGGTGTGCAGCGGAGCCATTATCTGTATTTGTATCTGTATCTGTTCATACGACAAAATTATCTGTATCTGTCTCTGTATTCCAACAGAACTGGGTTTGGGCGGGGCTTAAACCAAAAGAGTTTTTTAAGAGTAACTCTTACATTTATAGTTTCTATTAATAAAATATGCATTGTATATGCCTTTTCATAATAATAGCCTACATATTATAATACAAATTAATAGCAAAAATATTATATAATTATTATTTTTTTAAATATATTATTTTTATTATTATTTTTTTAACCAGATGAAGCTGAATTTTTAGGCTACATTAACTGTGGAATATGCAGTGATTTCTCCTGGCATTTCTGATATTAATATCTGCATGAAATAGAATTTTTGCTTGTCTGTGCATGTATTACAACATTATTCTGGAGGCAAGAGGTGTCAAGCAAAATGTGAAATGTCAACACACATTTTTGCAGTGAATAATAAATACTAATTCAAGCATTAAAAGAAACTAAAATAAAATGAATATATCCTACAAACAGGTCAAAGTCCTGTAAGTCTGTCAGGAATTTTTACAATAGGACATTATTTAGTTAAATAATAATAATAATAATAATAGTAATAATAATGTTACATTTCTATAGCGCCTTACCAGAGATCAAGAACACTTAATATTTTCAAATTTAGTACAGTTTAAAGAAGAAGAAGAAGAAGAAAAGCATGTTTTGGTTTCTTTGTTTTACATAAGGAGGCATATTCCGATGAATAATCTCTGGAGCATTTAAACCTTTATGGATCATTTAAATTTTTTTTGTAATAAAGTCTTAACCAGTTAATTACCATAATCGCTGATGTGAAAATAAATGTGATCAACTTTATGAGATGGATAGAAGAGCTCCGACGTGAAATCATCACTTCAGGTCAGGAATACAATAGGTTTAGGCTATTAATGAATACATTTGAATCACGTGTGAATTGTGTGATACATTAACATAGACATTTCAAGAAGTGGAAAGTGTATCTTAATGTTACACTTGACAAATTCCAGACATGAACAATTAACAGAGACCACAAACTGAATTCAGACCACCGCCATCCGATCTGAAATCACAATGTGCACATTTTCATTCATAAGGTTTACACTAGAAATATTGGCTGCACAGATTAATAAATTCATTGTAATTTTGCACATGTTTATTTAAAATGTGGCTTTATCCTTGTGTCTCTTGGATAATCAGTCATACAAATATTTGTTTATATTATTTGGATGAATCTGTTATTCTTTTTAAAGTCATTATCCGTGCCTTTCCAATTAAGGTATTCGACTTAGGGCACATCCCCAATTTGTGTGTCTATTTATACTCTTACCTTGTTTTATATTCTGTGTCTCACTGTAATGTTTTGTGTGCACTTGTTTCTCCTATCACCAAAAAAAAATCCTTGTGTACATGTGAACACATGGCAAAAGCTCATTCTGATTCTGAAATTAGAAAGCAATCACTCAGGATCACATAAATGAGCATTCGTTTAATGAATCAAAATCAACAAATTTTTCTCCTGTGACTGCTTTAGTCTATTTCTCACCATTAAACAGGGTGAACATTAAGAGGCTCTTTAATAGCTCCATTTAATAGGTGCAAGCCTTCGGTTCATAAACCTCTAATGATGCTGATGCACACAATTCATTACTGGCCACATCTAGAAATGATGGATCTGCTGCATAATGGGTAAACTTTGACTGAGCTGACAAAAGGCTAAGACTCTAACAAGACTCCACATTAGCAAAAGGCTGGCACCAAATTAAAGATTGATTTAGCGAAACAATTTTTTTAACAGCGGCTGACATGCAGCTCTGTCCCCTGAAGACACACCATCATCTCCTGCACCCCTCGTAAGTGTAGATGAGCGCTTATAATGATGCCATTTGCTTAATTTTCTGCAGTGTACATTTACCTACCCCCTTCAACACCCCCCCCCCCCCCCCCCCCCCCAACACACACACACACGCATACATACACACTGCACTCAAGACATGTCGTTTAGCTATAATTGCCTTGGATTTTAAGTTTTAATTATGCAATTTTGCTTTTGTTATTATACTATTTTATGCTGTGTTATGTTATGTTGATGTTTGTTTTGTCAAATGTCACTAGTGTGAGAAGTAGGCACAAAAGTTGCAAAAGTACAAAATAGAAGCAATGTTTTAATATTTGAAAGATATTGATGTTTTGAATCTATTGATTTTTACTATATTTAATTTTTTTTATTTTTTGTGTGCAAATGTTTTCTTCCTGTTATGTTTTTAAAGGAATAATTCACCCAAAATTAAAATTCTGTCATCTTTTACTCACCCTCGTGTCATTTCAAACCTGTCTGCTCTCATTTTTTACATTTTACAATTCTGAAGTATGTTCACACTTATCTTTTCCACAAAATGGCAGTTTGTAATAATCATGACTGTCGAGCTCCAGAAAGCAAAAAAAATAAATAAATATATTTTAAAAAAAAATGGAAAAAAGTGCCACAAGTAGTCCATGCACCTTATGCACACCAAGTCTTTTTAAGTGGCATGATAGCTGGAACAGACAGAATTTTAAGTGCTTAACTGATAATCTTCCCCTCCGTAGATCACAAATCACATCTGTGCTTGCATTCAGTTCAAATATGATGTCTTTAAACACATTAGACAAGCTTTGATGTCAATGGTTCTTTGGTAGAATAATAGTAAAGTCATCAAAACTATGGAATAATAGAAATGGAAAAGTGGGAATTGTGTTGTGACTAAGAAAATCCAAAATGAATCAAAACTATGTTATATGTTAGCATCTTCAAATAGTCACACTTTACCTAGAATTTACAGACTCTTGACATTTTCACATCCAGCTTCTTGAGGTATCACCCTGAGATGGATTTTAAACAGTATTGAAGGAGTTCCCATCAATACTGGGCATTTATTAGCTGCTTTTCTTAATTATTCGGTCCAAGTCATCCATTACAAAAACTTTTTTTAAAATTTTTTTTTAATAAAATTTAAGTTTTGTAATGAAATAAAAAATATGTTGGCACAATTATATTTTTGTCTAAAAAACTAATTTCAAACATTTAAGAATATGCCTTCAGAACAAAAGGTTTTTAAGATCATGAGAAACATTTTAGGCAAGTGACCCCAAACATTTTAACATTAGTGTATGCTGTAAACAAATGTGCTATGCCTGACTAAATATGCAGAACAGAGATTGAGATTTGAGATCTGCAACAGGGGGCAAGATTATCATAGAATAACAACTTTAATTTAGGTATGTTCATCACAAGATGTTGAACATACATTAAATATAGCACTCAAGTCTAATGGACTGCTTTTAAAAAAAGAAATCGTGGTCACTACCATTGTATGGAATGGAAGAGCATGCACATTAATCAAAAGTTCTCCTTTGTGTTCCACAGAAAATATAACAACACAATATGCGACTGTGTAAATAATGACCAAATTAACTATTTTAACTATTTGTAGTTGATTTCATCACTGTTTTAGGTTTAATATTTATTCCCAAGTCATTTTAACATTCTAGACAAATGAGATTTACTGTCAATTTCACCCTGAAACCTGTGAAGATTAATATTAATGGCTCTCAACTCAAACTATGGACATCTCTAACATCTTAATTTGAAAACACCGTCAAAAACTTTGTCTGCAGTCAATACGTTTCTGTTAGTCCCAGAGAACAGGAAAAAGTCTTGCGTCTTTAGTGTTCAACAAAACATTAGTGTTAATGGCCGATGCTGCTAATAGGGAAGGCAAAAGTCAATGATATAAAGGGTGTAATCAGTAGTAATGAAGCCAGTGTTGGGTCCTGACCTGCTGCCCCAGTAGGATGATGCTTTGAGAATGGATCAGAACTGAGCTTGTGTCCACACGAAAAACAGAATACAGACAATGACAAAACAGTTTTTGACTATGACTTCTATTTTATGGAATAACAACGCAAGTTCACTGCTATATGGTTGCTTGGGTGTTCTGGGTGGTTACAAAATGGTTGCTTACTGGCCAGAGTCAAAAGAGCCAACACCCAAGTATTCTGGTCCTTAAATGTGGCTTGGGTCCCTCCTTCAAAGTAAATCCATGGGATTTCGTTGGCTGAAAATCTTAAATCAGATTACTTAGTAAGTAATAGCACACCTCCTCAACAAGTAGCACAATCTAAAGTATAATTCATGTTCTCAGCTCAAATGATGCCGAACCAGTTATGTGCCGAATTTAAAATACTTAAAGTTAGGTTTTTTTTCTTATTATTAACCCAGTGATGACAGCCTTGGGAAACACCACCAGTGTAATGATGCCAGCTTTTCCACTCATCGAATTCAAAACAGTGTTGCACAGATAACATACACAAGTCATACACTCAGCATCACATGTTTCTCTTTGTCACAGAAATGCAAATAAATGTGCACTTTTATTTATGTTTTAAATGCATTCTACATAAATAATTTTAGAAATATTTGTAACCCAAGTAATGTACTTTAAAGTCATTTACTTTATTGACGGTGAGTAACTGTAATCTGATTACATTAATATAAAATGTAATGCGTTAAACTTCTTTCTGTAATTTATGTTACTAAAATTGTATTATTTCAGATCAGACCCAACATTCAACACCACTTAAGAAAGTTGCAATTAATTGTGCTATTTATGTATGTGAACACAGTGAAGATAATATTTGTTTTGTGTCAGCTGATTCATTGCATAACAACAGAGAATGCATATGCACATTAAACGCATGACTGCTTGTTTGAATGACATCCATATCATGACTCTGTCCATCAAAGCATTTCAGCTCTTGACTCAATATTACCATGACAATCTCAATGTCAAAGATGTTGAATACACATCAAGTCCAACCGTTGTCTTGAGTTTCCTTTTTCCACATTGTTACACCCCCATAAAAATGTGCAAGAGAGAAAGACAACACTTCATATAGCCCCATGGTAGAATATAGACTATCAGTATGAAGCCAGATCAGTTTGCATGAGGAGCACCAGCCATCCCAGGAGTGTGTAAACATTTGTATGAGAGTGTGTGTGCACCTTTAGCGCTGTGTTGCTATTGGAGCAGTGTAAAGCTCTTTGAGGAGCCCACTCATATGATGGAAGTCACAAAGAGCCTCTTCTCTCCATGCTACACTGATGATGTGAGTATAGTATTGCCAGTCTTTCTTCATGTGCTTTAGTGTGTGTGTGTGTGTGTGTGTGTGTGTGTGTGTGTGTGTGTGTGTGTGTGTGTGTGCGCGCACGTGTGCGTGCGTGCTTTAATGCACTGTAATGCTGCATGATGTTGAGTCTGTGGGTGTACAGTACTTCTCCCATTGAGCAGAGACCTTAATTTAGATAATGTGGATAATGGGATATTAGAATACATCAAAATAACAAGGCAAAACTTTTTCAGAAAGGTGTTATAACTTTTGACTGTTTCTATGAGCAAGTATGTCATCTAAGTGTTTGAAATTGATGTGATGGTGTGTTGTCATTCATAAAAGTGTGAAATTTGAACAAAATGTACTTAATTGGGCAAATATACTTAACTGGAGATAAACATTTATTAAAAGCCTTTTTTTTTAAATAGTGAAAAAAAAAGTATAACCAGAATTATATATGCAAAAATAAAATGATCTGTAATGCCAGAAATTTTAGATTTTAATTTTATTATGATTTAGAAACAAAAAAATGCGATATTCCCTGTAATAATATGGGATCATTTTAGTAATTTTACACCATCTAAGAATGTCATCTAACATATAGAGACAATGGCTATTATGGCTTTCCCTAAAACCCTGAGCAACCTCGACCAGATGAAAAATACAAGGATAGACATGAAATTCTATTTTAATTCTTTCAAATAAATCATATAAAATGAAATAAATTATTCATGAACTGGCCAAAGAATTTATGAGGATGTATCCAACATTAGAAGTTACATTTAGATTTTAAATTCACTATTGTTTTATATAGAATTGTTCTAGAATCTCTGAAGTATTTAACACAATTACATCAGAAGTGTAATTAAAGTACTGTAAATTAAGAGTAATCCCTTACTTTACTTTTTCAATGAAAAAGTAATTTAATTACAGTAATTAATTAGTTAGTAATGCATTACACCCAACACTGATCATCAGACAGGCTTCCGTTTCTATTTGAAAATGCAAACATTAATAACACAATGCAAATAAATCAATGATAGTTAGATCAACCTAAATACAAAAACAAAAATGTCCTTTGAAGGTGAGCATCTATAGAAAAGTAACACCTACACAAATTCACCAAGAAAAACGGCCTCCTACTCAGTAAAGAGAACAATTCATGTTGTACGGAGTCTCCCACGGCTAGTCCTTAGATCTCAGCTGGCTCTAGAGCAGGTTTGTGCCCATTCACCCCTCTTCGACAAACCTCATCTGAATTTTGTGGGTGGCACTTGACAGCTTGCTTTATGGTGCATTGTTATATGTCTTGACCAGTGTTAGGAAAGGCATTCCATTCCTGGACCGGATTTGTAAATTCTTCGGTTTTCCCTTCTCAAACAGAAAAATGTATAGAAATGCTCATATCTTTTTTATTTACTGGTTTAGAACAAATATTAATTATCTTCTGCAATCATTAGCTTGGACTCTTAAGACACACTTAAAAATGTACAGTATGAATATCATTGCATGATATAGTATCAAACAAAGTGGCATGTATTTTAAAGAAATATAGCACTTTATAACACTATAATACACTTTTATGCAAAAGTTAGGAAATTTCAAATGATAAAACAATTAATATGTTTCAAATAAAAAATTAAAACAGAATCATTTGGACACTTTCTGGTTGCATTTTTGCAAACTTTGTGTAACATGACTGTATAATTAATGTAATGCTCTGCACCTGTGAACATGAGGGGAACTGAAAAATGAAATTCTGAGAAAAGCTCTAGCATCATTTGTGTGCAGATGCCACTTGCTTTGAAATGTTGTAATGTAATGTAATGACATTCACAAATTTTAAAGTGTGATTTAATTGTCCAAATACTTTGAGGCCACTGTATGTAATATGTACATAACAGAGCTGACAGTCGACAGTCAATTGTAATATGTACTCAATGTGTGAGTACAGTTGATTTCATCAAAACGCTTTGTTGTGTGTGCTGATCTCATGGACAACTTGATGAGTAATAGAGAACAATGAAAAAAAATGCAAAGGCTAATGCAGAAGCTGTCATTCTATGTATCCTCATGAGCAGGAGTCATTTGACCCCAGGAGACCCTGAGCACATGCAAGAAAGAAAGCTCTTGAATTCACTGGCTGCCATGTGTGGGTGTCCATTACATTGAGTCCATCATTCCCAGCAGGGACAGCCAGATCCCAGCTGCCAATGGGCATTCGGCAGGGCCGGCACACTCTGCCAAAGCGGGTCACTTCTGCAAAGTGTGCAAACATTTTTGCATCTGTGGGTGTACAACAAAAGACACATGCATCTGAAGAAGTTTCCTTCTTTCGTTTGTGGGGGAGGATGAAAGAATCCCTGAAAATGTGAAGCATTCAAATGCAGCTGTTAGCGGCAAAGATTGTCACTGTTCTGTGTAGACTTGAGCACTTTTGTTTCAAACTGGGCTTCTTTCTCGAGTTGTCATACAGTTACAATTAACCACTGAGAGCAAACATCACTGGAAGTCTTACAATGAAGTTCATAAGTAGGAACTCCGGACAAAGTGGGGCACTGTGATAATTTGTCATTGCCGCTGTTTTTAAAATATGATCCAAATAGTTACATAAATGTCATTCCATGCCAGGTACCGGTACTATAATGCGATCCTTGCATTATGCAATGGTGGTGGTGGGGGGTGGGGGGGGGGAGGGGTTTAAGCATCATAAATGGGTATCACTATATATAGGAATAACTTTTTTTCAAGTTGTCTAAGATGTAAAAAAAAAAAAGGCACACTGTTCTGAAGATATATGCACATTGCACATTTCACAGCAGACACATTTATGAGCTTGGGGCCTATCAAGTACACAATCTATTGTACTATGATGTTGTAAGGGGGGGTTACATTTATTTATTTTCTTTTATTAATTTCTGGTGATTTTAGGAGCATCGTTTAAAAATTTTTTAGTAGCCTAGATATATTGTGTAGCATTAATGAATGGACTAAAAACATATTGTTAGCTTTTCACAATACACAGCACAAGATAAAGTTTATCAACGTTACCATTCTCAAAAGCCTGCTGTGGCAGTATCTGGGTACAGTGATGGTACAGTATGGTAAATCCTTGGAATTTTTTTCTCCCCTTTTCTCCCCAATTTGGAATGCCCATTTCCCAATGTGCTCAAATTCCTTGTGGTGGCGTAGTGACTCACCTCAATCCCGGTGGCAGAGGATGAATCTCAATTGTCTCAGAGTCTGAGATATCAAGCCGAGCATCTTATCACGTGGCTTGTTGAGAGTGTTACCACAGAGACATAGCGTGTGTGGTGGCACACACTATTTTCCACGGCATCCACGCACAACTCTTCCACCGAGAGCGAGGTTACCCCATGTGACTCTACCTTCTCTAGCAACTGGGCCAGTTTGGTTGCTTAGGAGACCTGGCTGGAGTCACTCAGCACACCCTGGATTCAAACTTGCGACTCTAGGTTTAGTAGTCAATCCATGGCATTTCTATTATATACAGTAGGTCTATATCATGGTATTTATATGGCAGGCTACTCCAAAGAACATATCCAATAAACATGGTATTGATTTGGTTTTGGTACTTTTAAGTGCTTTCATGTAATGTGAGTGTTTTGATACACTTTTAGATGTTCACAGGCTGCACTCGCACATGATCTTCATCACTGGCAAATGATTGAATGCAGTTGCAGGTTTTGTTTCAATGAATTGTAAGTAAATATTCACTTCATTCAGTGTTGTTTTTGTTCTCTGTCATCTAAAGCATACCATTACTTTTTTATTGTGTGACAAAGAGCTTCAAATGATTCAGCCCTCACGTTAGACAAATTCATTGAGAAGAACTGACTCAAAAGACTGATTAATTGTGATTAATGGGCATCACTTCAATTCATGAGCCCCACACTTGAGAGTCTATGGCTGTGTTAACAAAGGAGTTAACTAAGAGTAGTATGGTAGTTAGGCATGTAGTACACTATCTGTTTGTTCCGTGGGGGGTGCCCCAACACATCAGGGTGCATTTTGTTCAACAAAGATTGAACACATACTTATTGGCTCGGTACATTGGCGCCCCTGAAGCGATGTCGCCCTAGGTGCTTGCCTATGCCGCTTAATGGTCCAGTTGGCGTACACCAAGTGTAAAAGTTTTAGAAATGGTTATTGAAAACCCCATATTGATAAACCACTATTCTGAATATGGCTTTGGCCTACCAGCTTACCTTATAATCCTCACATTATACATTTACATATCAAACTAAAATTCTGGCTCAAGTCATTGTCTTGCAGAGCAGTTTAAAGTTATATATAGCCTACATGCCCTTTGAGAGAGCCTACAATTAATACAGGCCGAAACAGGGCCAGGTTCATTACCTCCATCCTCATTATGGATGTTCAGGCTCTGATCTGAGACAATGTTTAAAGGGCTTCCCCCATTAACAGCGACTAACACGTCTTTGTAATCAGTCTGGCCGCGCTCTGTCACATTACTTGCTGTGGTCTTTATTCACAGTCGCGCCATTGGGGCAAAAAAGCACCGGCGTGCCTGACAAACATGCATGGCTCTTTGGCACTAAACGTCTGCAAGAGATAATGTAAGTGTGGCGTGTTGCTGGCCCAGGCTCACTATCGAGCGTTCTGGGTGATTTGCGGAGACGCACTCTAGTCAGTATCTACTGAGGTGTCGTTATGACGACACTAGCTCTTTACTAATTGCCCTCTTGAGCGACAGCAGCGATAAAAGAATGCAGAGCTGATCGCGCCAATGAGAGGGGACCTCAGACAGGATATGGATGGGGCCGTTATTAAATCATTATCCACAGAGCCGATTAACAGCCTTGAAAATGAAGGCATCCCTTCAATTTAGACCCGCATCAGGCATGAAGGCCGTATAAAGGTTGCTGTTCAACATTAACCTTCTAAAAGAATATCAATATTCTCTTCAGGCTGTTTGAGCTCTGGTTTGAACATGTGTATTCAGTAATAGTAGGCCTTTCCTTCACATAGAGTCAGTGATAAACATACAGTATGTAGTGGCAATAGATGGCTCCATTTTTAATGCATTATGAAATTGTCATGACACTCTGGTGTTTTGAAATCACAAATTGTTCCCAAGCAATGCTTATGATGACAGCAACACCTTCTCAAAAAATTACCAGAGCCTGCATGGGTGGTGATATAAATATATGTGATTGATGGACAACAGCAAGCTTGGTGTTAATTGGGGGAATTTGTCTGTGCTATCAAAACACTGGGGGTGTGTACTGAGGTTTTCGATTCAGACTCCCATTCAAGCTCTTTTCATGCTCAATGAAGCAAAAAATGGCAAAACAATTACAGGAAAGTAATTCATCTGAATTGCAAAGAGCTATGCTTTTTATAGGACAGTTGTGACCCTATAAAGATTTCTCTCTGTTAATAGAATGATTGCAGTTTCACCTGAAAATAAATCTCACTGGCGAGGAGCAATAGACCTACTTTACTCTCATAAATCTTAAGGGTTAGCATGTTGTATGAAATGGTGAAATAGTCTCCTCTTCTAAATCTACTAATGAGCAGGATAAAAAATGTTGGAGGGGAAAAGGGCAGGATCATTTTCCTTTTGAGTACCTGTGTGTCCAGTAATTGTAAATATAAAGAGGCCTGTAATCATGCACAATCTGCTTAGAATTTGACTCTCAGGTAGGATAAAGGAAAGAGTAAAGACAAAAATCATATACTAGAAAGAACACTAAAATCTAATTAGGCTACCTTACTTAGATTTTTAAAGGCAATTGTTTTGCATGCTTTTTCTTATTTTCTTAAAACTTATTTGGCTCAAGTAAACTAAACTTGTTTTTTTTAAGTAACATTAACTAGTTACAAGTAAATTAAACATAGGTGATCTGTTTTTAAAAAAATGTATTGAGTTATAGCATGTCTTATACAGTATAAGGTAAATTATGACTGGAATCTCAGTTAGTCATTTGGCTCACTGGATTGTCCTCAGTACTTCTTAGTGCACATAAATCTAGACTTAATTGAGTAAAAATAGAATGGCTTAAATGTATCAGTAATCACTTATGGTGACTTTATACAAATTAAAACTATCCAATAACAACAATAGTTATAAGAATTAGAAACAGATTCATTTTTTATCAAAGTTGTTATTTTTCTACATAAGTTCCATTGTTTTAACCAAACATACACAATTTATTCAAGCACAAGGTTATGGGTATTCCACACAGCTGCAATTTTGTACTTCAGTACTCGAAGCCAAAGTTTAAAGCACATATATATTTGAGATTCCAAAATGTGACATTTCAAGTACTGTTTACTTATTACCACTTTATGGCAATTTATTTTTATTAATGGCAACTTTAAGATTTAGAGAGTAACTTAGTTAAAACTAGTAAGAATAGTAAAACGTAAGCTTAAATTGAGTAAACTATTTAATTTAATTTTTTTTACAATTTGAGATAACTATTAGTGTTTACAGTTAATGATGCTTAAATCTGAGCATCTTAGAATTTGAAGTTGCTGTTATTTAGGATATACAGTATATAGGCCTACTTCTTTGAAAAGATAATAAATATATTTAGGCTAGACATCCGATATGACCTACATGCATCAGAGCAGCAGGAGAAAAGGAAAGTTCTCTCTACCCCCTAGGAACACAGCAAAGCAGTTTTAGATTGTTTAGGGTAATCAAGGGAATTTGTGAGCGTCAACTCGGAATATAGGTACATATGCACCATACCGCCCCCTGCCCATGTGGTATGCCATGGCCCCATGATTAAAGTGAGTGGCCCCGCATGTGTAAAGCAGTGAGAATCAAGAAGCTTTTTTAAATTATATAATGCACTGCATAAAAATGCAGTGCATTTGCACAATAAAACGCTCACGCAACTATTCAGATGTCATTCCCTAGTATTATCTGGGCAGCATTGTCTAACATTCATTTCCAATTTCCAATCATTCCATCAGCCCTAGAGATGCTTTTATTTTGCGCAAAGCCATGCTGTTAAATATGAAGGTTTGAACGAGAGCAAAAAGGGTAAAACCTGAAGCCGAACGTTTTTAAGTTCCAAAGACTGTTTACTTATTATTTACTTATTATTTTCTAGATATTTAGAAAAAATATATAGGCATTTTAAAGAAAGAACAAGGCCTACTGATCTAAAAAAAAAAAAAAAAGAAAAAAGAAGAAGAAGAAAAAAAAGAAACAGATTGTTTAAGAGGATAGTACTTTGCTGAACTTAAGGTTCGTTGTCGCTGCTTTGCATTTGACGAACGCCTGTTTCAATGTACCCTGCATTCCCATAGGCTATATTTTTGGCAGAAAAATCTATATCATAAGCAGTTTTATGTTGAAATGGTTAAATACATGTTTAGCACAGACGACCATAGTCATCTCGGTCGTTTTCACGATGTGTGGGATGTCGAAAGTTTAATGGACGAAAGACTTTCCAGAGGTGAACCTATTTGCCCTGAATACACACATACTCAAGCCATTATTCCGACAGTCATAACTCTGTCACAAGTCGAGTTGTGACTTGACTAGCTATAAACCACTGACATGTTCTGTGATTGGGACACAGTCTGAGCGTAAAGACTTAAATGAACTGAGCGCGCTCACGAATAATTTCTATAGATCTTTGCTTGATACGCACGGAAAATGAGTGTTCTTATTATTAAGAATGAGGGGGTTTATTTTTCTGTAAGACTACTTTTATAATTTCACACCCTGGGGCAAAATAACTAAATTCAGAAGGAATCTGAGTTTTGGAAACATTCATAGACAATAATGTATTCCCTAGCCTATGGTTAATGTCTTTTCAAAGGCAGTTAGCCAAGTGTATAGCCCACTATATAAGAGGGCTATGCATAATGTATCCATTAGCAGCAGCACTACATTTCTGCATGCTTACTCTACTTAAATCATCATAACTTTTAACCTTGGAACAAATATTGAAATATTATAAACTAAATGTGTTTACTTTTTAAAAAATCCCGACTTTGTTATTGGCTCAAATTCCGACGTCACCTCTGTCCTCCCCCATATCTCTTACTAAGAGAAGTTTCTAAACCCACGTGGGGAAATTCACTTTTATCATCATTTTATTTGGTCGCATCTTTATACCTCATAGCGGAAATCTTTTCTATTTAGGTATACAGGCATTTACACTTGGAAAGTTTTAGTTGCTGAAGGTTTGCTGCAAGGGGAGTGGTAAATCTATCAAAATGGCGATTCGACATAATAATAATAATAATAATAATAATAAATTGCTGACCCTGCATTTCTCATGCATACGATTAGACCACACAGCGACGTTTGCATCCAAATGCACCTAGAATTAGCTAGTTAACATGTCTAAACAAACCTCAAGAACGCAACAACACAGGAATACAGGCCTATATTAAACAATAACATGGTATGGGCTATCGTGATATTAATCATAAATCAATTCTACTTTCCAGCAACATTCTAGGCTAATTATAGGACATAGTTACTGAAACGTTTCCGTCTTTCCAAAACCATGTCTATTCAAATAGATGTGGCGCACTTTCCGACAGTGCGACTAAAGCAAATCTAGAAATTCCGTTATTGTGTCTCTCATTTGATTGTGGTTTTCTGATGCTGGTTGAACGGCGTCTCTTTGCTCGGCAACACTCGCGAGTTTCCGATACTCCATTTCCGGAATAAGCTCCATACATGGACGAAAGGGGTGTTGCTGTTTACCGGATAAAACCATGTATGGCATGACAATGAACCGGAATCCCTGACTGAGAATTATACGTTATAGCAATTTTTATTTATTTGTTTACATAAAAACAACACTTTCCACCAAATGCATCACTGTACTTAGCTTGATTTTGTTTTTAGAAATATTTAGAAATAATTTGCGATATGCTTTGTTCATTTTTCCTCCGAGCAAAATGCTTTTTATGCACAATCGGCTTGTACAGAAAGGATTCTCCATTGACAAGCGTTACCTTAACACGTCACACGATCTATAACCAATCCGATCGCGAAGCGCTACTTTTCTTTTGCCATCCAGTCCTTATATGGCTAGTGACGTCACTGCACATTGATAGGCTCACCATAAATATATACTACACTAGCAGCTCCACAAGGATCTGTCATACAAGAACACAGACCAGCCAGATGGTACAACACTGAATGCTATAATCACAGAGTTTAGTGACAGCTTTCCACATGTAACGTTTGGAGAGTTGTGAGCACAGGCACAACATTTTGCACTTTGTGAACATACGAACGATTGGTTCGTACGACTGAATGATGACCGCTAAAACTTTGGAAAAAGCCCCTGTAACTCTTGGCGGCTTTGTGCACCCTCTCTCCGAAAGCATCTACTCAGTGGACGAGATCACATCACTGCCTGCCTCTGTGACAATATTTCCAAATGGTGATTTAGGAGGACATTACGAGCAGATAAACGGGACTTCGGGAGGTAAGAATAACGCGCGCATCTCACCTGTTTCCGTCCTCACGTGCTTTTAAATATTGAACGTGTCTATACTGTAACTGAGCCATCATTACATCTAAGGCTATAGAACGGGAATGCAAAACATGGTTATGTGCAGCTTTTCTATATGAGCGTGTGCGTAAAGGTGCAAGTTCTTGGCTCTTTCTAACCATTGTTTTTGTCCTTATTTATCTATTTATTTTTGCAGATGGCTTAATCAGCGGGGATATGAGCACAGATAAGCGGTCTCTCGACTTATCCTATTCCAGCAGCTTCGCGCAACCAGCTGCCCCTCGCAATCAAACTTTCACCTATATGGGCAAGTTTTCCATCGACTCCCAGTACCCAGGAAACTGGAACCCAGAGGGCGTGATCAACATCGTGAGCGCGGGGATCCTGGGCATGACCCAGCCATCCTCAGCATCCTCGTCACCAGCATCCTCAGTCTCCCCAAGTCACTTCTCCAGCACTCTCAGCTGCACCATGGCGCAGAACCAGTCCGACATGGAACACATCTACTCTCCTCCACCACCCTACTCTGGGTGTGGTGAGGTCTATCAAGATCCATCCGCATTCCTCTCGACATCCACTTGTCCGATCTCCTATCCCCCGCCATCCTACTCATCCCCCAAAACAAATACAGACTCCGGGCTGTTCCCCATCATCCCGGACTACGCCGGCTTTTTTCAGCCTCCGTGCCAGAGAGACATGCAGTCCATACCTGACCGCAAACCGTTCTCCTGCCCACTGGAGTCATTCAGAGTTCCTCCACCTTTAACTCCCCTGAACACTATCAGGAACTTCACACTTGGGGGGCCGATGTCTGACGGACCCAGGCTACCCACGGCCTACAGTCCGCAAAATTTGCCCCTCAGGCCCATTTTGCGCCCGAGGAAATACCCCAACAGACCCAGCAAAACGCCAGTCCATGAGCGCCCCTACCCCTGCCCGGCGGAGGGCTGCGACAGGCGCTTCTCCAGATCGGACGAGCTCACCAGGCACATCCGCATCCACACCGGCCACAAACCCTTCCAGTGTCGGATATGCATGAGGAACTTTAGTCGCAGCGACCACCTGACGACACACATCCGCACGCACACCGGCGAGAAACCGTTCGCGTGCGACTTTTGCGGAAGAAAGTTCGCGCGGAGTGACGAAAGAAAGAGACACACCAAAATCCACCTGCGACAGAAAGAGAGAAAGTCGTCCTCATCTTCTAACTCAGAGCGCAACATCACCATGGGCTCATCCACGGGCATCTGTTCGTCCAGTTCAAGCCAGTGAATTTTCAACTGGACTGTGCAATATCCAACACTATGTAGACAATAGCCATGATAAAACATATATACATACATATATATATATATATATATATATATATATATATATATATATATATATATATATATATATATATATATATATATATATATTAATGAACCATTCGTAATATATTAAAACTGGGTGAACTGAGTGAAATCAAACCACAGTGCCAAAAGGACACATTCATTGCGCGCACTTTGAACGTGCGTTGATTTTCCTCTCTTATTTTACCTCTTTTTTTTTCTTTTTCTTTTTTTTGCCTCAGTCGCATGTTGGCTGAAAACGCACTTTGTTTGAATACTTAGGACAATTTATTTAATACAAAGAAAATAACCTTAAACAGCACGTGGGAGGAAAGGTGAAAAGTTGAAACTAGAATAGTGGTGCTGTGAGAGATTTGCCTCTGGAAAAGTCCGTTTTAACTAATTTAAACTAATGTGTTATTTGACAAGGAGGTTCTATCATCACATTTTATCCCATTGTCGTGCCTTTCGTCCGTTCATCTTGTACATAAACCCAGCTTTGAAATAAATTGTACATTATCCTTTACTATGAAAGTTTTCCAAGATATATTTTTGTACAAGTTGTTTCGTGTTAAATGTGTTGCATTGTGGTTAAGACAAGAAATGTATATAGTTCAAGCGACTTGGCTTTTGTTCTGTGATTGTTCTGACTGATATCAATGTGTTTGTTATGACATGACTAACACAGGTCAATTATATCTAAACTACTTTGTAAACATGAATATAATAAACACATGGATCGTGAACTTTTGTTGTTGACTGCAACGGATTTTTGTCACACACACACACACACACACACACACACACACACACACACACACACACACACACACACACACACACACACACACACACAAGTGTAAAGGGAAAAAGTGAAGTAGACCAATAGGGGCATTCCCGTTTAGGTATCACTGAGCTCTGACTCATGGTCTCACAAGGGCTGCAGAACCCACACACTGTTGTATACCATTGCAGAAAGGGTGTGAATAGCCACTCTTTAATATGTTCAATATAGGGTGCAATATAATGAATAATACATATGTCATGTTTTCTTTTACTTTTGTCTTATTTCTGGCAAAAAAAAGTATATCTAGCGACCTGAGGTGCAAATTAGCATGTGCTACTGTATAATAGTTTTTAAAAAGTTTTTTTTTTTTCCCCCTGAAATCAAAATAATTAAAAAATAGTCAAGGTGTAGTGAAAGGGATAGAAAATTTAGCATTGTAACTATACTTTTAAGCATTTATAAGTTGAATTTGAATTAACTTATTTTGAAGCAAAAAAACAAGTAGTGTCCACTTTTTAATGTATAAACAGTGTCTGTGTAATGAAATTCGAAAAACTACACTGAAAAATGACAAATAATTGTTGCCACTGTATGAAGCTCTAAGTTGTTTTATGTGGTTGAACATTTCAACCTCCAGATTTAGTTCTGGGACTACCCTGTATTTACATCAGGAACCCATGTTGTTGGTGGCATGAAAAATTTGGATGCCACTGACATGTATATTTGATAACTAAAGCTAAATGACACACAGAGCACTGCAGTTTTAATAGCATTTCTATACACTGAAACCAGTTACTGAACAAAAATAAATTAATAAGAGGGAGAGTGATAGGCCTCTGTTTATATTGCATTCAATAGATTGGTGTTCTAAATTCACAGATGGCAATTTAAGGTGCTGCAGACTGCATATACTGTAGGCTACACTTTATATATGCTCCTACATCAACTCGCAACAATCACCACAATTAAAAATTATCTGTTGCATACTTTATTTTAGTTTTTTCAATTGATAGAGAAAGGTCTATAAACACACTTCAGAAAAGGTTAACCATTTTCTGATAATTTCAGTCACATTTGGCATTGCATAACATCTCAAGTATTCTATAAACAAATTCATCTCCACTGTGATTGGATCAGGCCATGTGAGCCCAGTTTTGAATTTTTTTCCAAACAAATCTATTCGCCCCATTTAAGAAAAAACAATGTGTTTTATGGGGGCCTTTACTGTGGTAGTTTTTGTGGCTGTTAAACGTTTTGGGAGAGAATAAAATAAAAAGTGCCTTTTACCCTTTGGGCCTTTAGACCCGTGTTACCACACTGTAGGAAAAAGGACGGTGTCTAACATGATAAAATCACCTAAAAATCGGTCCTGTTTTTATCTTTAGGCTTGCAACACAAGTCTGCCTCCTACGTTAATGTTTCAGACATATTATATGTGTTTTGGAAACATAAGACCACATTAGACATTAATACATCTAGATATGTCTTTGGACATTCGCATTGAAAGTCTGATTTTACAAGGGATTTTGCTCTATAAGATAAATACCAACCCTGGCAAAGGAACGCACCCATTCTTGATGAACAGAAACTTAATTTGTAAATAAACGACTAAGCAAAGCAAGTCATTTCACACTTTAATCCTGTCAGTTAAATACTGAATGTTTCTTGAATTCAATGGATAACAACCAACAACCGCTACAATGGGTCAAGTAAATCATTATTAGAAAATCAAACTTAGAGAGCAAAGTTTATACGCAATCACAGCCTAATGTGTCTGTGCTTATTGTGTTGCACTATTTTGACAAAGTATAGCAAAAGAAAAAAAAAACTGCTTTATAATGCACTTTATAAGTCGAATAGAGAACTTCAGACAGTAAAAGTCAGTAAAAATAATCAGATTATGAACAAATGCACAGGCAATGAATAATTTAAAAATAACTATGTACACTCTGCAAATGATGTGCACAAAGTGCAAGTTAACAATTACAATAATACTCAATACGCAAATATTAGCTAATGTGTAGGCCTATCACAAACTAAGAATGAACAATTTTTTAAAGCATATATTAATCTTGGTTAATTTGAATTGATAAATGCATTATCTTACATTGTTAAGTCATTATGCACTGACAAATGTTAACTCATAACATCTTTTATTACATTCAAAATGTATTAGTATGTAGAAAGTAACATTAACCAAGACTAATTAATGCTGAAAAAGCATTGTTCATTGCTAATTCACATTAACTTATGTTAACATACAACTTCATTGTAACACTAAAGTTCCATTCGTTAACATTAGCTATTATGAACAAACTAACAAGGAACAATATATATTTTTATAGCATTTATTAATCTTTTTAATAGTTAATAAAAATACAGTTGTTCATTGTTAGTTCATAGTGCATTATTTAATGTTAACATAAACAACTTTTGATTTTAGCAATGCTATGTTGAAATTAACATTAATCAAGATAATAAATGCTGTTCATTGCTAGGTCATGTTACATTTTATTAATTAATTATAACAAGTGGAACCTTATTGTAAAGTGTTACCTTGTGAACTGTTCCAAATTCAAAAGTCACTGAAGGTTTGTAGCATATAGACAAAGTCAAAATGTAAGATGTATTATGAAGATTTTAATAGAACTTTAAAGCCAAAAATATAAACAGTAAATAAGTATGACTGTTTGTGTACATAGTTTTTTTTTTTTTTAAAATAAATTAAACAAGTATTAACTGTATATTTGTAGTGCACTTATACAAGAGTAAATGCTTTTCAAGGATGTATACATTCATTATTCACAAGCAAGGCCACAAAGATTATGTAGCCTATGAGGCAAATAGAGTGTCCAAAATAATAATAATCTTGCTGGTGTGGAACGTGGACATTGAAATCATGTAGTGTGGTCCCAAAAATCAAGGAAATTGTAACACAGCTGAGTCAGAATAAGGACGGGATCACAAGCATAGGCTGCATTAGATCCATTCCAGTGTGCTTGTCTCTACACAGAAACTTTAGGACCTGGATATGGCTCGCCACCACACCAGAAATCATCCGGTTGGGGTATCTCTAAAAGCCACGTTTCATTGTCATCACTCTGCTCTGACTTTTTCTCAGCAGTCTGTAAAACTTTGTAGTAGTGACAATCTCTATCATCATCAGGGTCATATGGTGGTGCTAATATATCGAGGAAAGCCGCCGGTCCATCCACTGCATCAATTTCATGAAGGTTGTCTTTGAGTGGGGTCAAGATGCAAGGGCCACTCTGATCAGAATACAGGCCCGAAGACCTCAGCGTGGCTCTCCTCACATCACCACCCTGGAAAGGCATCAGAGGAGGCTCAAACTGCCTCTCATTTTTACTCTCACCCCCATCAGCTTTATCCAATTTGTCATAACACCTTATATTGACTTTGCCATATAGAACCTTCAACATGCCATTCATCCCAGGATGGTCATGTAGAGGTATGGACGCCCCTGACTTGAGTAGAAACACTCCCATGCTGAATACACCAGTCTCACAGATGTGCATGTATGTGACCGGAGGGACCGCAGACGACTGGCGTGAAGATACGGAGACTTTCTTCGGTGGCGCAATCTTCAGATCCGCAGCCCTGATCTCGGACAGCAAAGTGGCAAGCTGTGCTTGCTGGTCTACAAACACCTTATTGTCCCCAAAGACTGGGGAAGTGCAGTTTTTGAAGGTCAGACAAGCCTGGCTCGCGATCTTCTGGATCAGCGAGGTCTTATTATTCCTCGGCATGTTTAATATGAAAACAACGGGACCGTGATTTTCTCCGAGCCACTGAGATGCGCAGAAAAAAAGCTTTTAAATCGGACTTGGTGATATCATTTGAACGATCTAACCAAGTGGAATATATTTATGATACAAGTAACGACAGAAATAACTCTGCTGTAGAAGAAATATTAATGTTAGCGTCTGGATAAAATCCACAAACCCGCGTCTCCACCACCCCATTCATGGCTATCGGATCCACACGTCCGCAGCTACTGCGCATGCGCAAACACAGTGGGCCTATATTGGGACTTGTAGTTCTTTTGCATTTTAGTATTGGAAATAAACCTCATAATAATAGTCTAATATGTGAACAAATTATGACATGCCATATCGCTTCACTCTGCCTCTGAAATAAATGAATTTTGGAAACCTTCTGGCGGTTTGATAATCACACAAATGTTGCTTAATAATTGTAGGCTACTACAATACCCAGTAATCCCCTCACATGTGTCCATCTCTAGTGAGTATGACGGGTGGGAGGTTCGTTGGGCCATTCAACTCTGTCCCTTCCCCCACAGCCTCTCTGGACCACAATAACACATCACCACCCCACCAACATCAACACTGCATATCATTTATTATGCAAAGACAGCACAGGGCAGTTTTTTTCGGGAGTAAATGCTTCTGTGACAAATGCAGTAGACTAGTATACAGCCTATAATTTCAAGTAACACAAATCACTCATGTTTAGATTGATTAATTTATGCAAAACTACATTTAACATGCAATAAATGTCATGTGCTCAATTTAATTTTGATATATCTTTTATTATTGTTTCTTTCAAAATAATGAGAGAAGTAGATTTCTTTAAAACTGTTATTAATATTTTAAAAACCTTCGCCCGTCACATTAAAGTCAGTGTGGTGTAAACCAACATGCTGGAAGTCATTTTTAGTTGTCATGTGACAAGAAACCCATTAAATAGGAAATTATATCACAGATAGGGCCCATGTAAACCCTCATGACTATGTAAAGTGTATATAACTAGTGTACATATATTTTATATGAACTACAAATATATTTTTATATACCCTTATCTAGTGTATGTGTATTCTATATTGTGTGTATTGTTTACTGTACACTGTATATTAGTACTATGTTGTGTAATTATGTGTACATTTGATATGTAAATTGTTGTGTATTTATGTATACATTTGTTATGTAAATTGTGTTGTGTAAATATGTTGTTTATTGTAATTGGTATATGTCTCGTCACTGTCATGACTGCAATGTTGCTCGGAACTGCACACAAGACTTTCACCTACTGTTGCACTTGTGTACATGGTAGTGTGACAATAAAGCGATTTGATTTGATTGGATTTGATAAAGGTCAATAGGTCTCTTATAGTATCACATAATATCATATCAGTTGACCCTCTGACACTGTTTACACCTGGCATTAAGATGCATTTTGGTGATCCATTCAGCATTAAATACAGGTCTAATCAAGGTCTAAAAAGTTTTCTGATCAGATCACCAAAACCACATACGAATGTGGTCAAAAACACATGTGACCACATCGCATTTGGTGTAAGCGCTAATCCGTCAGGGATGCATGCACAAGCAGTGAAAAACAGGAGTTTAAACTTTGCTTCGAAAACTTTAAAATAATGGATATTTCTGAAGTAAATGTTGTGTTTGTGCTTAGATTAAATTTCAGCTGCACCTGGGAGAAATAGCTGGTCATGTCTTTTGTCACTGTGCAGTTACAAAGTGACACTGATAATGATGTATGTCGTCATGAAACAGAAGGTCCTTAAAATATAAGTGAATGGTGATCAGACCTTTAAAGTTCCAAAAAAAGTCAGCATACACAGACTATATGATTCCACTGGTTAAATGAATGTCTTCAAATGCAAAATGATCGCTTTTGATGCGAAAAAGATCAACATTTGAGTACCTTTTAACTATAAATCATCACTTCTATAAATCAACTAAATCATTTAAATGTTAAATCCTAAAAATATTTTTTTTAAAGTTAAAATGAGATTTAAGCACTCACATAATGTATTCAAGGTGTAAGGAAAATGTCAGGTACCACCTGTTATGGACTCTTTTCACACATCCAGGTTTGGAATGCGGAAGTAAAAAATAGCAGGAGCAACTTGCATGGCAGTGACTGGGAGACCACAGCAAACATAATTTTTGCTCAGTCATTTGCTCCAGCAGCAAAAGAAAAACCCACTATTACGCTTTCACAGCTTTCCAAAAGAAAAAAATAGAGAGCGGTGGATTACAACTGTCAGAAGACAAGGCCACATTTTCCATCATTCCCTAAGCAGCTGTATTAGAAAACTCATTGCAGCGGTGGTATCTCGTTTTTTTTACAAACTAAGTCGAGGGTAATATAATGCAAAGAATGTTGTTATAAATTTACCCTAAATAATAAAAAAATTGCAAATATAAATAAGTTGGCCAGCTTTAGGCGCTTCATCACAGTCTGTGAAAAGGTCGATTAATTCAAAACATTTGTTGAAAATGGTATAATAGATTTTCAAAACCAAATGATGCCAACATTAATTCAAATGTTACATACACCATTTAAAAACTTGGCACATGCATTTTTTTAACAAGATGTTTAAAAGACAAATAAGGACATCTTTATTTGTCATTGACCCATTTGAAGTTCGCTGTGAAAGTAATGTAATAATTATTCTCAGGGTACATCAAGATTATCTCAACACTTTACACCTTATTAATCAAAGCTGGTCTTTCATTCTCTTTTGTCCAGCCGGTGTTGATAGGGAGAGGACCGGAAGCATGTATGGACCAAGCACAGCTCTGAGTCACTGAAGTACGTACTCAGGACATGCACCTTTGTGCATGAGCACCACAAAGACCATCCTCTTGAGAAATAATGAGGGCTGCTCATTTACTCAGAAAGCAGGCACGTCTAAATACCTCTTCCGTTTAGGCAATTCAATTAGATCCTCTCTCAGTGGCCAGGATTGGACATCAGACACAAAAGGGAGATCCTGTCTGGAATCAGTAGGCAGGACCCAAACGCAGAGTAAAAAACAAAACAGTTTTATTAACACAAACAGAAACAGAACAAACATAAACTACCCTGTAGGGGAAAACACAAAAGTCCAGTGCTGGAAGCTCGCTGAAGCTGGGCTGGGGCAGACGCACTGGAAACTGGACCGAACAGAGCCGTAAGCACCGAACAGGAACAGGGAAAAACCAGACTGACATGAACACGAAACAAAACGAACTAGCACTGGATAATACACATGAGGAGACTAAAATAGGGAGAGAAATTAAACAGGTTAACCAGGGGCAGATGAAGCAAATGAACTAATAATGGGCAAACAAGGAGGTGGGGTATGACACAGACTGAGAGACATGAGGCAAACAGAAACAAAACAAAACCATGTGCTCTCACAAATCACAGACACCTGAATGGCACAAGTGTACATTGCCAAGACAATAAGGGAACATGTGCTCATGCCAACCAACAGATACAGTAAGTCGAGAGAATGCACGGCAACGGCAATAAAGCAATGCCATGCATTCTCATAAAAGACAAAGCCTGAGCATGCATTGCGATGCAAACACCACACAATGCACGCAAAATGTGACAACACGATACAAGACACCTGTGAATAATAAATAAATCCAACAGCTCAGACCGAACCTCAGCAGAATGAGAAGACAGATTGCGATCCGGGTGTGCAGCGCAAAGCGAGCAGTGGTTGTCAGAGACAGACAAAAACTAATGCTGTGAGTGCATGCCGCCAAGATGATATAAGCACAATGCACTCATGCCAATAAAAGACAGAACATGGAGCACGAGTGTCCGGAACCCGACACCAACCGAACCAGACAGGGAAGGCAGGACCCGAACAAGACAGGGAAGTCAGCACCCAGACACCATGCTCCATGAAACACAAGACCAACTGAAGACCGCACGGCAGGGAAACCACACCGAAGCTGTGCGCTCACACAAAGACAGAAAACAAAACACAAGACAGACATAGAACAATGATGTCACGACTGTCACACAAAAACCCAGACTGACAGAGGGACAGGATCATGATAGATCCCACCATTTTTTAAAGTCTTTGATTAAAGCTCAGAAAGTCTGGTATAGTTGTATATGTGGACTTTATGATGCCGCATGATGCCACAATTGACAGCTTATTGTAATATTTTAGTGATATATGTAAACAGGTTTGCCGAACAGTTTGGCTTTGGTTGAGTCAGTTTTGCTGTGTTACACTTTTCAGGGAAATCAGTGTATGGTTTTGGTTTTTCAAGATTGGAGTCAAAACATCAAAACATTTCAGTCCATTTCCAAACTTAATAATTTTACCGCTCCAAATGGAATGAATCAACAAAGACTTCTGATACGACGGCTCAGAAATTGTCAATGTTTCCCTGTTTAGAGTAATCCCTGATGTGGTCAAAGATTACATATCTCTCTTACAATCCCTTTACTGTTATAAATAATTTTGCAGACTCGTATGTGTACATTAGCTCAGAATAAGCAAGTTTTTCCAAGTGAGATTGTTCCCAGCAGCTAATGTCAGGGGCAGATAAAGGCAACATTATTTGTTGATGCTTAAAATGTGCATGACTAACATTGCATAGAGGTCAAACAGAATGGAGTTCATGCATTTTTGGTAATTCCAGCCAAGAATTCTGAATGAGTAGAGCAGAGGACAATAAGACTTTCTAATTGCTCAGACATTTTCTGGTGAACGTTCTCATTGTTGTGTTCAATCTGCAGTCTGTTCTGTTATGATTATTGGTGCATGCATGCCTTTGTCAGTGGTGAGGTCTTATTTCCTTTATAAATGAGACTCCATTGATTTCTCGAGGATACTGAAGCCATTACTGTTTTTAGATATGTGAGCAATTCCTTGTGATCATTAATATTCATGCTTTGTGTGCTCAGAACATATCTGACTGTTGAAGAGGCAAAGGCTAATGAAAATGTTGTTGTTGTTGACAAGAAGAAGGGTCATTTCCATTTAATGCATTGCTTTAATGCATTATCAGTCTTGTAAATGAGGGGCACATACATAAGCTGTCTTCATCATCACTATATAAAATACAATTCTACACAACTGATTCACAAGAACACAATCAGAACATGTTTTCACATGTGTGTCACATTTACACCAGCCCCAGTGCAACATGTAATTATTATGGTAAATTAATTGGCCATACATACTGTATACTTTTGACTTTTTGAGTAAATGGGTAGTTGATGCATAACATGTCCATGGGTGTTTTTTTTTAACTAACATCAATATTTTTTATAAAATTGTATACAATGATGAAGCAAAACATTATGACCACTTGCCTAAAATGGCGTTGGTCCTCTGTGTGCTGCCAAAACAGTGCCGACCTGCCAAGGCATACAAGACCCCTGAAGGTGTCCTTTACTATCTGGCACCGATCAAGTATCAAGATATTAGCAGCAGATCCTTCGTCCTGTAAGTTGTGAGGTGGTGCCACAGAGGATCGGACTTGTTGGTCCAGCACATCCCACAGACGCTCAATCAGATAGAGATCTTGGGAATTTAGTGGCCAGGGCAACACCTTGAACTCTTCATCATGTCCCTCAAACCATTCCCGAACAATGTGTGCTGTGTGGCAGGGTGCATTATCCTGCTGAAAGAGGCTATTGCCATCAGGGAATACCGTTGACATGAAGGGGTGTACCTGGTCTGCAACAACGTTTAGGTAGGTGGGACATGTCAAATTGATGTCTACATGAATGGCCTGGACCCAGGGAACCTTAGCAGAATATTGCCTAGAGCATCACACTCCCTCCCTCGCTTGCTTTCTTTCCACAGTGCATCCTGATGCCATCACTTCCCCAGGTAAACGGCACACATGTTTATGGCCATACAAGTGACGAAAAAGAAAACGGGACTCATCGGACATGGGGACCTTCTTCCACTACTCCTAGGTCTAGTTCTCGTGCCCATTGTAGGCAGTTTCGACGATGGACGGGGGACATGATGGGCACTCTGACTGGTCTGCAGCTATTCAGCCCCATATGCAGCAGGGTGTGATGCACTGTGTGTTGTGGTACATTCCTCCAGTAACCATCATTAAACTTTTCTGTGACTTGTGCCACAGTAGACCCTTCTGTCGGTTTGGACCAGGCGGGATAGCCTTTGTTTTCCTCACACATCGATTAGCCTTGGGCACCCAACACCCTGTCTCTGGTTTGTTATTTGTCCCTCCTCGGACCACTGTTAATAGGTTCTCACCACTGCTTATCGGGAGCACCCCACAAGCCTTGCCAATTCAGAGATGCTCTGAACCAGTTGTCTGTCCATTGCAATTTGGCCCTTGTCCTTCACCTGTGAGTGGTCATAATGTTTGGGCTCATCACTGTATATGTGAAATGGGAATGTGTATATTTTAGGTGCTGTGACTTATCTGCATTGTTTTGGGTTTTACTGTTTTTAATCATATTTATTATCTTCACTTCTTCATGTTAAATTGTCCTACGGTGTGAAAATACATTTTGAAAAGTAATAATATTCAGTGTAATTTCTCAAATATAGCATAGCATATGTCACACCTAAGGACATGTAAAGTATTTTATGTCAAATTCCATTTCATGCAATGTCCTCAAAATCTGTATTAGCAATTTATATGAACAATTTGCATATTTGGGACATTTGTCTGCTAACATGAGAACTTTGTTTTTATTGGCTTGTTATTTTTATATCTCAATGGCAAAGAATTTACTCAGTGACAGGGGTCACTGACTGTGCTCATTTAAATTTATGCATTTGGCAAATCCAAAATCCAAAGCGACTTACAGTTTAATTTTTACAAGGACAATCCCCCCGGAGCAACCTGGCGTTAAGTGCCTTGCTCAAGGACAGAATGGTGGTGGCTGTGGGGATCAAAATGGCAACCTTCTGTGTACCAGTTCTGTGCTTTAGCCCACTATCCCACCACCACTCTACTGGCTCACAATCAAGGGTCACTGAAGCTTTCTGTGGTTAACGATTATCAAACTGTTGAAACTGCCAAACAAATAAATATATATATTTTTTCAAGACTCACATTTTTGAAGTGAGATTATTTTAAAGTCTTCTAGTCCAATACAGTCATAAAGTCTCAGAAAGGACACCAAAGGCTAGTTAAAATTAAATACTTTTAAGAAGTTGTTCACATGTCCTATGGTGTGATATGCTATACTACATCTAAAACTTTTCTACAAAGCATTTAATGTATTCTTTTTAACAGTTATTATTATTGCATGCCATTTTAATGACCTCTTTGATAGACTAAAATAAATATTTGTATATTTAAAAAAGTTTATTTATTACACTGCAAGACTATTTAAAATTAACTAGGCAAAAAGGTGCTTAAAAATGGTGAAAAAATGTAAATGAATGGTCACCTGTTACTGGACCTAAAGACACCAATATATTTCAAGCAAAATTAAAGAAAGAACTGGTGTGACATCATTTCGAACAAAATATATCTATCTTTTTTTTTTTAGATTCGGTGATTCGCAATAGCTTGCCAGCACAAACTTTCAGGGAAACTTCATGTCGCTGTTAAACACCTTCTTATTGCCATTGTGCAATGTAATTAGCGGATGTCACACAGTGCTCCATCTACTTTCTGACTGATCAGTCAACATGAACACCAGCGCAAAGTTGCCTATAACAAATCTTTTCAATAGTCTTTTGCAAGTCTTTTCAGTCTTTTTCTAGTCTTTTCAATCTCAGAACCATTATCATGATCTTAATTGGACACTTTACACAAAATTCATCTTAAAATACAACAACAACAAATGGCAACAGCTGCCTCTTATGGCCACGTATAGCGTGTTAGCGTTAGCATTAGCGCCATGAATGCAGAACGTAAACATTAGAAATTATACATTATCTAATGAAAACACAAACTTGCATTAACAAGACTGTTCTTTTTATTGTAAAAAAATGGGGATGCAAAACTTTCAGCGAACACACACACACACACACACACAAACACACACACACACACACACACACACACACACACACACACACACACACACACACACACACACACACACACACACAAAAATAGACGGAAAAAATATCCACTGCTGTTATCATTTAAAATGGAACAATTTACTGAATCTGTGGGTTTTGAGCAACAGGTCGTGACAATAGCAGTAACATATATCACTAAATGTCTTTCACTGTCTTTCACGCTTGGTCTCTGATTTGGAACAGGCCTCAAATGCAATCTGAAGTAGAAAGGATGAGGACTGATTCTCTCTCTACTGGCTAAGAAATGAAAGACTTTTCACTTCACAGAGCTCAACTGATACAAGAGTTCACTAAGGTCCTCTATGGGTTTAGTTAATAAATATAATATGTTTTTAAGGGAGAGTAAATGTAAATTACAGTAAATAATTTTTTTTCTTACTTTAAGACCAGATTTCCCTTTTGTATGGCTTTAAATCCTTCAAAGTTTCAAAACTTAATGGGGCCCGTGTAAACAATACATGTATGCTTTTTATTGCACACACTTTTCAGTCTAATACACACTGTTTGCTTTCAGCAACAAACACACAACTCTGCTGTGTGCATCTCTCTCTACACCCTCCTGCGGTCTGGACTCCTTTTTATCCCTCTCCAGCTCTCACTGTAACACAGAACAGCTGTTTGAGATTAATTCCCACAGGTGTCAATCCAGTTATGTTATTTTATTGCAGTTGTTCTTAAATGATTTTGCTTCAGGACCCAGATTTGAAATGATTTCACTGTTAAAAAGAAGAAAAAAAAAGGCTGACTCAACTTAACTTAGTATAGTTATATTTGTGCTTTGACTCAGTCAGGCTACATTAACAAAAAATATAAAAATATTTTGACTTAAGAAGATTTGTCAAGACAACTAAAGAATCCACTGACAAAACTGTTTATTTTTAGTCATTTGGATTTAACAGGTTTTGTTCAAATAACTTTATTGTGACACACAAGTCTACCCAGAATGCATTTGTTTGTGTTTCTTCTGCAGAACACAAACAAATATATTTGAATGAAGATATGATGAGAATATATCCATACAATGAAAGTAAATAGGGACCAACACATCTAAACCCCCAAAATGGAAGCTATTCATTTAATGTTCAATTTTTTAAAGCATTTATAAAGGTGTTTATTAATGACTAATAAATTATTTACAAATGCATTATAAATTATTTATATGCAGTTATAACAACATGCATAAAAGGTCAAACTTTTTAGTACTTGACAAATAGAGAGAACATTTGAACATTTTATCATAAATGCTTAATAACACCTTTCATTCTTCTTTAAAGAACATACATTTCCAAAATCAGTGATTTCTGTCATGTTTTATTGTTTTATAGTAAGACTAAAAGTAGGGCTTATGTCATTATGTCATTTTGCTACATTCGGCTTTGTGTTTATATGCAATACTGTAATGTCATTGTAATGACTCATGTTCACATTTCCTTTTAACATTGATGTAAAAATAATGGTGCTTTTTTTGGGAATAACTTTATGTTCAGGATTCTGATGTGTGCAAATCCATAATAAATGCTTCACAGCTGTCCACAGTACATTTTCATAGGTTTAACTAAAAGGGGTGTACAGTTAAGTCGTTGTCTGTATCTGTTGCAAAGGAAAAATTATATATATATATATATATATATATATATATATATATATATATATATATATATATAAAATATTTAATAATTTTCATTATATGCACAAATATACAACAACATAGTTGTCCTTTCTTCCCGCCATTTTGCGAATTGTGTCATGTGTCTCACATATGTCTTGTGACCATTGTGTATTTAAGTTGCCTCTGTTCCCTATCTCTTCACTTGGTGTTTGGTTGTTCACTCTCTCCTTCCCAAGTGATTATCTTGACTTTGATTGTACCTTACATTGTGGAATTTTTTTAGTTGTTGCTCTAGTGGATTACATGGATTTATTTTCATCTTGGATTTCTCCCTGTTGTATTTACTCTTACCTTTGTGGATTTTGTATTTTGGTATTTTACTTATTAGATTTACCTAAGCATTTTTATTAAAAAAATGTTTAATTTATCTACATTTTTATTAAACCTTTTGGATTACTTCATGTGCTGTGTCTGTCTTCCCTTCAGGGTTCCCATCGTGGTTTAAAGATTTGCTCTGTGGCTGAGTGGTATAAATTCCAACTTCCACTCCAGAGACCTGAGTTTGAGCCCGGTTCCTGACAGAAACACCAAGTCACCATGAACCCAGAGACGAACAGCACTCCTGAGCTCCCTACCACCCTAGCTCATCTCGAGTCCTTTGTCCAATGCCAAACATTCAGAGCTACTGACGAAGCTACTGACAGGCCCTAAGCAGGTCTGTGACCGGATGCCTTTGGCTGACCCACCACCTCATCCTCATGTCTACCTCCACCACAACATTTCCCAGGAGCCCCCAGTGCCTGTCGAGGATTTCTTACCCAGTGATCTTTTAAATTTGAATTACAATCTTCCAGTTTTCCCACTGACCAATCTAAAATCGCTTACATCATTACATTGCTTTCCGGAAGGACCCTAGCCTGAGCCACCGCAGTTTGAGAGGCATGGAGTTCCTGTTTTTCCAGCTACCCGGCCTTTACTGAAGAGTTCGAGTGGGTATTCCATCATCTCCTCAGTGGAGCAGGGAGGTTGCAGTGAGACTGAATATGCCATACAGTTTTGCACCATGGTGGCAGAGAGTGGCTGGAATGAAGAATCTCTGTTGGCAAGTTTCTCAGGAGGACTTTCGGAGGAGATACTGGACGAACTGTCGACACTGGAACCTGCACTGAATCTCGAGTCTCTGATTGAGTTGGCCGCCCATCTAGACAATAGACTATGTTAGAGGAAATTGTACCGCAAATCAGCTCAGGCTCCTTTTCGCACTTCTGCACGAGAACCACTGACACCACCTGGTCATGAACTTCCCGAGCCAATGCAGTTAGGTGGCACCCGCATCTAACAGAGGGAGAGACCGCCGTATGAGACTGCACTGCTGTCTATATTAGGAGAACCTGACCACTTCCGATCAACTTGTCTCGAGTTCCAGGGAAACGCCCTGCCCCGTACAGAACAGGGAGGTCTGTAACAGGAGTCACCCTTACCTCCCTACCTTCTAAATCTGGCTTATACCTACCTGCCACTCTTTTTCATTCAAGTCTTGGTGGATTCAGGAGCAGCTGGCATCTTTATCGACTGTTCTGGGCCAACGAGCATCTGGTTAACATCTTTGTCTTTGTCTACTTGGATGACATTCTTATATTCTCGAATTCCCTTCACAAGCACATTGAGCACGTCAAGCAAGTACTCCAATGTCTCCTGGACAATAACCTGTATGTCAAGCCCGAGAAATGTGTGTTTCACAAAACCAAAGTACAGTTCCTGGGATTTATCATCGAGCCCAGCCACATGCAAATTGATCCCAAGTAGGGACAAGCAGTGTCAGATTGGCCCACTCCCACAGCTTTTCCTTGGTTTTGCTAATTTCTACCAGAAGTTCATCAGGAATTTCAGTTCAGTGGCTGCACCCCTTTCTTCTCTCATCAAAGGAGGTAATTCCCAATTTTGCTATAATTCTGAAGCCAAGTTGCTTTCAGTAAACTCAAGCTGCAATTCACCTCAGCTCCCATTTTTTCCCTGTCGATAATGAGAAACTGTTTGTGGTGGAGGTAGATGCCCTGATGTCGAGTGGGAGCCATGCTGTCATAGAGGCAAGAGGATGAGATACTCCATCCCTGTGCATTTTTCTCACATCACCTCGCCCCTGTTGAGAGGAATTATGATGTGGGCGACCGGGAACTTCTCGCAGTCAAGCTGGCACTCGAAGAATTGAGACACACGCTTGAGGGTGCAACTCATCCTTTTCAAGTCCATATTGACAACAAGAACTTTGCATACATCCAACAAGCCAAATGGTTAAATCCTTGACAAGCCCGTTGGATAGTTTTCTGTAACCACTTCCAATTCCTCCTCACCTATCGACCTGGTTCCAAGAATCTCAAGCTGGTTGCCTTATCCCGAGTTTATATGCACCCTCTGTCTGGGAAGATTCTGCTCTACCCATAAGACTAATAGGATTGTGGCATCTGTTCGTTGGGAGATTGTGGGTACAGAGAAACAAGCTCTAGTTCAGGAACCCAATCCAGGTAATGATCCTGCTAACCGCCTGTTTGTACCACAGTCAGTCAGCTCTCAAGTTCTCCAGTGTGGACATTCACCCCACCTCACCTGTCATCCTGGCTCTAGTCATACCCTCTAGTTTATCCAGAGACAATTTTGGTGGCCCACGATCAAGGAGGACACTTGCAATTTCGTCAAGGCCTGTTCTGCATGCAACCAGATTAAGGCTTTGCATTGCAGTGAGACTGAATATGCCATACAGTTTTGCACCATGGTGGCAGAGAGTGGCTGGAATGAAGAATCTCTGTTGGCAAGTTTCTCAGGAGGACTTTCGGAGGAGATACTGGACGAACTGTCGACACTGGAACCTGCACTGAATCTCGAGTCTCTGATTGAGTTGGCCGCCCATCTAGACAATAGACTATGTTAGAGGAAATTGTACCGCAAATCAGCTCAGGCTCCTTTTCGCACTTCTGCACGAGAACCACTGACACCACCTGGTCATGAACTTCCCGAGCCAATGCAGTTAGGTGGCACCCGCATCTAACAGAGGGAGAGACCGCCGTATGAGACTGCACTGCTGTCTATATTAGGAGAACCTGACCACTTCCGATCAACTTGTCTCGAGTTCCAGGGAAACGCCCTGCCCCGTACAGAACAGGGAGGTCTGTAACAGGAGTCACCCTTACCTCCCTACCTTCTAAATCTGGCTTATACCTACCTGCCACTCTTTTTCATTCAAGTCTTGGTGGATTCAGGAGCAGCTGGCATCTTTATCGACTGTTCTGGGCCAACGAGCATCTGGTTAACATCTTTGTCTTTGTCTACTTGGATGACATTCTTATATTCTCGAATTCCCTTCACAAGCACATTGAGCACGTCAAGCAAGTACTCCAATGTCTCCTGGACAATAACCTGTATGTCAAGCCCGAGAAATGTGTGTTTCACAAAACCAAAGTACAGTTCCTGGGATTTATCATCGAGCCCAGCCACATGCAAATTGATCCCAAGTAGGGACAAGCAGTGTCAGATTGGCCCACTCCCACAGCTTTTCCTTGGTTTTGCTAATTTCTACCAGAAGTTCATCAGGAATTTCAGTTCAGTGGCTGCACCCCTTTCTTCTCTCATCAAAGGAGGTAATTCCCAATTTTGCTATAATTCTGAAGCCAAGTTGCTTTCAGTAAACTCAAGCTGCAATTCACCTCAGCTCCCATTTTTTCCCTGTCGATAATGAGAAACTGTTTGTGGTGGAGGTAGATGCCCTGATGTCGAGTGGGAGCCATGCTGTCATAGAGGCAAGAGGATGAGATACTCCATCCCTGTGCATTTTTCTCACATCACCTCGCCCCTGTTGAGAGGAATTATGATGTGGGCGACCGGGAACTTCTCGCAGTCAAGCTGGCACTCGAAGAATTGAGACACACGCTTGAGGGTGCAACTCATCCTTTTCAAGTCCATATTGACAACAAGAACTTTGCATACATTCAACAAGCCAAATGGTTAAATCCTTGACAAGCCCGTTGGATAGTTTTCTGTAACCACTTCCAATTCCTCCTCACCTATCGACCTGGTTCCAAGAATCTCAAGCTGGTTGCCTTATCCCGAGTTTATATGCACCCTCTGTCTGGGAAGATTCTGCTCTACCCATAAGACTAATAGGATTGTGGCATCTGTTCGTTGGGAGATTGTGGGTACAGAGAAACAAGCTCTAGTTCAGGAACCCAATCCAGGTAATGATCCTGCTAACCGCCTGTTTGTACCACAGTCAGTCAGCTCTCAAGTTCTCCAGTGTGGACATTCACCCCACCTCACCTGTCATCCTGGCTCTAGTCATACCCTCTAGTTTATCCAGAGACAATTTTGGTGGCCCACGATCAAGGAGGACACTTGCAATTTCGTCAAGGCCTGTTCTGCATGCAACCAGATTAAGGCTTTGCATTGCTCACCTCAAGGTTTACTCCAACCTCTTCCCACCCCTCATCAGCCCTGGTCTAATCTCTTCATGGATTTAATCTCTGGCGTCCCACTGTCCCAAGGTAATACCACCATCTTAGTCATTATTGACAGATTTTCAAAAGCTGGCAGATTCATTCCATTGCCCAAGCTACCATCTGCTAAAGAAACAGCTGAACTGATCATTAACCATGTGTTCCAAGTTCTCAGTATCCCTCGAGATATTGTTTCAGACCACAGACCTCAGTTTTCCTCCCAGTTCTGGAAGTCCTTCTGCCAGCTGGTAGGCCTGTTTTTGTGGTTCCATCCTGAATCCAATGGACAAACATAAAGAGTGAACCAGGAGGTGTATGGCCACCAACAATTGTCCTCTTCTTTCATCATGTGGGCAGAATATGCCCACAACACCTCAAGATATTCGGCCACTGGCATGTCACCTTTCGAGTGTCTGTTTGGCTTTGCCCCACCTTTATTTCTGGAGCAAGAGGAGAAAGTTGGAGTACCATCACCCCAGAGATTTGTTAGACAGTGCCAATCCACCTGGAGGAAGGCTAGAGACAAACTCCTCCAAGCCTCACAACTATACCAGCAACAGGCCAATCGACACCCACCCTCAGTCCGGGACAAAGAGTATGGCTTTCAACTTAGAACTTGCTGTTATGATTGGAATCACACAAGCTCTCCCAGAGATTAATCGGGCAGTTTCGAATTGCCTTACCTAGATCAACCAGTTTATACAGTCCACTGGACTCCCATTGGGTGTAGTGGTCCTTGCAGTATCTGGTGTATTGGGAGAGCTACAGCCCTGAAAAGCACTCCTAGATTCCAGCCAGAGACATCCTAGACCCTGAGTAGATTAGGGAGTTTCACGCTTGCCGGCTGGATCATCCTGGAGGGAATGCCAGGAGCTGTTCCTAGAGGGAGGTTTTCTGTCAGCTTTGAACTATTGTTATTCTTGTTTTGGCCACTAAATGGGCTCAGTGTACATTTTTTTTCCCCTTTCTTCCCGCCATTTTGCTAATTGTGTCATGTGCCTCACTTGTGTCTTGCTGTCATTGTGTATTTAAGCTGCATCAATTCTATGTCTCTTTTTTTGATTACTTGCTCTAGTGGATTACTTGGATTACTTGGATTACTCCCTGTTGGATTTACTCTTACCTTTGTGGATTTTGTATATTGGTGTTCTACTAATTGAATTTACCTTCCCCTGTTTTTTGTAAATCTATATTTTTATTAAACCTTTTGGATTACCTATTGTGCTGTGTTGTCTTCCCTTCTGGGTTTAAACATTTGCTCTGTGGCTCAGTGGTATAACTTCCACCTTCCACAATGGAGACCTGAGTTTGATCCAGGCTCCTGACAGTTATTTTGAGGATTAGATTTGTTTTGTCCTATGCAGTAGTAATTTATAGCATGCATTCTGCGAAGAGCGCATCATCTGTTTACTCTGTAGTACACACAAGCCATGTAGTCTTTTTATTTTATTTTATTGAGTGAGTCACAGATGCATGTTCTCGTATATCTCACTCGAAAGGTTTTAAACATTAACATAGACATTTCAAAAAGTGGAAATATACATACTGTATATGATATATAGTCCCTTAGTCAATGTTAGATATGTTTATCTAAAATATGTCTTTATTCTTGTGCTCATTAGATAATCAGTCTAATAAATATGTTTTCTTTTATTTGATAGAATTTGTTATATTTATTTTGAAGTCATAATTTGTGTCTTTCCAAATAAGGTATTCGGTTTTGGACACATCCCAAGTTACTAATGTTGAATAAGTGTTTTTAGGCATTTATAACATTTGGTAGGTATTTGATGAAGGTTGAACATTATTGCATGTTATTATAACCTTATTTCCACTGTTTATTATGTATTTTTAAATGAATTATTAGTCATTAATGAACCTCTTTATAAACCCTTACAAAGGGAGCATTAATGTAAAGTGTTATATTTATTTTGATATCCAAGATGTGAACGATTATTTGGTTAGCTACAATTTTGATTTGTATTTAACATTTTTTATTCCCTCTCCATGTCTCTATAAGAACAGACCAGCAACCCATTTTGGGTCCCACCAATAGAGAACAGCTCTACTGTCCCTTTACATCTTGGATAATTCATCTCAAGTATGCCAACGTAAGGAAAGGCCACAGGTAGGTCTGTAAGGTGAGCTAGCTGTTCTGCTTTAATCCAGGACTTGTTAAGAGGATCACAGTTACTGTTAGGACAGGAATGAGACCGGGGGGTGGGTGGTCGCAGAGTCACTTACACTGTCCGCCCCTGTTAGCTTAAGAGGGTCCCCATTGCTATGCTAATTTCTCCCCTTGTCAGCAGAGACTGTCCCATCAAGGTGGACAGACATGCAGGGAGGGGCCAGCAGGGCAGGAAGGAGCTCTCTCTCCCCTCCCAGGGGCTTTCAAGCTTTGTGACCGAAATGATGCACGAGACAGCCACTCCAATAGACGCTGCAGAGAACACGACAGAGAGGGTAATTTGAGAAAAAACACTGTCCCCATAATGGAGACTGATGGTCTTGTCCTGTCTCCCTGTTATTGTTGAGGATCAAGATTGAAGCGGGCCCTTCGTATGAACAACCTCATCCAGTTGGCGGTTCACGTCTGCTGGGCACGCTGCCCTCGCCAGTGGCCTTCCATCGAGAGCTCTTGGAGGTGACAGCCACTCAGAGTTCCTGATTCCTCCATGACATTGAGAGGCATTCCATGCATTTTTCCTGCATTGTATCCATATCCCAGGTTGGGAAAATTCTCGGGATGGAATAGAGGTTGTACAGTGACTTGTCATCTTGAGCTGCATGTGAGAATTCACTTCCTGTTTCTGACAAAGCAGTGGATGTGCTCATCCAGTGTGTGTGTGTGTGTGTGTGTGTGTGTGTGTGTGTGTGTGTATGTGTGTAAAAGAATAATGGATGTTTACAAGGGAAACATTATGGGTTTCCAACAATGTAATAGGCTGTGCTTCGTGACTCTAATCAAACCACTACGGTTTTACTATGTACAAATAATATGAATAATAATAGTGGCGCAAATAACTTATGAAGAAAAGAATATAGTGATGAATCATATCCTCCTTTTGCAAAGAGATACATGAATGAAATTCAGAAACATATTTCAGCAGGTTTCCTCATCAAATTGAAACCCTATAACTTATATATTGTAACATCCACCTGTCATTTGCCCCTTGCTCCTTGTAAAATGGATAGATGTTTTCCTGTATACTACAAATACACAATATAACTATAGATATGATGCAAAACACCTGTTCATTTAGCTACTGTATAAAACTGCATACTGTATATTCTCGGGATACATACTGTATTACCTACCTATTAATTTTTATTTTGGTACTAGACCAAAATGACACTCATAGTCGCATGTACCGATGCAGTAAAACTGTAAACTGAAGTCACGTGTTAGACTAATTTACAAAATCACCGTCAGGTAGCGAAAAAGGAACATGTTTTGAACCTTTTTTAAGTGTGAGAGTTGTTGTTTTAATTTGTATTACTTTGTTTTATATGTTTTGAAGCTGTGATGTGTTCGGCTCCCGCCTAGCAAAATACTACCATTATAGCACCACTTAGTGGGTTAGAGCAGCAAGTGCATATTTACCATGCTAACCACAGTAGTAAAAGGCCATTCTGGACTGGTTACATCTGTAAAAGCAATTCTCTAGCCATGAATATATTCACAGTGTAGCACATCTGTTGATCCTTCTTTGCTGTACCATGGGTAATGTAGTTGTTTAATTACACTATCAAACACAATTTTTAAACAGTGAAGTTGATATAAAGCAGACAGATACGTATACCGTCGATGAACAACATTGTAGCTCACGTTAGGTCTTTTAAACCTTTTTAAAGGTTTAAAAGTTATCGTTGGTAACACTTTACTATAAGGTTCCATTTGTTAACCTTTGTTGTTATTAAATGCATTAGGTGTCATGAACAAACAATTAACAATATATTTGTTACATAATTTATTCATCTTTGTTGACATTTATTAAAAAAAATACAGTAGTTCATTGTTAGCTCATGTTAGTTCATAGTGCTTTTGATTTAAAAAAATGCATTAGCATATAACGTATTGAAATTAACATAAACTAAGATCAATAAATGCTCAACAAGTATCGTTCATTGTTATTTCATGTTAATTAATGTTAACAAATGAAACCTTATTGTAAAGTGTTACCTTTATCGTTGATCATCCTGAACCAGGCTTTTGCACTCTATTGCCTAATCATTATAATTCTGGAATGCTGTGAACACAGACAAGCAAAGTTTTACAAACAGCAAAACATCCCAGTGCTGTTATATGCTATACATATTCCAGATAACTGTGCTATACAGACAAAACAAAGTATTCATCAAATTAAACTGATTTACAGTATAGTACAGTTATATTCCAGGGTAGCAGAGATTAGTAAAGAGCAAGACATTTAAACACTTCTACATTTTGTCTTTGATCCCTCTTTATGTGATCTCTGATTGCATGTTCTGTTCATAATGCAAATGATTTAAGGTTGTGAAGCCAGACTGTATCAGTTTCACATTTGTTTGTGCTGTGCTGTGCTGTGGCCTTTTCCTTTTTTCACTTCTTTCATCGAAAGTCTTGTGATGTAGAAGCTCTATACAAAAAGAGCTATAAAAATAGTATTGTGAAACAAACATATATTGTTCCCCCATACGACTCAAATAGAGATAGTGTGAGTGCGGTAGAGACAGCCCTTACTGACTGAGGTTGCCGTAGTGGTTAAGAACACTTTAGAAAGGCCCAGGTCTATTAGGGGAATCCACAGACTTTAAAATAAGGATTTGAAACCTTGTCTGCCAAAATCCTTTCTGCAAAAGGTCAAATGGTGCCCTTTAAGATATTTTTATTTTCTCTTTCTCATTTACATACAAACATTGTTGTTTCTATTTGAAAAGAGAAGAGCGGCTAATGGTGCTACACAACGGATAACTGGATATGATGAAAAAGAACCAAACAAACAAAGGTTCATACAATGTACCAAACAGAGTCTCTTTGAGAGAAGAAGTGATTGGTCAGTGTTTTTCCCTGTACTTCCATGAGGAAGTATAAAACTGAAATAGATATTACAGTTTCTAACGAAAATGTGAGTGGTAGTTGTCTGTGCTAAACTTCTCGCCACGATGCTACGGGTTTCAGGGTGATTGCCAGGGCACTGCTATGAGGCTACTAAGATGTTCTGGTGGTTACTTAAACAACCTTGTCAAAACATTCCTCCCCCAACTTTCTATGATATTCTATAAAAAAAAATTGTATTTGTTTTTTTGGCTTATTTTCTTGTCTGTACAGAAATAAAAATCATAAGTCTGATTTGTAAAGAAAAGTAAAAGCACACCTCTTCTTGATAAGCCACACGATTTGAGGTATATCATTTATGCCCATAACACAAACAGTGCAGTACAAGTTCAGTACATGGGGTTAGGGGATTGTGTATGTGCAAAACAGCTTGATTAGAAATGGCTTTTGCTTTCCAGTAAAACCGAGTTTACGCTATAAAAACTTTATCTTAACTTCATCTTTTTTAAGTTTGTCTGATAATGTAAACATGTGTTTCAAGTGGAAACATCTTAATGAAATGGTTTTATTCAAGTCAAAAGTATTATTTAATAGAAATGAATCAACCTAACTGTTTTAGGATAGACCAACAATTTATAAATGGTTAGTAGAGGTAGAATACTGTAGCTCTTTAATGTAAAAATTGCACTGTGTAAAAAACAAAAAAAGTCAGTGAGGAGGAAACCATGTGCAGCTACACTAACTGTGGTATCCATCTAGGGCATGTAACTGTGTGCATATCTGATGGGGTTTTGACATTGTAATAAAATGAGTGTTCATTCCACCTCAGACCACTACAAAGTGAAAGTACCCTCATTCATCAGGCCACTGGTAGTTCAGTGTGGAGGTGGCTCACAGGGGAGTTCAGGCAGACTGACTTTCTTTTCCGTGACAAAATGGTTTGAACCTTCTCCAAATGGGAGTTTGATATATGAGTGTTGTTTTCTCAAGTCTTTTGAGATCGTTTGTAAGCCTATTTGCACTGTCACTGTGGACAGTATATCACAATGTTGTGATGTGCTGTGATGAAAGCAAAAAATAAAAACCTAACAACATCAGATTATTTTAGACTCACTGAATGCGTTTAGATGCACTTTAAAAGTTTGATTTCAGTTGGACTAAAGCAATAGTTCGTCTTTTTTAAATCTCATGTAAACGCTTTAGTCTGACTGAAACTGTACCAGTCCGTTTTTAGCTAAATTGAACTTACAGACCTAGATAATACGATTGTAGCTCGATTCGTGCAGAATGTATTGCCTACACGTTAATCTGAGGTTTTTGGTGGTTTTATTGAGTAAAACGGACCTCCCTAAACTAAAAGTTAACCTAAGCCCAACCAATATTTTCCTAAAATCAAATCATAGTTAGACACAAACCAGACATCACATTGGTATAAGTCTGTAAATATAGGTGAATCTGTCAGACAAGCATTAAAATGAATTGATGCGTTATGGTAAAAGTGTTTCGATATCATAACATACTGGATCAACAGTTTTTTAATCCATTCACAGCAGTAATTATTATTATTTTTCTGCCCATTTACCTCTTATTTGTCTACCATAGTAACACTTATTGTTGCAGTAGCATTAGATGTTTTTCTTTAAAAACATGTATAAAAAAAACTTTTTCATGATCTGACATTTTCTTATGAGTATTTTCACAAATTACATCATAAAAAACATTTAAAGAGAGTAACAGGAGCACACTATGACCAAGCTTGGCATGCTAGCATTAGCGCCATGAATGCAGAATGTAAACATTACAAATTACACACTAACTACTACATAAATCTTGCTTTCAATTATCATCAAGTGTTATAACAGCTTGTTTTACTTATCTTATGTGGATTCCATTCATAGAATTAGGCAGAAAGCATGATATATGAATATGCAGCCTGAAGCAAATGACAGATAAATACCTATTCAAGAATTGACCTGTTTCAGCGACATCACTTTTTCCATTGGTAGGAGGAAGCAATGGCGGTGAATGGGAACAATACCATGAAACAATATCAAGAAAAATGTAAAAAATTGCTTTTGATCCATGCTTAGTCCAATTAAAAGTATACACAGGTCTGAAGTCAGCACAAATATTGCCAAATTTGACTTCAGCAAACATATACATATATTTTATACATGATTCATCTCTGCATGCTGGCGAGTCTGATATGTAACCAGCGAGTACACATGCCTACCAGTACACCACCGTAAGCATCTCTTATTCAGAAGTTACAAAGTTTGTCATGTTGTTTTCTTGTCTGATTTGTTCACAATATTAGAAAATGTATGTGATTATTCCATCTGTATAAATGAAAGAGACTTTTTTTTTTTTTAACTGCCCATGTAAATGTACTCATTTAGACTACATGCTGCTCCCTGCAAACTATCAGTTTTACTTTTACTAGGGCAGAATTATCATCTTTTTGAAAACTTTTTGAAAATCTACTTTACAGCATAAAAATAGAGCATAAAATTCCACTTTTGTGCTATGAATTACTTGATATAAAAATATAATGACAAGCAGGGCTCTATTTTTGTAAGAGCGCTAATTCTAAGCTTGATTTTCTTGCCAACACAAAGCACAGGTGGATGTGGCTGGGTGTGTTTGCACTAACTGTGGTTATGCGCTCAAACTGTTTGTGCATTGTACTGTTTGTAAATGAAGTGGCGCAGAGCAATTTGCTATTTTCCTGAGAAACAGGTCATTGCTCAAGATACCTTGAGGTTCACTTAAAAGTTTTTTTAGCATAAGAATCAGTCATATATTTGTAAATCATTCATTCTGCCCCTTTTTCAGAAATGCTGGGTTTTGCTGCTATTTCTCCTTTAAGAATTGACAGTACACACTGCTGGGTGGGCTGCGGGAGTGATTAGGTAAAGTTCATGTGTTGTGACATCAAAATGTGGAGGATGTGTCATTTTGCCAGCTTGGTTTCAACAAATGCTCTTCAAATGCACTTTGCAGTGATGACGAAGTTTTGAGTTCTGAAACTTACAGTATGTTTTTGTACAATGACCTCTAATATGTCGAAAGACAATGAAAATGTTATTTCTAATGTTATGACCCCTTTAAAGTTAATGCTCTATCAAGCTTTAAAACACCAAAACCTCCCTACCCTACCTTAAATCTAAAAAAAAAACAAAAGTGTCAAAAAAACAAATGTGACATGAAAAATGCAATTGCTGAAGCAACCACATCATTTTGCGGTGCTTCTATAAAAGTTCGCCTCACATATTGTCTTGCTAGCTCTTCAGGAATTGTAGTCTGGTCCTTTGCATCACAAGTGCATGGCTCTATCAGTTGACCTACTGTGCAATTTCATTACACCCGAACAATGTTGTTGGTAATGTAATTCAAATGTTAAAATATATCATTTACTTGTCATTGGCTATGGTAAAAGTGTTTTCATATCATAAGATAGCACTGTGTGAAGAACAGGGTAATGAGTAGGTAAAAGTAAGTGTTTATAATCTAATGAACTACTCTTCTAATTGTAATATGTATGAAAAGAAATACAAGTCATTGTTGTTTTAACACCTCTAGTTTTCACTAGGTTTCATTTCATTATGTACAATGTGCCACATAAAAAACTTTGCAAAAATACAGGTATAGTAATGTGAATCTATAATACCAGGTTGGAGAAATTTGTGCGGGTAATGGTTTATAATCATCATACCATATCAAACCATGCTCAAGTGGAAATTCTACTGGAACCATTATTCGCTGATCTCAGAACTGTTCAGACCAATAGTGGAAATGTGTCATTCTGGTCACTATACAATATGGCTTGGGTCCCTCCTTCAATGTAGGTCAAGGGATTTTTTATTCATTTTAGATGAAAATCATTGTTTGATCATTTTGAAAAGTAATAGCATACTTTCCTCAAAAAGTTACATAATTTGAGGGATAATTCATGTCAGTAGCACAAATGGTGCAGGACAAGCTACCCTCCAAGTTAAATACTTAGGATTAGGGCATTTGAAAAATCCTTAACCCAAAACATTGGCAACAATAATAGTAATGCTTGCCTTAGCAAATATTACTTAAACTGCAGTGTGAAATTATTTCAAGTCAAGGCTAAACACCCAGTGCTTAAGCCTGACAGCTGTGTTAAGCCAAAGTGTAATAGAATATAGAGTCCCAGTCCCAGACATGTCCTCTAGTCCACAGGGTATATACAGGAAACGGGGCTGTTTCAGAACGGTTGGCTGCTTCTGTCCCAGAGGTGATTTCTTTCCACAGATTTACTCATCATTTCTCTTCCAAAATATATATATTTTTGTTTATGGGATGACAAGAATGGGCGGCATTCATTTCTGATCTCAGAAATCTCATCAGATCTCTTGCATAATGATTTGAATCAGCACTAGCAGTATGTTATGATATAGCTATCAGTATGTGATGATATAAAATATATACATATTTTGTTTTTGAGAAAGAAGAAAATTTACATATAGTTGACATACAGTATGAGGTGCATAACTCCTTAACAACATTGTGATGAGATTACAAGTTAAACATTATGATTTTGCGTGCTAGCTTAACACAATGCTGTTAGCTTCTCTGGTCTCCAATGAGTTCACGCCACCACAAGCTGCTGGTTAAACATTGTTAACTTTTCTACAACAGAAATCAAAGTTTTATGTGGATACTCCCTGCTTAAGAGTAGTTTATACAAGCATGAATGCCCATGCTGGTCCAGGTTGGTTTTTGGCTAGTTTGATGATTGGCTAGCTGGTGAACCAGCATAGACATGCTGTTAACTGGCCAACCAGCATCGCATTTCTAATTAAACAGTGGGTATTACATTACATTTACGTTTACATTTATGCATTTGGCAGACGCTTTTATCCAAAGCGACTTACAGAGCCCTTATTACAGGGACAATCCCCCCAGAGCAACCTGGAGTTAAGTGCCTTGCTCAAGGACACAATGGTGGTGGCTGTGGGATTCGAACCAGCGACCTTCTGATTAGGTATTGAAGACAGGAAGCTGAAATGTAAATTGAAGTTGATAAATAAAAGAAACAGTTCATCTATATCCAGTCTTGTACTTGTTTAATCCAAAATAATACAACGGCAGTTGCGAAGTTAAATATACACTGAGCGGCACTAAAACAAGTTAACTTTTCTCCCAAACAGTTTAGGTTTTTAAGGTTAATTGCCTACTGAGTTTTAAAACAAAACCTACTTCTCTACTCTAAACCTTAAACCTAAATCTACCCGGTAGTGTCAAATATGTATCGCCTTACAAGTAATGCACTATAGTAAAAGTGTTATGTCAAACGATGTGTGTGAACAAAGCTAAAAGTACAGTGCATTCAGAAAGTATTCAGACCTTACATTTAGAAGGGGTTCATATTATCTTTTTCACATCAATCTACACTCCATACCCCATAATGACAAAGCAAAAACCAGAGTTTTGATAACTTAGTGAGACCAAACACAGGAGTCATATGACAAAGGTATTGAATATAGGGTGCTCAACTACGCCACCTGGGGCCTTTCACACCAAGATTTAAACAAGAGGGCTCTCACACACAGCTAATGAAGTAATGACAGAGACGTGATATTCAAATATAAAAATACAACAATATTTATTAACAAGTAATTCCATAAAAACAGTCTGAGGTTTGTTTTCTCAACATAGTGTGAGCTTCAATGGATCTGCTGTTTGGAAGAGGTTACCTGTCCTAGAAGAGGAGTGAGACCAACACACCACCCGTGCTGCTGATGATGTTGCCTATTCACACACACACACACACACACACACACACACACACACACACACACACACACACACACACACACACACACATACAGGCACAGGTACTATAAAAACAGTGATCACTGCAAATAGTGAGGTGCACATTACCACTACAAATACTGTGTGCGATGCGTGAAGAGGACTCAGATCCGGCAACCTACTCCACGAAACAGCTTCAACACTCTGGTTGGATCAGGAATAAGCAAAGCTAGATATTAGCATTACTACAGCAAACTAATGGGGCAGCCAATACCACACCTATTGCTGACATACATCAAAATAAAGAGAAAATAAAATAACAAAAAGGCAAAAAATACCATTACATTAAATTTACAAAAAGGCAAAGCTGCAGTGACAATCTTTCTGAAGAAAGAAACAACCATAATTAAAATCCATCATGTACAATAAATATAACCTAGACTAGTATCAATCAATGAGTGATACAGGTACAATAACCAACATTTCCTTTTACCTCTAGGGATACAACTTTCCACATAAACGGAAATAGGGCTCCACAGTTACCTCCCCCGCATGCAAACCTACATGAAATCACACACAAGCATAGTTCACATACAAAATAACCCATCATGCATTAAGGTTATTGGTTAGTCACATCCCAAGGGTTTACAGTGAAACATGGTCATATTATAGTAGATCAATTTACCACAAGCATACATATAAAAACACGTTACCTAGAGAACATTACTCTATTACTGTGAGCCATACAGCCAATGTTACCTCAACTCGCATTCCGATGACAGAGCGCGCGTGCATAGCGTCTTCCAGCCAAGCCCGTCGGTAGATCAACAATATGCTACCCGGAAGCGTCTGGTACACGTCACACCTCTGTTGTCAAACAGTTACACTTTACACACCGCTAACTTAAATAACATGTTTGCAATAGAAATGGAGTGTTGACACATACCTTTCATAGGCGACAGCACAGCGAACCCAGGGTAAAGAGGACGTACGAGCCGAGGGATTACTTAGTTTTCCACCCAATGTGCCGGTTTTATATGAAGTGCTATTGACACTAACGAATAACTAGCCGCTTACAAGCTAACTAGAGGGCGTGGCTATGTGGGAAGAGGGATACGGCGAGCACAGAAGGACAACCTTGCTACGGCCGTTAGTGTGCCGGTTACATTAGCAAATTTATTCAAAAGAAAAAACTAAACTATCACATTGACATAAGTATTCAGACCCTTAACCCTCCTGTTATCCTCAAATGTATTAACATCTTTTATACTTAGGGTAAATTTGACCCCAGCAATTTAAACCTCCAGAATACGACTTTACACAAGTTGATGTGTCAGGTACACCCCACAATTTCAAACATTTAGAAGGATTTTATTTTTTATAAAACAGAACATCATCATCATCAGAACATCAGTAAGGAACACATAACAGTTCTTTATTTACAAAAATATCTTCGTGTCAGGGATTGTTTTATGCTACTGTAAGTGATATGTATGCAAATACATAGTACAAAAAACAAAGTTACATAGTCACCAAAAGGAGTTTAACAGAATATGAACTGCATAGAATGAATATGAACAGCATATTATTTATCCTACAGCCCACCAGAAGGTACAGTCCAGCCTTTTGTCTGCTCTACTGTGCATATGATGTGCAGAGAGTGAGTGTGTTCTTCTTGCAGACATATCTCTTGCATTTCACACGGTGTTGCTGGTCTTGGAGTCATTTCTGTTGGAACATGTTTCCTGCCTGCAGTTTGAACTACTGCAGAACTACTACTACTACTACTACTACTGTTTGAACTACTAGTGTGTCTCCATTTGGTTGTCCTTCACAACAGTTGCAGTAGCTGTTGATGCTCTTGGAAGGCAACATCTTCTCTTGAAATGAGGTGTCACCAACGTGTAACCCAGCTGCTCCAGTAAAATCCTCCTTCGACTCAATTTTCCACTGTTTTCCTTGTTTATTCCGCTCCATAATACAAAGGCATTGTAGGCGCTCACATCAACGATGTTGAAGAAAATGACGAGAGGCCAATGGGCAGTTACGCATCAGCAGCTGTAGGTGGCTTTGACCTTGTCCACATTATCAACCCCTCCCTTTGTCTCGTTGTAATACAAGACCAGTCATGGTTTTCTGTCTTCTTTGGTGCACTTGAGAGCATCTTTTTGCATGGTGCTCAACAGCAGGACATTTTTTTCCCATTCTTGGGGCAATAGGAGACGTACAAGAAGGTAACATCTTCATCACAAGAAGCTCAGATGGAAGCTCCGGCTTGTTTTTTCTCACTGTCCCCAACATGGTAAACTTCCTTTTCAGCAGTTCCTCATCCAGGGTGTGCAATGTGAAAAAATGATCACATATAATGTTATGACCATTCAGTCCTTCAGCCATGTCTAGTACAGTACTTATTTTTTTCAAGTGCTTCTCCAGGGGATTTACCAGTGTGCACTTGCATATTCCAGGCATAGCTGGACTGTGCATCACATGCTGTCCGTATTTTGATGATGTATTTGGCAGGTTTGATTGATATGTATTGTCTGAAGGGACAGCGCCCACAAAATGCAACCAGCCATTCATCCACAATGAGGGCCTGGATTGTAAAGAAAGGGTAATCGCTGGACTCACTTGTCCCATACATCCCATATTGCTGCAAGTTTGTTACACTCTCGCCCAGCCTTGTTTCTCTGTCATCAAAGCGTATGAAATGGGAGAATACATGGAATGCCTTTAGAGACATGGTGGCTGGAAATTTTGCCCTTCCAGTGCCAGCATTCCAAAGGCTTGCTGTTGCTTCTCCTTTTGACCTGTACACTCCTACCAAAATGACCAACCCAATGTAGGCTTGCAAATGGCTCACATCCAAGTCTTTCCAACTGTGCCCATACACATGCCTCCCCTCTAAGTTTGTCATCTCAAGTATATCCTTTTCGATTTATGGTGTTACAAAGAGTTCAAATGCTGATTTTATGTCTTGGACATGGCTGACAGCATATCTGGTGGGGCCAGGAACAATTTTGATGACATTAGCAGCACTAATGGCACTTTTCCACATTTACTTTTCTGAGCTTGCTTTTCCACTGCTGTTTAGTGCCGCCTCAATGTGGGTGGGATTATAGGTCCTCATAGTTGCACTGTCTCTACTACCGTGACATCATCTTAAATGCAACACAAACATTACTGACCATAAACAATAACATGACCACTAGCTGTTAGTTACTAGCTCATTGTGCTGCATAAAGCAGTTGTTGCATGCTGATTTTACACAAGTGTAACAGTTAAATTGGCCTGGTTGTTTTAGAAGCAAGCTTTCCAGTAGCTGGTCAACTAAATAAAGTAGAGTATAGAGTTAGCGTACCATCCTCCATCGTGGACTCCAGCTGTGGCTGACTTCAGGGCACTCTCCCTCCCATTGTTCGATGGTCTAGATAGCGTCCATTTGGTCGAACCACTCCCACTTTTCCTTGATGGTTCTGCAGTCACTTAATTTTTTTAAATTTCCCTACACAGAGCATCGAGAGAAATGGTTTAGAAGGCTGTTGTGCAAACTTTTATATGTTTGCTCCTGCCCTATGTTGGGTAAACTATCAATGTCCTTGGAATTATTACGTTTTCCCCTCCCCCGCGGCATGGGAACTATCAAAGTTCTCATGGGAATTATGTTTTCCCCTCCCCCATGTTGTGTACTATCAATGGTTTTCGCAATACTACAGGCATGGTTATTTTAGGTTAGGGCCCTAAAGCAGAGGGAAGTTTTTTGAAGATTATAAAATTGCATGCTATAGTGACTTCAATATCATCCAAAACGACCGAATCAAATGTATGTAAAATTTTTATATTTCTTATATGTTTTATACAGCTAAAACAGCCTGGAGTCAAATTGACCCCAAAGAACACTGACTCTAAAAAATGCGTACAGGACATTAAAAACATATCATCACATAAATTTCTTTTTACCCAGTTGTTCCCATTAAATTAGGAAAATTAATTAAATAAGAAGCAAAACAATTATGTCAATCATGTATTTAGAGACGTTAAACATTGAATGGGGTCAAATTGACCCCAAAGATAATAGGAGGGTTAACTCTGTACTTAGTTGAAGCACCTTTGGCAGATTTGGATTTCAGGATTTTCTGCCATTCATCTCTGCAGATCCTCTCAACCTCTGTCAAGTTGGATGGGGTCTGTCAGTGCACAGCCATTTTCAGGTCTCTCCAGAGGTGTTCAATTGGGTTCAAGTCTGGTTGGTCCACTCAAGAACATTCACAGAGCTGTCCCCACTCTGAGATCCTGAGCACTCTGGACCAGGTTATCATTAAGGATATCTCTGTATTTTTCTGTTTTCAGCATTCCTTCAACCCTGACCAGTCCCCTATCCCTGCCGCTGAAAAACACCAACACAGCATGATGCTACCACCACCATGCTTCACTTTTGGGATGGTATTGTGCAGGTGATGAGCGGTGCCTGGTTTCCTCCAGACATGATGCTTGGAAGTGAGGTTATACAGTTCAATCTTCATTTCATCAGACCAGAGAATCTCTTTAGGTGCTTTTTGTGTCTTGCTCTAAGGATAGGCTTCCATCTGGCCACTCTGCCATAAAGCCCAGATCGGTGGAGTGTTGCAGTGATGGTTGTACTTCTGCAAGTTTCTCCCATCTCCACACATGATCTCTGGAGCTCAACCAGAGTGACCATCAGGTTCTTGGTCACCTCTCTTACCAAGGCTTTTCTCCCCCGATTGCTCAGTTTGGCCGGGCGGCCAGCTCTAGGAAGAGTCCTGGTTGTTCTGCCACTGTTCTATTGGGAACCTTCAATGCAGCCAAATGTTTTTTGTATCCTTCCCTAGATCTGTGCCTCGACACAATCCTGTCTCTGAGCTCTGCTGGCAGTTTCTTTTGACCTCATGGCTTGGTTTTTGCTCTGATATGCATTTTCAGCTGTGAGACCTTATAAAGACAGGTGTGTGCCTTTCTAAATCATGTCCAATAAATTGAATTTGCCACAGGTGGACTCAGATGATACAGAGAAATGGGATGCACCTGAGCTAAATTTCAAGTGTCATAGAAAAAGGGTTTGAATACTTATGTCAATGGGATATTTTTGTTTTTTCTTTTTAATACATTTGCAAAATTACCAAAAATCTGTTTTTTGCTTTGTCATTATGGGGTGTGGGGTGTAGACTGATATAAGATTGAGATAATAATTATTATATGCACTTTAAGTGAAGTTTTTGAATTGATAATCTGTTTATGAACTGATAATCTGTAATTGTTGAAGCACCTCTGGTATATGTATGGTGTACTATATGTCTGGTATATGGAAACTGCTGGTATTTATTCAACAAGCCATTTTGCAAACATGTAGGTATAGTACAATTATTCTATGAGACCTGGTTTGGCTGAATTGTATATTTCTCTTTGTTTTCTGAATTATGTCTGTATGTATTTCTTTTTTACGGTACTTAGAAAAACAAAATTATTATACCATTTATTAAATTATTCAATCATGACACATTTCCTTAAATGTGTGCACTACGGTCAGCCCCTCTGCTCTTCTGTGTGGTTATGCTCTGTGTCTCTAAGAGCGAGAGGCAAATTTGACACTGCACTCAGAAGGCACGCAACATCTCAGGCCATTTATTTTCCCTGGCACAGCGCCTTTGTGTCAGCCTCAGTCCCTTACCCGTCTGTCCCGTTAGTCTGTTTACATGGCTGTTTATTTTGCATCACCCAGAGGAAAACATTTGGGATAGTACTACTCAAATAAAGCAAAAGCAATACATCACTCAGTATTTTACACAGTGAGAGTATGCATATTTGTAATGAAGCCAGTACAATGAAATGAACATATGTGAAACAAAAACAAGATGTCAGTCAAACCTGATATACATAAAAAGCAGTTTTAGGGAATAGCTGAAAAAGACTGAGCATTTATTGAGCGGTTACAGTGGGAACCGAAAGTCTGAGACCATGCTTAAAATATGGGATTCAAATTTTAATTTAAACCTGGACATATAAAATGAAAAATATGTTAATTAAGTATAATACTGTAGAAGTTTTTTTCTCTAGTGGTCTCAGACTTTTGGGCACTAGCATCATAGTTAAAATAAAAAATAAACAATGTCATGCAATGAAATAATTTGCAGTTGTATTAACATTAAAAATGTCAAGAACTGGTGCTACATAACATCAGTTACACAGGATGCTGCTTAATGCAGCCACAGTATATCCCACCCCATCTGTTTTAATGACATATTTACAACTGTTTAGGCCAAGCTCTGTACAGAAACGCCATAAAGCTAGTTCTCATCGCTGAAAGACCATGTAAATACAAAGTACAAATAAATGTTTACAAATAAAAACAGTTCTATAATATCTGGACATAGAACAACAAAAGGATGTAGTAAAGAGTGACTCATGTTATTTATAGTCAATGAGCTATGCATATCAAGCTTTAGCTGTCTGTGTAATCTTTTTTCTTCTAATGATTTTTTCTGAAAAAATGCAGAATTTTTTTGACCTGTGACTTTATATTCAACCCTCATATGCAGTGAAAAATCTCACTTTAAAAGTAATGGTTTGATATTTTTAGATAATTTGTTACTACATGGTTCATAGACAGGTTCTCTTACAGTCTCTAAAATAATGTATTATGCTTACATATACTGTATATTGGCCTCATCAAGCTCAACAGTTCAAATTATGTTATGGCAAAAAAGATCATAGTGATTTTCTTTTAAAGATAAAAAAATCTTGTTCTTAGCAAAGAGCAAGCAAAAGAAAACTGTGAATAATGTGATGTGGTGCAATAATTTTTGCTAGTTTGTTTACACTGATTTTCCTCCCCATAAATCCGGAATGTGTTGGCACAAAACATTGAAACATAAATCTCATGGGTTAGTTAAATGTTTTTTTAAAACACACCAACTGGTCAGTTTTGGGTTGTAATGGATTACATGTATATTAGATTAGATAATTGTGTTACAATAATCAATTACTTGTAATTGGATTGCATTACATTTTAAAATGTGCATATTTAACAATCAGTTAATTGCAGTTTTTACAGTTACAGTTAATTACAGTTCATTTGTATGCATTACATGATTCTTTTTTTTTATTACATTACAAATCAGCCAACAGCCATAACTAGTGATGGCAATAATTTACTGATTATACTCCTAAATATTAAATTAGCATTTTAGCAAGAGCCAAAAAATACATCTTACAAGCCTAGCCAGGTAGAACTACATACATTGAAGACAGTGCTGTTCAGGATTGTCCAGGTATATACAGCCGGTTTTTGACCGCTAAAATGTCCCGATGTCTGACAAATGTAAAAATTGTCAGACACAATGTCTGGTGAAAATATTTGTACAAACTGTCATTAACTCCTTTAGTTGATGTCACAAGTGTACAGCATGATGCGATCCCATTGATAACAGAGCTTCGCTGTCATGGAGGTTTAAGGCCTCAATATACTTCCGGAGATGTTCATATTCTTTCTTAGTTCAGAGGTAAAAAGAAATTCTAAACAGCCAAGCAACAGTATGCTGTTTGCGAACATTCGGACACCTGCCACACCGCTGCTGGAGGCGTTTAGAGGAGCATTTAAATATGAGGATGCTACATGTAAAACCTTTGCTAATGTGACATTAAAATGTGTTATCAATGAATTTTTGCCTCATTCTATGAGTAGAATTCACATGAGGTCAGTAAATGAAGCTGCTTTAACCACTCAATGATGATTTAAAGTAATATATATGCAGTAGATCATTTTTTTATTTGTCTTGTTACATTTTAAATTCATGGTGCTATTGCGCTTATACGTGGCCATCATTGGCCACTCTGTTATTGTAAATTATGATGGCACTGATACTGCTGCAAAGATCAGTGTATAAATGTGTTAATGTGCAGAATAAAGACAAAAGAATGACGATATACTTTTGGCAGTGTAAATGTCTTTCACTGCAGATGACACATGAGAGTAGATTTCTTTTGTAGACTTGGGAAAATTTCTCTGCATGAACGATTGTAGATATGTAGGTAAATTTGCACCAGGTCGCTAGTAACGATACATGCTAGTGTATTCTTCTTGATTGATTCTGACTGACTGAACAACATAAACAGAATTAGCTGTCCATGTAAAGGTAGGTGGAGCTCCAGGTCACATCTAGCAATGACATGGACCAATGGCAGTAAGAAGATGTTTAGCAGTCGGTTAGATGTTTTCCTAAAAGTTCAGAGAGACGGGCTGTTACGAACCACCGAAACGAATGCACAAACACCATCTTTTTGGCCAAATTTTGTTCTAAATGACGTCACACCTGTTTGTTCTTCAATTTCGTGTGAAATATATTTGGGCCTCTAAACTTTTCGGACAGCTTGCAAAGTCCTAATTTGCTACTACAGGGGGTCGAATCTCGCACATTGGCAAAAGCCTGTGTTATTCCCATCTTCAATGCCTGCAGTGAGAAGGTTCCTCATTTCACCACAACAAAAATAAATTGACTTTTAAAGAGACATAGGGGGAAAATAACTGAGCAATGCAATCTTTGCCTTACAAAACTTGGATCCACTGAAAAAGACTCTATTCAATCTTAAGAATCTTAATGCATGCTTAATTCCTATTCTAATTGTTTTGACAGTTTTGATGTTGAAACGTTTCAAACGAACCCAAGTCCATCTGTTCGTAAATAGACACTGTAAAAACGTATGTTGCAAACATTTCAGAGGATATGTTCACATGAAATTTTTGTTCTTTTGTATCATGCAAATGCACTTCAGCCTACGCTTCATGATGGCAGAAAAAGCCCCTAGCATAGGCCCCACCTTCTCATGAGGTACAAATCATAGATCTCTACAACTTATCTACAGACATTCACTCATTCATTCATTTATTATTAATTAAGCATGATAAAAAAAAATACAAAATATGCATAGTATTATTTTCTTCTACTAACTATTGTTATTTTTCCCATTTTAACTTTTCAAGTACCCTTTATTTAATTCAGCACCTGACAAATAGTAAGTTGCTGTCTGATTTTATGTTTACTAATGTTAAGTTAAAAGAGTGTTAATTGTTAATTTGTACTTCTGTCTATTAAAATTGATGATTAGATTTAGCATAACATGTAATCACTAATCAAAAAGTAATCAGATTAGATTACCTGAAAGTGTAATCAAATAGATTGTTAATGACTACACTTTTAGTTGTGTAATTTTTTATAAATACCAGATTACATTTCAGAAGTAATCTACCCAACACTAGTTATCTGTTCAAATTATATGTGGATGAACTCCACACTTACTGTTATGAGGTTGAAGCACTTTATAAAAATTATAATAAATTGTTGTACAGAGTGATGTTTAAAAACTTATTTATTGTTGGGGGTAATAGTTTAAGAATCAGCCATCGAAAACCCAATGTTTGTTGACTGTTAGTCAGAATATTTTGGGCCTAAGGTGGAAAAATATGCTATCTTGAAAGTTTAGCAATAACATTTTCAAATTAAATGGAAAAAATAAAATTCTGATTATAATATATATTTTTTTATTAATTTCTTTTAGCATAAATGGCAAATGATCCATGTTGTTATACATGACACTTTTTGTGTCATAATTGTCACTACAGTGGAGGTTAAAACAACTGCTTATCAACTATCATTAATTATAATTTAAATGAAATGAAATATAATACAATTTATTGATATTCTACACATTAGGACATATCAACTTCTCATTCCAACTGTGCATAAAATATAAAAATTAAGATCTCTCAACTGCTCATGCTCATGGAACTGTCTATCGCAAACTGAAACATATTTATGTGGCATGTAAACTGATTTATTATGCTACATCGATAGAATATGCATAAATATTATATATAATAATATTATGATATTTCAGTGTTTTTGCATAAGGCCATGTCTTTAGACATCATTAGATGTTAGTTCAGAGGCTCATCAAGTTTGTGTCATGAATACAGTGATTAAAAAAACACTGCCAGACCTCTTCTCTTGCAGGCTTCAGCAGGTACTCGGGACATTTTGGCAGAATCTATACGATGGACATTGGCCTTCTTGCATTGGTTCACCTCCAATTAGCTACATTGATGTTAATTATCCAGAGTCCCCTTCAGAGATGAAATGGGTCTCTCTCAGAATTGTCCACTTGGCATGTGGCCGTAAAAATGGGTCAAGGATGGTTGAGAGAACATTGCCAGAATGTTAGAGGACACTTGTAGATGGAGCCCACTTAATCTCTCTATGTGCCTCACATGCATATAAGATATTCGAGAGGTAACTGATTTCAGACAAGATCTGTCAAGAGATATTGCTACTGTCATGTTGCATTTTATTCAGCTCTGACCATATTGGTATTTTATTCAGGGTTGATGCACTGAAAGCACCAGCTCAGATTATTAAATGTGCTGTAAATTATTATTTTTTATTTTATATACTAGCTACATATAAATGATCCCTACTCTCTGACAGATATCACTGAAATAGATGTCCTGAGAAATCACACCTGTCTCTGTGACAGCCCCTAACATTCTCTAATCAGCAACACACCCGGTCGTGATTATTTAGCTAATCTGTTCCTGACCTATAGGAAGTTAGCTAACTGCTAACTTTGCTAAAAGCTACATTTCATGGTAGATTTAGGGCAAGTTTTCAATGGTACACAGTCAAGTTAAACACCTTAAAGTGGTTTGGTTGAGCCACCCTTTGGTCAGATGTTGTATTTACAAAATGACCACAAGCATTTTTAATATCAGTAGGGATTACTCACACCTCGGCTGATATAAACAAACTCAATACATGTGTCAAATGTCTCTTAGAAGCTCCCATCTAGAATCGTCCCTGAGATATTGAGAAGGCCTTTTTTCCTATATTTAAATGATTATTTGTCGCATAATAATTAACTTTTATTTCACACAAACTTCTTATCATATCATATCCACACTTTTTCCCAATAAGGCTTTGATACATAGGCATCTAAATTTCCATTGGAGATCAATGGAGAATGCTCACAATGTGAATTCAAAAATGTGCCCACTGGCCCCCTCCCACCACCTGGTTACTGGTAAATTGGTTTGGTCCAGCAAATTTATTGGGTCTATAAGAAAGTTGAATGTACAAAAAGATTTGGAAAGCTTTCATATAGTGAAATAAATCAAGAACCACAACAGTGATCATTAAAGTCAAAAGTCATTTGTTTTTGTGAACATTAGCACTATGGGTAAAATAAACTCCAGGCTAATTTAGGGACATTTGCATCTTATTTATTATCAGAATGGCTCTTTTAAGAGGAAACTGTTTGACTGTGGGCTTGATATCAAACGAACCACAATGGTCAGTTAATAAAAGGTGATCGAGCACAGACACACAATCTGTGTCCACAGGATGACATCTAGTGGCTGTTTGGGTGTTAAGCATTATGCGGAAGTGCTGAAAATATGTGTGTGTGTGTGTGTGTGTGTGTGTGTTTGTGTGTGTGTTTGTGTGTGTGTTTGTGTGTGTGTGTGTGTGTGTGTGTGTGTGTGTGTGTGTGTGTGTGTGAGTGTTTGGGTGGTTTACGTGAACATTTTTAAGGTTACAAACTGGTAATTAAACAAGGATATTCTGCTATAAATGTGGTTTATGAGGACATTTCTAGTGTTCATAATTCAAATCGCATAAAAAATACATACTTAACAAAGTTTTTTGAAAATGTAAAAATGCAGAACGTTTTTTTTGTGAGGATTGGTTTAATGGATAAAATCTACAGTTCATACAGTTTAAAAATCATTATGTCTATGGAGAGTCCTCATAAGGATAGCTGATTGGTGTGTGTGTGTGTGTGTGTGTGTGTGTGTGTGTGTGTGTGTGTGTGCATTTCATGTGAATCAGAAACAATGTCATAGCTGTTTGTGGTCATTGAGTTTATGACGTAATATTGCACATTTATATTTAAATGCATTCATTCAACGGTCTCTGATGTCATTGGAAGTCTCATGTCTGATCACATTTCGCCCCAACGATAAAGAATAAAATGAGAAATAACATTTTACTTAAAGAACATTAAAATAGACACATTTTCTTTCAAAAGTCTTACTACTATGATGGTAAAAATAATAATAATTCAGATTATTGTAAAACCATTGAACATTATATTATATTATATTTTATTATATTATATTATATTATATTATACAAATACCACCATCATGGATGGACATACAAATATTCTTTAAATTCTGATACAATAATGTAACACAATAATACATTTGATAAAAATCTCTCCTTGGTACACCAAACACATTACATCATGCTTTTGTAATTTGTGTCTAAAATGCATAACATTTTAGATATAAGACAAAACTAACTCTGCATGTTGCACAGGCAAGCTAAATTATTAGATGCAAACAAGCACTGAGGAATATCGGATGCAACATCCTTGCAAAGCAGATGGTACTGACTACAAAAATAAAATAAAAATAGATTTGCATCCAATTTATAATTATAGAGCTGCTTGCGCTCTAAGGTGTTCAAGGTGGTTGCTTTAATATTCTGGTGGTCTGTGGCTATGAATGGTGTAAGAGGGCAACCTGTGTGTGGTCTATGGGTGTGTTGAGACTAGTAGGTGAGAAGTAACACTACATCTCTCCTCAACAAGCCATACATTTTAAGACATTGCCTATTTCTAGCATAAACAGTATCCCATACAGCACACTGAAGTTTAATAGTTAAGTGTTTTTTCAAATTTCTAACCCTAATTTAGAGCAATTTAAATATCAATGCTTGCCTTAGAAAACACCACTAATAAAAACCAATGGAATGTGCTTTGTGGAAATCACACATTAAACAAGCCCATATTGGACAATTCTCTAAAGGGGAAATCAGCTGCCATCTGCTCAGAAGTTTAGGTCTGTCTGTGCTTAGTGGTTTATTTATCCACAATGGGAAGCAGATTGATTCCATAAGGATCAACAGAAAGCCAGACTTTGAATAAAAAACGAACCCTTGAAAAAAGTTCCGGCACCATTTGCAAGCTCAGATGAAAGGGTGTGAGTAGGGCTAGAAAATCACTTATTTTCAAGCCACAATATTTTACCACATATAATATCGGCTTTCTAAATATCAACACTGCATATAAAATGGTAATGTAAGTAGGTGCTTCTTCAACGTCTGGCACTTTAAATGACCCAAAGGATGATTTTTTTCCCCCCTCCATTTTGGTAACATTAAAACTATTTGAACTATGCCTTCATCATTTAATTTTCAAATGCCTTATAATTATAGATTTTATGTTTTAATCTTGTCCCAGACTTTCAATATTAAACTATGAAAATCCTATGAAAAAATATGAATTCTTACATATTTAAAGCTTAATTATTAAATTAATTATTGAAACTATGATTGAAAATAAACATATACCGTTTCAAAAATTATTGTGTGAAAATCATTTTCCATGTTGCTTGTGGCATCATTTTTACCACTAAAAACAGTTAGTTACCAAGTTGACAAAAGTGTCTGTGAAGAGCACTCTTGAGATTAAACATGAGACATGTGGTGTGTGTTTGTGTGTGTGTGTGTGTGTGTGTGTGTGAGAGAGAGAGAGACTGCGAAGAAAACAAAGAAAAATCAAGTTAAATATTACCCGTGGGCAGAATATTTATATTATGCATCATTTGCAATCAAGCTGTAATTTTGTCTAAATATGCAACTATGTTATTATGTAACTTGGCTTGTTTAGTGTAAAATTATTATTTAATTGTGTGTATTTAGGATACATAAAATGCTGGCTATGAAATAAGGCATTTATCATTTTATCCCTAAAATGCTTTAAATGTAATTTCCACCACAAAATGCAATTAGACACAATACTTATGTAATGAGATGAGACAGAGGTGGAAGTATTAACGACTTTCAGAAAGAATAAAAAATGACAGAAATAACAGAATTCTCCTGCGATTCATGTAAGTGTAAAAAGTGTGTATTAATTTTTATTTATTAATTTTGTTCACATGGGCCAAAAGTGACCATAGTTGAAGAAACATTCAAGTGCACATTTTGCAGATTGTGGTATTAGGAAAACCTTGCAATTTTTCTGTATTCTGATAACTTTTGTGAAAACAATGAACAAGGACAGAAACTTGGGGTTTTAAAGAAGCAGGTCTTGTATTGAAGAGGGCCATTACTGCACAGACCAGAGAGGCTCAGATCTAGCTGTTTTCCAAGGTTCCCTCAGATGTGCTGCCAAGCCTGTATGAAAGACCACAAATATAAAACACACTTATTACATTGTGACATTTCCAGGCAGTCTTACTCAAAGCCATTTCTGTTAAGTCTTCTCCATTTATTCCCCAGTTCTCTCCCTCTTCATTCAGGCACAATCATGAATATGACACGGCCTCTTTGTCGCCAGCATTTGGAAAACTGTTTCTTTGAGTGTGACCCTTTGTGAGAGGTACACAACCTTTAGGGACAGACAGCAAGGTACCTTATCATCTGAAAAACTATGTGTCCCTCTCATCTCTCCAATCAAAGTGAGGCGTGATGAAGGCAGACATTGTCATGTACAGTGTGGGAAAGCTCTTCATTTTCAGTACTGAAGTGAGCAGCCTTGTAAAAGAATCCTGTAGCGTGTCAGAATTCCTTCCGCTGGCTGCCAGTGCTTCACACAGGCCAGTTCATTCAGCTGAATCCACCTGGACATACATGAGCCTCTGGAGTCATGCACAACTACCCATTCAGTGTATGTGCCACAAACCTATCAAACGCTCAAACAACACTATTAATCCAAGAAATGCACTGTAAACGTTTATCTCCATCAGGACTGTATGTGAGATAAAGGGATTGTTCACCTAAAATTTACATTTCTGTCATTCATTTCTTACCCTAATGTTGTTCCAAACCTGTATGATGTTATTTTTTTCCATGGAACACAAAAAGGAAATATTTACATTTATGTTCCCCTCGCTAAGGATTTATAAAGGGGTTAATTTCTGACTAATAATTAATTTACAAATGCATTATAAATTATTGATATGTGGTTATTACAACATAAATAAAAAGGTGACTTTCATATGCAACTATTTTAACTTATGTGTAATAGATGCCTAATAAATACACTTATTCATACTGTAGTTAAATGCATAAAATGGCCTAATTCATGATTTATGTCACAATGCAGCAAACATCCGGACCCTTTGTTATCAATGAATAAAGCCTTAAAGTTTGGTCTGTTCCTCAAACAAAGCTAGCTATTGTATGACCTCAGAAGGCTTGGAATATAGCGTTTGGGTCATATGGACTACTTGTTGTGGTGCTTTTTTAGAGATGCAGTCACTATGATCTACATACATTAACCTGGTAACTCTTTACATTTATGTTCCCTTTGTTCAGGGTTTATAAAGTGGTTAATTCATGACTAATAATTCATTTACAAATTTACAAATGCATTTCAAACTATTACTATGCAGCTGTAACAACATGGATAAAAAGTGGGACTTTGATGATCATTTTATTTCACATGTTAAAAATGCTTAAGAACACTTAAAATTAGTAACTTATGAAAATGTACCTTAATGTAAAGTGGACAAGTTTGGGACCCAACAGGTTCCAGATGTGCTCAATGGGATTGAGATGTAGAAGTATGGCTGGTGGCATTGTCATGCTGGAGGTCCATGTCAGGATGAGCATGCAGGAAGTGTACTACATGAGGCTGGATGATGTCTTCCCTGTAACGCACAGCATTGAGATTGCCTGCAATGACAACAAGCTCAGCCCGATGATGCTGTGACACATCGCCCCAGACCATGACGGACCCTCCACTTCCAAATTGATCCAGCTCCAGAGTACACACCTTGGTGTAACACTCATTCCTTTGACAACAAACGTGAGTCTGACCATCAACCCTGGTGAGACAAAACCACCACACATCAGTGAAGAGCACTTTTTGCCAGTCCTGTCTAGTCCAGTGAAGGTGTATTTGTGCCCATAGTTGATATTGTTGTCAGTGATGTCTTACAACAGGCCTACAAGCCCTCAGTCCGGCCTCTCTCTGCTTATTGCGGACAGTCTGAGCACTGATGGAGGGATTGTACGTTCTTGGTGTAAATCGAGCAGTTGTTGTTGCCATCCTTTACCTGTCCCGCAGGTGTGATATTCGGTGCAGGTGTTGTTACATGTGGTCTGCCACTGTCTGCCACTGAGAGGAAGATCAGCTGTCCTTCCCATCTCCCTGTAGCGTCTTAGGTCTCTCACAGTAGGGACGTTGCAATTTATTGCCCTGTCCACATCTGCAGCCCTCATGCCTCCATGCAGCATGGCACATTCAGGCAGATGAGCAGGGACCCATGGCATCTTTCTTTTGGTTCGCTGTCCTTTTCTGCATGTCGTGGCGCCATTTTGTGGTCTGTTCTGCATAGCTGTTCTTCTGTTCTTCATTTTAGCTTATCGTGGCCCATTTGCTCAGTTCTCTCAATGGACAGTCCACCGTTGATCGGCCCCAAAGTGTGTCAGCCCACCTGGAAAATTCCCGGTATGCCAGATTACCAGTCCAGCCCTGTCTGCGCTTACTGAAATTTTAATCACAATTACAATTCAAATCATGGGCACATATAAGCTTCAGTGTTCTTATGAAATATCCACTGAGCGGTGCTAAAATCGAGGTGTAATAAATGATGTAGTGCATGTATATTTTATAAGCTCTAACCCCTAACCCAAACCCCAAACCTAAACCTAACTGTCAGTGTAGTAAAAATAAAATTTTAGACTGAATATGCAACTTCCAAATTGCGCTAACCATTGTTTATGCTAACAAAACTACTTCCTGGTTTCCATGGGACCAGATTGTGTGTATTGGAGGTTTCTAAGTAGCACAACAGGGCAAAGTAATGACACTTATGTCTATATAAAAATGTCTGATGGGGGATGGTGCTTTTCTGTAATTCTGCATAATGGAGTAAATTTCAGGGTACATGAACTTTGAGGATTTCCAGCATGATCATGTTCAATAACGACAAAAATTTGTTGAGTTTTGAAACAAAAAGCCATTTTTAGACTCCAGAAGACATTAAATAAATTGAGCTACTTTTATGGTACTTTTGGGCTTTTTGTCCTTTGACTATGAACTGTTGTTGTAAAAGAGATGCATTAAAGTTCTTAAAAAAGCTCTTTTTTTTGTTCTACAGAAAATCATTACAGTATACAGGTTTGCAACCACATTAGGGTGAGTAAATGATGACCATTTTTGGGTGAACCATCCCTTTCTTGGATTTCAAATGATCCAAAAGCACAACACAAACATAAGACAAATGATAATGTCAGATGGATCTCTTGACTCAGAACAATCTCTAGATTAAAGTTAAACTAAATTATTATTATTATTCAAATAAATTATTATTCAAATAAAACTATTATTAAAATAAATGGAAAATAAAAATATGCAAATCTATCACAGTAACCACAGTGCTGAATGTAGAAAATACAGCCTAGTTACGGAGGTCTGGATAAAAAGGAAGAAATAATGAGGAATATATGTTTTTGGCATTCTGACATTTTCTATAAATATAAAGAAATCAATAAAGGCTCTTCAAAACATGTGTTAGGTTCAAGACTCCAAATACCAAACCATTGATGGTAATTACAAAAATAACTGTAATTAGACTGTTGTTGTTGTTATTATTATTATTATTACTAATATTATTCTTATTTATTTTTTTATTTATTATAATGACAGATTCCACTAACTACATTTAGGGTTTTGCTTAAATATGACTTCATTTATATGGCTATGAAACATGTGAGATTTTTAATGCAATTTTTAAGTATTTTACAACATCTGTTCTTTAATTTATTTGGATGATTACTTGCAAGAACACAATGGCCACAACTACACCGATTGTAGATTAGAATATCTTTAAGCAGGTAAATAACACCACCTAGTGGTGAAATATAAAACATGTGGTTAAGAAATTGATTTATGAGGATAGATTTTACACAAGGCTGTTTGTCTTGTCTAAATATCTGTGTCCTATCTAAAAAAAATTATTTGGCTGTATCAAAAACATATACAGATAGTATGTACAGCCTACTGTATAATTAACTCCTTAACCCTTAACCAGCTCTTCAATGGGTTTACTCCAAACGATAAAATCCTGCATTTGAGGACTTTAGGTAATATTTCCATTTCAAAGAATGCAACGTGACATTATTTATGCCTGGAGATAGGCAATATCAATTCCTACACATTTTACAGCCTCAGATTTCCTATGTTCCATTTGAAACATGTGGGACAGTGCCCTTGTTGCAGTGGTGGCGAGCATGTGCGGACCCCCAAGGGACCTCTCTCCTGATTGAATCCATATGTCTTCCCACGTTACTCCTCTGTAAGCATGCAGCAATATGCTCATGGAAAAATGTACAACAGCAGAACATTTTCCTGTTAAGATTATCAGATATAATGTAATGGGAAAGTGTAGTTAGTAAAGGAAACATTGTTTTCTTTGGTATGATTGGTGTGGCACAGTCAGTGAACGTGTATTGAAAACAGCCTTTCATACCGAGGACACTTTTGAGTGTTTGACTTCAAATTGTTTTACAAACTCTTGTGTACTATTCATTTTGAAAATTTTAGAATAAGTTGAAAAAGTAGCCAAAAGCCCCTATGGTTGTCAAAATTTTTCATTTTAAATTGTTGTATTCTATATTTTATAATGAATTTGAGCTGTCTACAGTCTATTGAAAATCTGGAATTTCATTTTTTATTACTTAAGCAAAAATGTCAAACAAGCAAACTCTCATAATATAAGTCAGTCATGTCAATTGTTCCAATTCCAATTCACAAAAATTGTAAGGCTAATATAATATGTAACAGACAAAATAAATTAGAAAAATGTAAAATACAAACAGCTCTTAAGATGGGCAAGGAGGAGGCAGGAACCAGCTGAACAGTCAGTGTAAAACTTTAATCAAACAGAATTCAAACATAAAATAAACTAAAAAAAAAAAAAGATGCACACACAGTTTTCTCTCTCTCTCGCTCTCTCCTCACAGCCCAGCCACGCCCTGCTCCTCGTCACACTCCTCCACCACCTGACTCAGGCTGGAGAAACCTCCGGCTTGAAGTACTCCCTTCCCTTCCTGGATGGGAGGTGTTGCCCTTCTGGTCATCCTTCTGCTGACAGATCTTTCCCGCCTCTTTGGACCATAAGAGAGATGAGGGAAGGGAGAGAGAGAGAGAGAGAGAGGAGAGAGATAGAGAAAAGAAACACTCCAGTCCCCAACCATGCCACCATTCGGTCCTCGGCCAGCTGGGCAGTGGACCTCTGCGACGCTGGCCGATGCCTTCTGGCAGACGGCAGCATGCTCCTCCACCTCAAGCAGCGAGCTCCTTCGCCCCCTGGTGGAAAGTAGCGGCTCCTCTGCCCTCTAGCGACTGGCAGCGGCTCCTCTGCTTCATGGCAGATGGCAGTGAGCTCCCCCACCCCTGGCGGATGGCAGCAGCTCCTTCATCTCCTGTCAGACGTCTTCTCAGCCTTTGGCAAACTGCTCCAGTTCCACCTTATCATACCTCCTCGGCATCGCATCTCTCCCCCCAGCGGAAAGGGCTTTTCTGACAGCTTCCTCTGTTCAAGGGTTTCAGCACCACTGTGGCAGACTCTGCCTTCCCTACCAAGGAGGAAGCAGGAACTGAAGTGAACAATCAACAGAACTGTAATTTCAAACTCAAATTTATACAGTACAACAAAACATCTCTCTCTCTCTCTCTCTCTCTCTCTCTCTCTCTCTCTCTCTCTCTCTCTCTCTCTCTCTCTCTCTCTCTCTCTCTCTCTCTCTCTCTCTCTCACTTCCCTCGTCTCTCCCTGGGTCCAAAGAGGCGGGGAATACTTGCTGGCAGAAGGACAGCCAGAAAGGCAACGCCTCGCCTCGCTGTGTGTGTTTTGCAGTTTATATTATGTTTGAGTTCTGATTAAAGTTTTACATTGCCTGTTCAGCTGGTTACCATATCCTCCTTGCCCTTCTTAAGCGTCTTTCTCTCTCGAACTTACATCCCTGGCTCCTTTTTATCTCTCTCCCAGCTGATTGGGCTGATTCAGCACCCATTGTCCATAATACCCGGCCATGCCCTCCTCCTTGTCACACAAACATTTTCACTAATTGTTTTCCACTGTATACATCCATTTTGACCTTAGAATATCCTGTGAGTGTGTGTATGGGGTGAACTGTTTGCAATTATTAAATTTCAGTTCAGGGTTTGATTTATAACAGATTTACAGCAGACACTATAGTTTATTTTATGGTTGGAATTACACATCAGTATTAGATGTGCACATTTAATGTATTAAATGCTCTGGCATCTCCTTTGGAACCTCCACATCTGGCCCCTGGATGGGACGTGGAAGATCTAGCTGGTCTACCACCCACAGTCGTAGCCATGATCAACCAAGCCAGAGCCCCCTCTACCAGGCAACTTTATGCCCTGAAATGGCATCTGTTCGTGAATTGGTGTTCTTCCCGAGCAGAAGACCCACAGAGGTGCGCAGTTAGGTCAGTGCTCTTGTTCCTACAGGAGAAGTTGGAAGGGAGGCTGTCCCCTTCCACCTTGAAGGTGTATGTTGCCGCTATCACAGCTCACCACGACCCAGTAGACGGCAAGCCTCTGGGTAAGCATGACTTAATTATCAGGTTCCTAAGAGGTGCCCGGAGGTTAAATCCCTCCTGGCCAAGCCTGTTCTCCTCCTGGGTTCTCTCTATGGTCCTCGCCGGCCTTCAGAGATCGCAAGAATCAGCTGGACTCAGGGCCCTCTCCCTAAAGATGCCCTGCTGATCGCGCTCACCTCCATCAAGAGGGTCGGGGATCTGCAAACGTTCTCTGTTAGCGAAACCTGCCTGGATTTCGGTCCGGCAGACACATATGTGATCCTAAGACCCCGACTGGGCTATGTGCCCAAGGTTCATACCACACCCTTCAGAGACCAGGTAGCGAACCTGCAACCGCTGCCCCGGGAGGAGGCAGACCCAGCCCCTTCATTGCTGTGTCTGGTACGTGCCTTGCGTGCCTACCTGGACCGCACTCAGAGCTTAAGATGCTCTGAGCAGCTCTTTGTCTGGGACAGCGGAAAGGGAACGCTGTCTCCAAACAGAGGCTTTCCCACTGGGTGGTGGATGCCATCCTTCTGGCCTATCGCACCCAGGCCATGCCACCCCCCTCCTTGTGGGCACTGGCTAGGAGCACCTCCCTAGCAGACATTTGTAGGCCAGCGGGTTGGGCAACACCTAATACCTTTGCAACATTTTACAATCTCAGGGTTGAGTCAGTCTTGTCCCATGTTTTCTCAGGTCCGAGCCGGTAGAACTCGGTACACGCTAACCGTCTGACTGGGTGAATCGCTTGCGTCCAGCACCCTTTCCCTCGGCTGAGGTAAAACAGTGCGCCTTCTTTCCCAGGAGATCCCACCCAGGTCCCTGGTCGATTCCTCCCTAGCCCTTTTGGGTCCGCAGTTCAGTGGAGGAACTTGCCGACCCAGTCCACTATGGGTACCCTAGACTACCCTGTACTGGAATAGGTGCTCCACAGGTCAGGCCTCCTACGCGGACTCCTCCTGTATGTGTTTCCACGGTACGGTCACCTTACAAGCTGACCCGCATCTCCCTTAGGCAGTTTTTCGCTGCCCCCCCGGTCGCCATGTTGTAGCAATTCCCCCCTCCTTGAGGCTGGATCTACCACCGCGCCATTCTTTCCCACATTCGACCAAAGAGGCCATGTGATGTATTCACCACCTTTACCTCCCCTTTTGGGCAGGTGTGGCCTCCGCAGGATCTTTTCCCCCTGAAAGAATAGGAAACTGTGTAAGACCCCCTTTCCTCGATGTGATGTATGGGCCCTGGCTGCTCTTGCTCTATGCCGAGAAACATAGCGAGAAAAGAGGCCCAGCCAGGCTTGGCCCATTCCCAGGTTGGCAAGCGTCGCCTTGTTCCCCTCTAAAGGGTAACCAGAAGGATTCTGACGACTCCTTTTGGGGCATTGGGGAAGGGTACGTGCAGTCTGAAACACAGTTGGACGCTTGTGCATGTGAAATACCTGCCCGCTCCTGTGTCAGCAGTACACGGCTCAGCACATGGTGTGATTTAAAGTGGACCCCTAGTGTCGCTTCTTCGACACGATGTCGAAGTGAGCGACAGACGGGGAACGTCTCGGTTATGTATGTAACCTCCATTCCCTGATGGAGGGAACGAGACATCGTGTCCTCCTGGCCATGTCGCTGAGCCGAGCCACTGCAGTGTCCATACCATTTCTGGCTCCTCAGAAAAATCCTGAATGACATATTTCTCCGCCTTTATACCTGTATGTTTGGGGCGGGGTATGCAAATACTGTCTGCCAACTTCTCATTGGCCTTTTTTCATAGACCAGAGGCATATTCAGCACTCAAGAGAGACCCCTAGTGTCGCTTCTTCGACACGATGTCTCGTTCCCTCCATCAGGGAACGGAGGTTACATACGTAACCGAGACGTTTCATACACAAAGGTGGTCTATGATGTGTTATTTGGGTTCCTTTCTGCCTACTGTCATCAGCCAGTACAATGTACTCCTCTTCCTTCCACCATGTCTACCTGCTTGCCTCTCCAGAGCTCTACCCCAGTGGAGATTAAAGCTGTTTCTCAATGCTTAGAATGTATAGAATGGACTTTCATTCTTGTGAAGACCAGGCTTGACTAGCTATCTTGAACCAACAAACTAGGAAGGACAGGAGTACATAGAGATCTAAGTTTTGAGATGTGCTGAAATCTTTTTCCTTTAGTCCACAAAAATGCATAAGAATGCACACTGAGAAACAGCCTAATACAATGTTTTGTTGACAGTGTTTTGTTGAGCACACCATTTTTGTGTATGTATAGTGCTGTTTTGTGGGCTCTTTATGTTTTGTGCTGCTGTTTTGCTATTAATTTATTAATGGAGACCAATAAAACATGTCTACATTTGGCACTGTTAGCTATCTTGTAAGCTTTTACAGCTAACTTTAGGTAAAACATCCTTTGATTTATGAACAATGGCGCCAAAAAGTATTTGGACACTTTTGGACACTGTCTGTTAGATCCAGTCAGTCATTCCATCCTGCCGACAATGCCAGGAATGTTAGATCCAGTCTCCCACAAGACCTCTCTTTCCATCAGAAGATTTCCAAATATCAGAGTTTTGTCTGCTATGCAAAACCATGGTATAAGATTTTGTTCTTGATTAATTGTGATGGTTTTTAAGTGTTTTGAACACTGATATATATATATATATATATATATATATATATATATATATATATATACTTTATATACACTGGCGGCCAAACGTTTGGAATAATGTACAGATTTTGCTCTTATTGAAAGAAATTGGTACTTTTATTCACCAAAGTAGCATTCAAATAATCACAATGTATAGTCAAGACATTAATAACATGAAAAATTGCTATAAAATTTGCAAATAAATAAATAAATAATGTTCAGAACTTCTTAAACTACATCAAAGAGTTCTCATCAAAAAATCTTCAATGTGCAGCAATGATAGCTTTGCAGTTCCTTGGGATTCTAGCTGTCAGTTTGTCCAGATACTCAGGTTACATTTCACCCCACGCTTCCTGTAGTACTTGTTGGGCACTTCTCCTGCACTTTACAGTCATACTGATCCCACAAAAGCTCAATGGGTTAAGATCCATAACACTCTTTTCCAATGATCTTTTGCCCAATGTCTGTGTTTCAATGTCCAGTCTTACCTTTCCTTTTTGTTTTTCTCTTTCAAAAGTGGCTTTTTCTTTGCAATTTTTCCCATAAGGCCTGCACCCCTGAGTCTTCTCTTTACTGTTGTACATGAAACTGGTGTTGAGTGGGTAGAATTCAATAAAGCTGTCAGCTGAGGATATGTGAGGCTTCTATTTCTCAAACTAGAGACTCTGATGTACTTTTCCTCTTGTTTAGTTGTACATCTGGCCTTCCACATCATTTTTGAACTAATATTGACCTTAAAGGAGACCTATTATGAAAATTCACATAACATTTGAAAATAAATGTGTGTTGGCATTGTGTCTACACAACCGCCATATAATGATAAAAATCCACCAGTCCTTTTTTTAATACCCATTAATCATAAGCATGGTCTCAGAACAAGCCGTTCGCAGATTCTGTACAAAGTGACGCCACTTTGTACAGGCTGTGCCCACGACTGACGGCCACTGTTCGTTCTGAGTTATTTGTTTCATTTTCTTGCGGTCAATTGCCTGAGACCGCACATTCAAGCAAAAGCAAATATGATTATACTGATTCGCAAGGTTTAAATGGTAAACACACACAGAATGTATGAGATGTACAAATACACACAGAGCCGCCGCTGGCTAAATTGATTCCCTACACGGTGGGTAGTTACACTATAACGTATAACGTGCGAGTAAGGGCAGCCGATGGACTTTCTGGTGCCCTCCTAGAGTAAGATGGTGCCCACTTAGGGAGTTGGTGCCCTACGTAGACTGTGTAGTATACATATAGGGAGCGGCGGTACTGACTACACATAGCACTTTAATAGAAAACCAGGCAACTCCCGCGCATTTTAGGCGATTTAGAAACCCCGGTCTGACTTTTTTAAGGACCCTAGACCCTGGACCTAATAAGCAGATATTACAGCTTTTCCTACTTACATTACAACATTTGTAAGTAAAACAGTATGCTTTACCGCAAATATCTTATCTTATCAGTATGCGATCTGCAAATATCTTCTCCCTCATAAAGAATATTATGTAAAATTAGCAAATCATGCAAATCATGCATAAATCATTATCATGGTTGTCACTAGAGGGCAAAATGTGACTGTCGTATCCAGAGGTCGGAGAGGGTGAAACGGCGGCATCATTGGCTGTCAGTCATTGAGACTCTGGCTGCTTCAGAAAATACCAAAATCCTGTGTGCGCTGATTCACATCGGTTGAGCTAAAGAAAGAATATGGTGGCCAAAGAGGCAGTTAATAGCCAGTTTTTCCACTTTTAAATGTATGATTTTTCCACTTTTTCCAACCTTTGATTCAATTTCTAACGAGAAAGTAGTTATTGAATATACGCTTGTTTATTGCCAAAACTCTCTTGACTTGTTCTAGATTATTAGACCTTTGTGGTTTGGTTGGACTGAATGAATGCTGGAATCCTAGCAACGATGTGAAGTAGTGCTGCCTAGCAAGCCTGTCTTTAACCAGTTTCCATAGGTACCTGCGTATGAAAATGCTGTCTGTTAAGACATTGACTGGTAAGTCAGCGAGGCAACAAGGTAGCTACATTTGGTATCAGACGCAGCCTCTTTGACAATTGAGGCACACCAAAATTGCCATTTCAACACTTTCAGTGGCTTCACCTTTGTAATACAAAATTACAATAATATAAAAAGGATAATTTGCATTCTTGTGTCACTAGTACAAAGCCCAAATGTCCAGAAAAATCATGTCTGCAGGTACATCATTCTGCTTTGACAGACACATTTGTGTAAATTTCATTAGATCTTGCACCAAGAGCGCTACATTAAAGGAAGTTTTACTTTTACCTGTTGAAATATCTGTGTTATACTAGCCTGTTTCTTGCCACATGCAAAAGCATCAACATGCAGTGACACAGAAGAGATGAACACGTCACAGTTAAAATAATGTTTTATTTTAGTGCTTTTCACAACACGCATAATTTCAAAGCGGCTTTACAGAAAATTATGCTTTAACATAGAAGGCATAGAATGACATAGAATGTCTTCGAGTCATAATACTGCGGTAAAAAACATGATTGTAAATTGCGGCTTAAAATACATAATAATAAAAAATAAGTAAATTATATTTATATTTAGACCCACCCAGTGATCAAGCTAAAGGCGACTGTGGCAATGAACACAAAACTCCCTAAGATGCTGGTTATTGGAGAAAAATAAACACTCACTGTAAGAGCCAGTTTCCCTCTGGCTAAACAGCATAAATATAATGATTTTTTTTTAATTATTTATGTTTAGTACAAGTCATGATGTAAAATTAGTGAACTAAGTAAGTGATAGGGGTCAATGTTTAAACAAAAAGATTTTGTATTAACTGTAAGATTAATGACTAACATCATTAACATCATTGTCCTTTGTTATTTGGCTGATGAAGCCTGCAATTAATTTTGTATTTTAAGAGTGTAGTCCATTCTTTGACCAAGGTGATGCAGGCAGAGGTCAGTAAGGTGCACTGCAGTTCAACTATAAAATAGGCAGATTAATTTCCAGTGAAGTCATTTTAAATCCAAGTTTCAGGCAGTGTCTTGTGAAGTTTCCCATGTCTGATGGTTAGTGCTGGCATTAGTTCATCCTCTGTGAAGTCCAATGTAGTAGACTGGAGTGATATCTGTCTGGGATAGGCTGCAGTTGGTTGTCATCACTCAGCAACACTTAGTAGTGGGAGTCAGACATCAGGCAGGACCAGAGCTGGATTTGGCAGGCTCTGGTAACCTCAGGATATGTATTCAGAATTTAAGACAGGGAAACAAATAGGATAATATCAGCATAGATGCCATTCACTTTAAAACAGGATTATAATATAAGAAGTGTGCGTGCTGAGTGATTCCAGCTAGGCCTCCTAAGAAAACCAAATTGACCTGGTTGCTAGGGAGGGTAGAGTCTCATGGGGTAACCTCCTCATGGTCGCAATAATGTGGTTCTCGCTCTCTGTAGGGCATGTGGTGAGTTGTGCGTGGATGCCATGGAGAATAGTGTGAAGCCTCCACACGCATTATATCTCCACGGTAACATGCTCAACAAGCCAAGTGATAAGATGCACGGATTGACGTCTCAGACGTGGAGGCAACTGAGATTCGTCCTCCACCACCCGGAATGAGGCGAGTCACTACACCACCACAAGGACCTAGAGAGCATTGGTAAATGGGCATTCCAAATTGGGGAGAAAAGGGGAGAAAAAAATTCAATAAATAAAAATAAATAAACAATATAATATAAGAAGTGTTTCTGGTTCAATCAGACCTAACTAATGCAGCATAACTATGAGTTAATGAATAAATTAGGTGTATGCCTGGCTGAAAAGATGAATCTTTAGTCTAGATTTTAACTGAGATTATAGCGTGATAGAATATCACTTAAACACTGTGGAGACAGACCATTCAACGCTTTATAAGTAGTTAGAAGTATTTTAAAATGAATACAAAATTTAACAGTTTGCCAATGTAGCTATGCTAAAATGGGGCTAACATGATCATATTTCTTGATTCTAGTCAGCACTTTGGCTACTGCATTTTGAACTAACTGAAGTTTATTTATGGAACCTGCAGGACATCCTCCCAGTAATGCATTACAATAATCTAGTCTTGAGGTCATGAATTAGTTTTTCGATATTAGAAACATAGAGCATGTGCCGTAACTTAGCAGTATTTCTGAGATGGAAGAATGCTTTTCTACAAACATTGGAAATGTGATTTTCAAAGGACAGATTGCTATCAAATATAACACCTAATTTCTTCACTGTATAAGATGACGTGACAGTATTGCGCAAGATCTGGTTTGAGTTGAATGTTTTTTATGTATAGTGTTTGTTAATGCTTGTTATATGAAACTACATTTCTGTGGTTAGAGTATCTTAGAGAGAACAGTCTAGCCCTAATTCAACACCTGTAGAATGTGCTACTGTCATAAAGGTAAATTTTGTTTATAATATTTGAAAAATGCATCTGTATAATTGAGCATTCTGGCAAAATATCACCTGTAGTAAGTCTATCAACTAGGAACCTGCGACATTCTTTGGAATATAAACATGACATCTTGGTGAATTTTAGTGATTTGTTTTCCTAACAAATACTATACTCATATAATTGGACTTACTTTAATAATATCACCTGTAGTAAATTAGACTATCCACTGGGAAATGACTACAACCTTTGAAATGTGAAAATACTGCACTTCTACTGGGATTTTTTTTTATGTTAACTTGCACGTCAACAGCATATTGGGAGGAATTTTCAAATGGTTCCTTAAGTATACTAGGCAATGAAAGCACATCGGTGCATGTTCATTATTCTGCAGCCACACCAAGTGTTGACTGTTTTGTGTACAAAGTTTTATGGCCCTTGTAGTACAATTATATACCCTTCAGGCCAAGTGTGCAAACACTATTTTTGTAAGACTGTTGCCTTCAGAGAGCACAGGAAAAACAAATCCTAAAACTAACTTTACCCCACTTCCCATAGGTTTTTCATAAGTCGTGGAACAAATATATTGTATAGGGAACAAGATAATTTTCTTATTGCCACGAGATAAGAATGTCATTCCCTCAACATAATATCTAGTGGCCACAACATATTATTACGTTCCATGTGCACTTTATAAACTGTAATCACTGGCTTCCGGTAACGGCCGTCCGGGCACTCATGAGAGAGTCGAGTTCCGGCATTTGACGTAGGCGTAGTGTAAGCTCTGGTGTGAAGCACAGAGGATAGAGGAAGCCAGTGAACATGCGGACAGTGATTATAGTTTATAAAGTTAGAAATATGGATATTTTTCTTACAAAATCACATCACTTCGCTTCAGAAGGTTTTATTAACCCCCTGGAGCCGTATTGATGGATGCGCTTTTTTTGGGCTTCAAAATCTAAGGTACCATTCATTCCGATTATAAGAGCCAGGATATTTTTTTTTATATAACTCTGATTGTGTTTGGCTGAAAGAAGAAAGTCATATACAACTAAGATGGCTTGAGGGTGAGTCAATTATGGGATACTTTGAATTTTTGGGTGAACCAAACCTTTAACTTAAAATGGTTAAAACTTTGCTTTTATGTCCTAGGAATTGAGAGTTTTTTTGCCTACGGCCAAGGGAGTAGCCAGGAAATTTCCTTTGTATGGGCCACGTGTATGGACCAAAATTTTGTTTTACCAAATTTTCGTTAACAGAAAGGAAGTACATTCAAAGAGTTCTTTCACACTTTCAGCAATAAGAAATTATAAATTTTTTAAACAATTTGAAAAATATATATTTGAAGTCAAAGAATAATCTGAAATATTCTGGGTGGGCCTGGGTCTAATTTGGGCCCAGACCCTTGGCTACACCACAGCCTACAGTGGCAAAGCTAACAGATGGCTTAGCCCATGCGAGCCAGTTAAATGTGCACTTTACATAACATATAGCACTCACCTTTCTTGAAATAGAATGCTGTTATCCTCTGGGCCCCTTCAGTCCTCTCTCTCTCTCTCTCTCTCTCTCTCTCTCTCTCTCTCTCTCTGTGCATGCGTGGTCTTTTGTGAAGAGGGTGTGAGGGCACGGCGAGTGTGAGTATGTGTGTTTGTGCTTGTGCTTTTTTTGGTGCTATTTTATCTCTTTTTTCCCCCTTTAAGTTTATTTGTTTGATTTACTATTTGATTTGTTGTTTGAACATGGGCCACTTTTTTGCTGCCTGCTATCAAAGGAAGCATGCTGGCCCTGGGTTGGAAGGGCTTAGAATTCCTCACACAGCGTCAAGGAGTTAAAACAGTATCCATAGTAAGTTTGGATAATTGCTGTCTGGGTGTAGAAGTTGTTGGCCATGAAAACATACTCTCTGCATCCAGAATGAATAATGCAACTTTAATTTTTTTTTAATTAGGTGGATAGAGCAAACGAGGTGATTGAGCGAGGTATAATCATTGATGAAATGCTTACTCCTGTTCTACCTCTGTCCTTACCATCAAAAAAGTTACAATCTCAAAAGTTCCTCCATTTGTCAGTGATGATACACTGATACAAGCACTTTCCATTTGTGGAAAGTTCGTTACACTGATCAAGAAGATCATGATTGGGTGCAATTCTCCTTTATTGAAACATATCGTTTCTTTTAGAAGTTTAACTTACATGATAGTAAAATATGATGCTGAATTGGATTTGGCAATTCATTTCCATGTGGATGATTTTGAATATGTAGTTTTTGTAACTACAGACAAAATGAAATGCTTTGGATATGGTAAAATGGGGCACTTAAACCGTACTTGTCCGGATAAATCTAAGGACAACTCAGATGGAAGTAGTAAGGATAGTGCAACTGAGGAAATTTTTTTCAAACCGTCTGAGTTCGGTTTGTCCAAAGCAGTGCCGACCATGAAGGAGGAACCTGTTGTGGAAGGAATGTTTGTTTTGGGGCCTGTAGAGGCTTGATTGACCTCAACGGAAATAACAGATGAATGTAGGGGAACTTCAAAAACTTCTTTGAGTGCAGAGACTACGTTGTTGAACAGTGAACTAAATTTAGAAAACATGAGGGATGATGTGTCTGAAATGGAAACAGCATAGTACCAACAAAAAGATGAAAAGGCCAGTAGCGCAAAATTCTTAAAAAATGGAGAATTAGATGTTTTTGAAGACCATATTGAGACTGAAAGACTTTTAAAAGTGAGAGCACAGTTGGAGAAATATATATATACAATTTTATTTTATTTTTTGTATGTACCCAACAACAGTTGTGAGAGGATGTTGTTTTTAGATATACAATGTTACATTTTACAAGTGTTTCTAATGATGATTATTTATTTTTGGGAGGTGATTTTAATTGTACAGAAAGTAATTGTGACAAATCATATTGAATCCCATATGCCCTCAAGAAAACGTCTCATTAAAATAATCAGCAAGCATGAGTTAAGTGATGTTTGGAGACATTTTCACAAGGATCAAAGACAATACACTTGGGCACATCAACATTTTATCTCTGGCAAGATTGGGTATATTTAATGTTAATGCATTATGTTGGTATTTTCAAAGATTGTATTATTTTTCCAGAAGCTTTTTCGGATCATTGTATGGTACAATGTTCAAAGAGCTTACTGGCATTTTAAATCAACTTTGTTAAATAATAAGTATTTTATAAGAACTTTTACATTGTTTTGGGCTGATCTTTTCAGTCATTACAAAAATGGTGGTATTTTGGTAAAGTCCAGATTAAACAGTATTGTCAGCAGTATGCTCACAACAGAACTAAGACTTCTATCTTCTACCTTCATCTAAGTCTGAATAAAAACACATTTTTGTAGCCCCAATGCATTGCCAAAGCATACATTCTTATTCAAGTGCAAAGGCTTATAGGTATTTCTCTTAGGGGAGTTAAATTACTGTGTACATATTGTTGTTGTTTTTTCATAAAAAATACACTGTTCAATCCTGGAAACATTGTACATTTAATAAGTACATTGCTTCAAAGTTGGATTTTTTTTTTATTATTTGACTTCTCATTAGACAGACAAGTGAAGGCTGATGTGAGAAGATCACAAGTTGGTCAGAAACATCATGAACACTAACCATGTGCCACAAACTAAATGGGGGGTTTCAAAATGTCACTATAGCTTTTGCCAAGCCGATATCATGATTTTAAATGTTTATTTTCCCCTAATACCTTGCATACAACAGCTATTTACCATAAAACTAGTCACTTCACGGTGAGCTTGCTCTTGATCTCCCAGAATGTAACATTTTTAACAGCAAACTATTGTATTTAAGAATCACAGCATAACGTTAGGAAGGAAGTCTCGAGAGCTGGATCTAGGTACTGCTAAGGAGTTATAGGAGAAATAAACAAGTACAAACTAACGGGAAACACAGGAACAAATAAAACATCCATGATGAGAAACAAGAACATGAACAGGAGCAAACATATACGAAGGGCAGTGATCAAACAAGGGAGGTCAAAACACATAACAACTGACAAAGACTAAGCAAACAACAAGGCATTATACACAATGGGTAAGGAGTAAATGAAAGACAGGTGAAAACGATCGAGGACAGCTGGCAGTGATGAGGGCATGTACAGTGAGGAAAATAAGTATTTGAACACCCTGCTATTTTGCAAGTTCTCCAACTTAGAAATCATGGAGGGGTCTGAAATTGTCATCGTAGGTGCATGTCCACTGTGAGAGACATAATCTAAAAAAAAAAATCCAGAAATCACAATGTATGATTTTTTTAACTATTTATTTGTATGATACAGCTGCAAATAAGTATTTGAACACCTGTCTATCAGCTAGAATTCTGACCCTCAAAGACCTGTTAGTCTGCCTTTAAAATGTCCACCTCCACTCCATTTATTATCCTAAATTAGATGCACCTGTTTGAGGTCGTTAGCTGCATAAAGACACCTGTCCACCCCATACAATCAGTAAGAATCCAACTACTAACATGGCCAAGACCAAAGAGCTGTCCAAAGACACTAGAGACAAAATTGTACACCTCCACAAGGCTGGAAAGGGCTATGGGGAAATTGCCAAGCAGCTTGGTGAAAAAAGGTCCACTGTTGGAGCAATCATTAGAAAATGGAAGAAGCTAAACATGACTGTCAATCTCCCTCGGACTGGGGCTCCATGCAAGATCTCACCTCGTGGGGTCTCAATGATCCTAAGAAAGGTGAGAAATCAGCCCAGAACTACACGGGAGGAGCTGGTCAATGACCTGAAAAGAGCTGGGACCACCATTTCCAAGGTTACTGTTGGTAATACACTAAGACGTCATGGTTTGAAATCATGCATGGCACGGAAGGTTCCCCTGCTTAAACCAGCACATGTCAAGGCCCGTCTTCAGTTTGCCAATGACCATTTGGATGATCCAGAGGAGTCATGGGAGAAAGTCATGTGTTCAGATGAGACCAAAATAGAACTTTTTGGTCATAATTCCACTAACCGTGTTTGGAGGAAGAAGAATGATGAGTACTATCCCAAGAACACCATCCCTACTGTGAAGCATGGGGGTGGTAGCATCATGCTTTGGGGGTGTTTTTCTGCACATGGGACAGGGCGACTGCACTGTATTAAGGAGAGGATGACCGGGGCCATGTATTGCGAGATTTTGGGGAACAACCTCCTTCCCTCAGTTAGAGCATTGAAGATGGGTCGAGGCTGGGTCTTCCAACATGACAATGACCCGAAGCACACAGCCAAGATAACCAAGGAGTGGCTCTGTAAGAAGCATATCAAGGTTCTGGCGTGGCCTAGCCAGTCTCCAGACCTAAACCCAATAGAGAATCTTTGGAGGGAGTTCAAACTCCGTGTTTCTCAGCGACAGCCCAGAAACCTGACTGATCTAGAGAAGATCTGTGTGGAGGAGTGGGCCAAAATCCCTCCTGCAGTGTGTGCAAACATGGTGAAAAACTACAGGAAACGTTTGACCTCTGTAATTGCAAACAAAGGCTACTGTACCAAATATTAACATTGATTTTCTCAGGTGTTCAAATACTTATTTGCAGCTGTATCATACAAATAAATAGTTAAAAAAAATCATACATTGTGATTTCTGGATTTTTTTTTTTAGATTATGTCTCTCACAGTGGACATGCACCTACGATGACAATTTCAGACCCCTCCATGATTTCTAAGTTGGAGAACTGGCAAAATAGCAGGGTGTTCAAATACTTATTTTCCTCACTGTAATTATGGGATGTACTAATGACAGGGGAGAAACACAACAGTGAATCATGACAGAACCACCCTCTAATGGGTGGTTCCTGAAGCCCAAGGAAGGCTGGTCAGAGAGGCAGGGCCTAGATGGAGCCGGAGACCCAGAAGACCAGAGCAGATCAGGTGAATGGCCAGGAGACTCAGAAGATCAGAGCAGATCAGGTGGATGGCCAGGAGACTCAGAAAACCAGAGTATCAGGCGGATGGCCAGGAGACCAAGGATACCAGAGCAGATCAGGTGGACACCCTTAAGACCCAGAAGACCACCTCAGGGTAGGGCCTGGTTCAGGAGGCCTGGTTGGCAGCCACAGGACTGAAACAGGGTCAGGAAGCCTGGGTGGCGACCTCAGGGTCAAGATAGGGAGGCAGCCACAAACTAGAGACTGGAGCCGAGGAAGACTCTGAGGGCGGAACCATGGAAGGCGGAGCTGTAGTAGGCTTGGGGGCAAAGCCGTGACAGGCTCAAGGGGCGAAGCTGTAGAAGGCGGAGCCATAGAAGGTGAAGCCGTAGAAGGCGGAGCCATGGCAGGCTTGAGAGGTGAAGCCGTAGAAGGCATAGCCAAGGCAGGCTCGAGTCTATGAGTCCAGGATGACTGGGAAATGACTTCAGTGGTTGTGGACATGGACAGAGACTCGGGAACGACATCTGTGGTCATGGGCGTAACTAGACGTGGCTGTGAACTGGTGTGGAGTGGACACAGATGTAGCTGTGACATGGCTTGGAGGGACTCAGCAATGGCTGTGACATGGCGTGGAGCGGACTCAGATGTGGCTGTCACATGGTGTGGAGCGGCCTCAGACGTGGCTGTCACATGGCGTGGAGCGGACTCAGACGTGGCTGTGACATGGCGTGGAGCAGACTCAGACGTGGATGTGGCATAGCGCGTGACATTTTGCGTCATATGAAAGCGAAGCGATCATCTGTGTTCCGTAACTGCTTTCAGGTCCTTGAATTACTTATAACATCCCTAGGGAGTTGCTGCCCTACGCAGACTGCATAGTCTGTTTATAGGAAGTGGCGGTACTGCACAAAACAGATTGCTGTAGGAATTTGGCCGTAAATTGACAGCAATTTTTTAGTGTACTTGAAATGAATGGTGGTTTATGCACTCCTTTTAAAGTTTTTAAAAAACTTTGAGGTGAGAGACAGATATGCCCTCTGTCTGGAATGTTATACTCGCTAGTGATAGAACCTTGGTTACAAAAATTAAGGAAAAATTTAATTAAAAAAATTAAAGTTTTTATTTGCCTAACTTTGGAAGAAGTATAAGCCTTTCTGCATATGCTGATGATGTTTTAGTATTTGTTAGTCAACAGAGTGATGTACAGTTTTTAATGAGTTCACTTGATGATTTTAACAAACATAACATGAACAAAAGTAAAGCATTGCTCATAGGGGATTGGAAAAGAGGGAATTTGTCTCATCCCAGTGGTTTAGTATGGAAGGGAGGAGGCTTCAGGTATTTGAGTTTTTTTCTAGGAGATGAAGCAATTGTACAGAAAAATTGGGAAGGAACTCTTGAAAAAGTTAAAGGTCGACTTGAAAAGTGGAAGTGGTTAATCCCAAATATGTCATATAGAGGTCGAACCTTAGTTGTTATCAATAAGTAAGTAGCTTTCTCTTTGTGGCATAAGTTAACCTGCATGGATCCTCCACCACATCTGCTAGCAGAGATTCGAGCCATTTTAATTTATTTTTTTTAGTTACATTGGGTTTTCAAGTTACATTGGGTTCCTCAGAGTGTATTGTTTCTACCCAAAGAAGGAGGACAAGGTTTGATACATTTTCAAAGCAGAACAGCAGTTTTTCGTTTACAGTTTTTGCAAAGAATTCTTAATGGTTTGATAACTTCCAGCTGGAAATCAGTTGCGTGTACAATATTAAAAAATCTTGGAATCTTGAAAATAGACATACATCTATTTTTTTATGGACTTGTTGAAGCTGAACATCAATGGAAAGCCTATTTGTTTTTATCTGAATATTTTTGAAGTGTGGAATATGCTCAAAGTACAAAGAGAAGAAAGTTTTAAATCTCTTCACTGGCTCCTCAATGAACCGCTAATATATGGAGCATGCTTTGATTTAGCACACAATGACTGTACAGTTCCTGGACTCACTGATGTACTTGTGGCCTCCAAAACATAATCAATAAATCTGACAGGAACGGACTTTGAAAATACCTAAAGAGTTGCTTTAAATCTGAAGATCAAGTCCAGAAGATTTGTTTTTCATTTACCTGAAAAATGGAAAAAGATGAATTGAAACTTTTATCTGATTACTGTGAAGATACAAATACTCCCAAAGACAAAGATGTTTATTCAGGTTACCTGTTTTAGGTGATGTTTCAGGACTGATTTTAAGATCTGGAGAATCATAATTTCTTTTTGAATACAAGTGAATCTCTTTATAAAGTTGGTGTGCTGGTTTTTAGCAAAATAGGTACTTGACAAGAGGATTGATACACCATAGCATGATGTTTTAAAATTGGGTGATGATGACAAACTAGACTGGAGATCATTGTATAAGCCACCATTAAGTAAATGAATTGGGGACATACAATGGAGAGTTTTCTTTAATTAATGAAAAAAAAAATATATTATTTATTTATTTGTGTCACGATCCACTGTTGTCTGGCCTGTGTTTCTCCCCTGTCATCTCTCCCGGACTTCACTTCCTATAATTCACTGCTCTCATCAATGCCATCTGTCTTTCATTGTCTTCACCTGTGTTTAATTTAATCATTATCCTTTATGTATTTAAGCCCTGTTGTTTGATCATTCGTTGTCAGTTGTTGTATGTATTGTTCCTGTTCCCCCATTGTGGTTGATTTATTTGTTCCTGTGTTTTTGTTCTTTTCATTAAAAAGCTGCATTTAGATCCCCAATCCTCGTCTGTCTTGTTACAATTTGTTTTTATATAGCTTTGCAAGTTATTGTGTTTTTAATTGTTGCTGGAACTTATTGTAATAAAGTTTGTTTTGAAATTCTCCTTGCACTTTTGGTGATGAGATTTGTGTTTTTCATATGCTATGCATATTGTATATGATGATGAGCTTCTTTGACTCCATCCAGGGGTGTCGCTAGACCCCTTTTAATAACCCCAGTATAAATTTGCTGTGCCCCAGTTAAATCTCAAGTTTGAGTTTTAACAATTTACTTAATTTGTCAGTGCATTCATTTACATTGATAATCCCGGAAAAAAGAAATGGATCTATCTAAATGCAACGCAGTAACCCACCCAATCAATGCTTGTAAAAGCAACGCAGTTTAACCGAAAACACAAATCTGATGGATGTGAGCAGAAATCCATATCCGTGCGGCGTGCGCCTGTGTGCTTGCTATAACGACAGCCACTGCAGCGCGCACAGCTAACACACAAGTCCAGGGGCCTGTTGCACTAGCTATACGTACGTTACAACTTAGCCTAGTTGTGGCATAAATGGGCACTAAGTCACAACTTGCACACTACTAAATATTTTAGCATTGCACCATTAAACTTAGGTAGAATATAACCCTACATATAAACAAAATATTTACGGAAGCCTCTGATTAGGAGTATTGGTTGGAATAAAAAAGTGACATCAATGTGCTCATATTTTGCATGATAGTCATCAATCATTTCGACATATATGATGATGTTGGCATTTAAACTCATTTACATTTACAAGAGAGAAAAGTAAACATGCATTTCTAAAGTTAGAGATAGCTCAGCTAGTTTTACAAGCTAGCAACCAAACTCAGCCAGTATAGCTACAAACTCTGCCTAGCGACCAACTCTCTGCTCATTCTGATACCTTATTGTCTAAAGCTTTTTGTCTACTTGACAGAGGTTTTCCTGTTGTGTAGTATAGAATAATGCAAATGTGCAAGAAAGTTTTTTCCGGTTTTGTTATTTGCATATACAGTGTATGCCTTTTATGTCGTAACATTTTATGCATGTACAGTATGTTGAAGATATTGAAATATTTTCATAAAGATTAATATCTTTACATGTTTACCTTTCCCAATACTTGTTGTAGTGTAGGAATAGTGGGTTAAGCAAGGGAAGTTTGTATAGGTCATTGTGTTGCACACTTTCATGGAGCAGGCTTTCAAGAAAGAAAAAAAAGCGATACGAGTAATGGTGGGCCTGTGCCTGAGTAAAGCTTAATGTCTAGCAACGCCCCTGACATTCAAGTGACGCTGTCACATGCAGGTTAGGTTACTGCGGAAGTGCATGATGAGCTGATGAGTTTGTGGAACGCATCTTTCTCCACCCGTCACAAAGCCTCTCGCTCATTCACTCTCACTACCCTCGACGGCGGATCGGCCCTCAGGTGGACAGAGCGGTTGCGATCCACCTGTGCCCCGAGAACGCCGCAACCTGGCGGGTTCTCCTCCTCCTCCTCAGTCACTAACCCGCCCCCTGCCAGGTGTGCGGAGCAAGGTACGTGCTTTGAGTCTTCTCTCAGCACCAGAGCCTCGGGACACACCCTTGCCTCCCGACGCCCCACTGCGAAGCCCCGTCTGGTACGTCAAAAATAACCGTCCCCTTAGTGCCCCTAGCTTGGAGTTTGGACACATGGCTCTCACTTCCCAATCTGTCACGCTGTCTGGCCAGGACCATTCGACTCGTTTATGCAATTCAATTTGCCCCCCCACCCCCCCATTCGCTTTAACGTAGTACATGGCGAACATGCCAAATCCCCGCGCGTGGAAATTGCGACTCTCTTATTCAAAGACTCGATAGAGCCTGTCCCTCCAACTGAGATGAAGAAGGGTTTCTACAGCCTTTACTTCATCATACCCAAGAAAGGCGGCAGCTTACAACCGATCTTGGACTTGCGAGTTTTCAACCGGGCCTTGCACAAACTCCCGTTCAAAATGCTCACGCAAAAACACATTTTAACTTGCGTCCGGCATCTAGATTGGTTTGCAGCGCTAGACCTGAATGACGCGTTCTTCCACGTCTCAACATTGCCTCGACATCGACCCTTCCTACGGTTCGCGTTCGATGGCCAGGCACATCAGTACAAAGTCCTCCCCTTCGGCATGTCCCTGTCCCCTCGCGTCTTTACAAAGGTCAGAGAGGCAGCCCTTGCCCTGCTTCGGGAAGCAGGCATCCGCATACTCAACTACCTCGACACCGGCTCATCCTGGCCCACTCCCGAGAGTTACTATGCGACAACAGGGACCAGGTGCTCAGGCACCTCAGCCATTTAGGGCTTCAGGTCAACTGGGAAAAGAGCAAGCTCGCCCCAGTTCAGAGCATCTCTTTTCTCGGCATGGAGTTAGTCTCAATGTCAGCGTGCCTCACCAACGAGCGCGCGCAGTCAGTGCTGAAATGCCTCGCCGCCTTCAGGCCAGGCACAACGGTCCTGTTAAAACTTTTCCAGAGGCTCCTGGGGCATATGGCGTCCTCCGTGGTGGTCGTGCCGCTGGGGTTGATGCATATGAGACCGCTTCAGAACTGGCTCCAGTCTCGAGTCCCAAGACGAGCATGGCACCACGGCACGCACTGTGTGATCATCACCCTCGCCTCCCGGCCAAGCCGGTTCCCCTCCTGGTATCTCTCAGCGGTCGTCTCGGGCCTTCAGAGACCCCCTTTCGAGCTGCTAGAATCAGTCAGACTCAGGGCCCTCCTGATCGCGCTCGCCTCGCTTTTGTGTCGATGACGAACCGCTTGCTTCCAGTGTACTGTAGAAGAGGTGTTATAGACATTGAATTAAGCCTAAATAAATCACGTAAGTGACATATTTTGATTTAGAATGCAGAATTTCGAAGAAAGGAGACATTTGCTTAACTTAAAAATCAGAAAAAGTAACACATCAAGATGGGTATTACAATTTAGCAAAGACAAAGCTAATGAAGCTAGCATTACATACAAATTACTCTATGTCATAAGAGCTGTCTTGTTGTGATTATGGAAAAGTATCTTTGCATTATCTAGTGTATGTAATATTTGTTGTTGTTAAAAAACAGTGACACAAACCCTATTTCACTAAATAAATCTTCCAATTTGCCTGCGATAAGAACCACTCACTCCTGAAGATGATCCAAAAAGCCAGCGTCAGGTAATTCAGCAGCTGTTACACAAATACTACCCAATGCTGAGAAAATAACCCAATAAAATGACCTAGCAGGCTCATCCCAGCTTTTGGATTGAAAAAATAACCAAGCATTTTTTAGTTCTGTGCTGGCCTGACATGCCAAATAATTTTTTTTTTCATCCTTTCATTCTCAATTATCTTTATGCATATGTATTTTTTAATTGCTTTCCACTCTTAATTAATCTACAAACAAATAGAAAATTTTTTAAAGTTTATCCAGTCAAAATGTATTCCTTGATGCTTACAAGTGAAGTGTGCCAACTGTTTCACAAATCGAAATCGCATGCCTGAAGCAGCATGTGAGTTTGAGTTCCACCCCTTCAGGCCTTCAGAATTTCCACAGAATCCCTCAACAGTGCAAATGAATGAGCAACTAATGACAGATTGTCAGATTCATCAGCCAATCAGACTGATTTACAGACGTCCTTGGTGGATTCATATGAAAAATTATGATTTTTTTATGTCTGTTCAGGAGACATTCATTTCACAAAACAGTCATGCTGCAGTTAAAATTAGGCTTCATGAACATTAAGTGTCCTTTCAAGTTCCGGCTTTCGTGCATGGATGTGTTTTTAAAATGTCAATTGGTATTACTAGTCAGCTGCAACATAATGTGTGATGCCCAAAGGCGGCATAGGGTGTCTTATTCATTGTGTTTTCTTAATGGCATGAATCACAATTTAGGCTTAGACTGTAAATGCACGGCCTGCCACTGGGTCATGTTCAGATTTCAAGAGCATAGACTCATGTTGATCTGTTATTAATTTGGACCCTCTCTGCACACTGTGGCCCCTCTGTGGCCCCCCTCCTTTAAACATTTATAGATCTGCCCATTAGTAGATGCATTAAAGGGTAATTCTCTCATCATTTACTCACCCTTATGCCATCTAAAATGTGTATGAATTTCTTGCAGAACACAAAGATTTTTTAGATTCTTCAATCCTTTGAAGCTCCAGAAAGTAGAAAAAGTCAGCATAAAATAATCCATACTACTCCAGTGGTTTAATTAATGTCTTCTAAAATGATCCGGTTGGTTTTTGGGTCAGAATATACCAAAATGTTACTCCTTTTTCAATGCACCATTGCAGTCTCTGGGCAAAATCATGATTTCATGCTCAATTACACTGAGAGCTAGATGGCGCTACATGAAGTGTAATCGAGGTTGAAGTCATGATCACCAAGGAGACTGCTGTCAAGGGGTGATAGATTGTTTGTAGTGAAGGCCCCTCAATATGGAACAGCCTGCCCTAGGATATAAGATCTACTGAATCTGTGTCTGTTTTTAAGTCTTGTTAAAAAAGTAATTTGTATAAACTTGCTTACTGTATTTTTTTTTCCCACCTATGTTTTACTGTGTGTTTTGTTTTTGTTTTGTGAAGCACTAAAAAAAGGTGCTATATAAATAAAAGTATTATTATTATAAGATATAAAGTGAAAAAGGAGTTACATTTTGGTCTTGTCTCACCAAAAAGCAACTGAATCACTTTAGAAGCAATCCCATTTCGATCCATACTTTTATGCTGACTTTATTTCCATTTTGGAGCTTCAAAGGCCTGCTCCACACTCGCCATTCACTTGCATTGTATGGACCTACAGAGCTGAGATATTCTTCTAAAAATCTTCATTTGTGTTCTTCAGAAGAAAAAGTAATATACACATGGGATGGCATGAGGGTAAGTAAATAATGAGAGAATTAAAATTTTCGGGTGAACTATTCCTTAAAAATGCTGCCTTAAATTGCTAATGGAAAAAAGCTAATGGCAAAACTGAAAACTGGGCAAAAATAAAAATCCTTGGAAAAATAGTTGTCTTGTTCTAGTTTCTCTTTGAAACTTTCTTTCAGCACTGAATTCAGTAAGACAAGTTGGGTTGAAAATGAAGGCACTCAAACGTGTACCAGACGGCATATATACAATGACCTGAATAAAAACCTCCAGAAGCATCAAGAGCTGGAATGTTGACTAAATATGAATAAATCATGTGAATAATTAATTCATTAGCTCACATGCAAATTATACTTTACAAGTGAGACTGGGTTACACATCAGTTGATTACATTATGAGAATTGCCTTGTTTGTTAGTGTTCTGATATTCTGAACTATTTAAATATATACTCCCACTGTTCAAAGAATGCAAAATGCAAAGTGAATGTATTTATTCTGTTTGAGTAGACAGAAGTGCACTATTTAAAAATCAATGGAAGGGTTAGGAGAGGAAGTCTGGCAATATTCAATAGTCTTTTGATTTGTGCATGGAATGCACTGAGCCTTCACAGATAAAGAACAGCAGTATTACTTGAACTAAGGGCAGTTTTAATGACTGCAATCATTTTCTATTTTATTAAATATTCCATTTGAGGAACTTTGAATCTTATTGAGATTCTGACAATGTTTTTCTCTGACATCTACTTTTTTATGACTGGATTATTATTTTTATCATTAGGGCTATACAGAAAATGTAAGGCCTCTGATCTCTCTGATGTATTCTATTCACTGTTGTGGGAATCATTCTTGCGTACCTGCAGTTCCCATACACTGCAGATGCTCTCTTGTACCTACCGGATCGTTATTCCAAACCCTACTGAGGATTATGTACTGGATATAAGTCCAGCAGTATAAAGTGAGAGCTCACTTTACATGAGCACACACACACACACACACCCACACCATCATAGCCACATTTTTAGCAGCTGGGCAGAGCAGTGAAAGTGTTGAATTTGACATATCCAGAGGTCGAAACCGCCGACTCAATACCATGCCCAACTGCACATACAGAACTCTTTCTTTAATGGGATACATATTTTACCAGCATCTCACATGCTGCCTTGGTTAGATTCAAGAGCATGTTAAAATTAAAAACACTGCTTAATTTAGCCTTCTTACTCTTTTTTTTCTTTTCTAAATTATGCCTTGGAATATGTATTTGAGTGATTTTGCCAGAGGGCTAATCCATTTCCAGCAGCCAGTCTCCACTGAATGGCATCAATAATACTGTGATGAAGAGGTGTAATTAAATACTGTTGCCTTAATATTACACAACCTTAAGAAATAAGGGAAATTGAGAGCAATCATGTATAGCTAATCTAATCATCTAATCAGATTCTAATCAAAACGTATCAAAACAATCCTTTCAAGTACAAAAGATCAAAGATTTTGGGAAATGACTGTAGGAGGTTTCATACGAGTTAATATTAAAATTGGCCTCAAAGGGCTTGATTATTCAGATGAATTCAACATTATGATTCATATATCGAATAAATCACGAAAGGGAGAGAGGATATGGAAATTGGAAGATTACGATGAGTAAAATCCAAAATGGCATCAGTGTTTTCCATTCTCCTCCAGTCATTAGGGAATTAAACTGATTTCCAACTGTAATAAATCTCTTAGCTCCTAAGGAATGAGGAAATTGGAGACAGCGATTCCAACACAGGAAGGACACTTTATTTTTAACAAAATAGATCACTTGGCAGCGATAATGAAAATAGATAGAATAGTGTCAGCTTTCTAACAATAAAAGGGGCAAACAAAACAGATTTTCAGCACACCACAACTGACTAACACACTAAAAGCTTGTCAGCTGGGCTCTCTCTCCCCTCTTCTTAAATGCCCCTGTCACTCCTCACTCAAGACAGGGGTTAAGCGCAAGTGTAAATCAACCACTCACTCTCCACAGACTCCACATATCACCACACCAGCATTTTGTGCAAAACACATCTTCCATTTACCAAGAACTTATGTTAGTTTTTTTTATTTCCAAAAGAAGTCATCTCCTTTATGGCATATTCACTGGTGGTTTTCCTGTGGTTGATATGAGTCAATATTTGGAGAGCTCAACAGATTCATAAAAAGTGATCTGTTTTACAAGCCAAACCAATGCAGTTAGAAATAGTTTTACATAAGCCCCCAAACCGATTGGTCACATGATGATCTGAGATTATGCCCAGTGTAGACCAAATGGAACTTAATGATTTGCAGCCCATGGACAAAGTTGTTTTTCTCAACTCTCTTCCCTTTAAAAATCATCTGTTGGCAAACCATTTTGCATCTGTAATGTGACATATATCTGAAAGAAGCAGGATATTTAACAATAAAATATGTAGGGAGGGGCTTGTCTTTATCAGGGACATCACTAGGATTGGAAGACAGGGGGGGGGGGCTTAGCCCCCAGGGTATTTGTAACTTGTGTTTGCAAAATCTTTGCACTCACATCTAGAGCTACACTTATGTCAACAACCAGTCAAGAAACCAAGATGTTAACAAGTAAAACGTGACAGACATATCCTCTTCTTCCATTTCTACTCTGTTAAAGAAAAGTTACTGTAATGTTACTTAGGCCAGACTTTGCTCCTGATGAGTTATTCTCTAAGCAATGACTTAAATGCTATCTGTCTGCTCATGTAAATGTATGATAAAATAATAGCATACTATATCTAATTCCTCTCTATATAAGATAAGTTGTCCACAGAATGCTATTTAATTACTCTAATTACTGTAACTGCGCTGTGGATTGGTTCAATCAGAGTGTAATTTCACTGTGTAGTTTGGCTTGCATACAGTTTAACCCAAGAACCAGAATTTTAAGGTCATATGAAATTTGACAACACAGGTTTGAGCGTTTCTCAATTAAAGATGATTTATTCTGCCAAATGATGTATACAATGTATGATATAAATCAACAACAAAAAGGCAGTATTCAAATAAAGGAAAATTAAGAATGAAATAATTTCCAAAACCACAGTCAACAGTTACTTTTTGTTTATTGTCTACTTCATTGGTGGAAGCATCAAAAAATGCCTTCTGTTTTTAAGGGTTGCTTTCATTTTAGTTTCACATGTGTATCTGTGGGCATTTGCTCATCTTTAGCCTACATTTAGGTAACATCTACGTATTTATTTAATTTATCACAGCCAATGAATGCAGAAAGTTAAATTGGTATAGCTAGCATATATAATAAATATAATGAAATAATTTAGTTTAGGCTATGCATAGTGCCTAGACCTGCCAACAAATGCGTATTGTTAGAAGAAAACAAAACTATCCTTAGACCTATAGACCATTACTGACTTCAATCACACCGGCTACCTCAGAATCAACTGGCCTGCCAATCTCCTGCGGCTGATTCTCTTTCTCTCTGCTAAAATATCTTCGAATATCCATCTCATCTGCTCAATGAATTGAAGGATACAATGGTAATAGCATTAACAGGGACCCTATGACATTTAGTTTTCAGTGACAACAACAATCTATGGGGATTGATATTGTTTTATATGCCTATTATAGAGATAGGTTATATTATTGGCAAAGAATAAAGAGTTGTGAATTAGCTTGCTAAGCTAACCATTTCTTGTATTTTGCTTGTTCACTCTAGCTAGACTACAGTTTTCCATAGCAAACCAAAATATCCCCTTTCCTTTACCTCAAGAAAACGTAGCTAAAGGTAAGCAGGTAATTAAAAACAACTTACAATTTCACTCTGTATCACGACACTTACCAATCTTCCTTTCACCATTAGCGAGTTCAACTTCAGACCAAACTAGAGTAACGACGAGACGAGATGAACCCTCCAGTTACTTGCAACGCTCCGGTCTGCAACGCTCTGAAAGCTGCCACAGTTCACACCAATGCAATGAGACGCTGCGGTGCATCATCTTGATAGCACAACGACTCTTTGTACTTCTGTCCAACTTCTGACTTTTCGGCTATTTTTGTAGCTGGATTATATCATTTGTTGCGTCTAATTCTAAATATGAATGAGGATACGGTTATTGATAAATCAAATTGTTATTCTTATTATCATTTAGGGGGGCTTAGGAACATTTTGGGGTAGCTTCAGCCCCCCTAAAATAGGCCTAACGACGTCCCTGGTCTTTATCCATTGGAAATTGATTGGATCGTGTTTAGTAGGTCTAGGAAAAAGAGCTGGGTTGAGGGGAGAGTTGAAATGTCAAAAGTTAGGCTATAAGGAAAGTCGTTTCAGGGGTTGAGTAATTTTTACATTTTGATAAAAGATTCCTGATGGCACATGCACAGTAAGACAAGAAAAGTGTAAAAAGTTTTGATTTTGATTTCATGTTGACAGATAACATTGCATACTGCTCTCCGTTAAAACATATTCAATGTTTTAGTGTTGTAATTGATTTGGTAGCTGTGCCATTGTAATTTTGCTAGGTTCTGCTTTAGACATGCTTTATCAATGGAGAGATTGATAAAACCAGTAACCAGAGTTCTTCAAAAGTATGTAAATGTAAGATTATTGTGGGCGCGCAACATGTAGTTCATGGCAGGAACGTAGCTGGGTATTCTGGGGTCCCTGACTGTCAGGGTTGGGGAGTAACAGAATGCATGTAACGGGATTACGTATTTAAAATACAAAATATAAGTAACTGTGTTCCACTACAGTTAAAATTTAAATAATTGGTATTTAGACTACAGTTACATTCAAAAAGTATTTTGATTATTGAAGAGATTACTTTGCATTTTATTGTCATTTGTTTCATTTAATATTTAGTCCTTTCAGATGGAAAGCATTTACACATATAAATGATGCGATTCAAAGTGCATTTAAACAGCGGAGAAACATTTTCTTATGACGTGTTACATTCATACGAGCAGACAGAGTAAGTTTGAAGTAAGTTTGGAGCAGAAGAAATAGAAATAAACTGTGTGATAAGATGCGTGGATTGATGGTCTCAGAAGCGGAGGCAACTGAGACTTGTTCTCCGCCACCCGGATTGAGTTTAGCAACCGCTCCCCCACGAGGACCTGATAAGATTTTTATTTTTTTTTGGTACATTTTTACTTTGAGTGTGAACACCATGAGATTAAAGCCATTTTAGCCAATTACAGAAAATCGTCAGCTTCATTTATTAAATAATCTAATGCTATGTTTTTTTTTTCCCTTTCGCAATAATAAAAACGTTTCTGTTCTTTTATTGCCTTTGGAACATATTATTCAGTGATAAAGGTGGTTCGTTGCGTTATGGTGGTCTTTAGAGAAAGTACTGAGGAATGTGCCAAATCAACATTTTCCAATTTGAGTTGTTTTAGTAGTACACAGGGGGACATATGACTGTATTACACACCCTCTAAAAGACATACCACATGTTTTAGAGTGGCATGATATAGAGCTCAATAGACTTAAATTGATGGAACAGATTACTGTAATTTGGAAGCAAACCAGACAAATTCGAAAACATTTTGTGGAACATACTATATCTCATAGTATCAAACTGGTCTCAAGATGGCGCCGAGTATGGCTGCTGCGTCGCGAGCTCCGTCAAAACACTGCAGTTTATTGTTTGTTTTGTTTACAGTTCTGTGTTTTTTTGTCTTGGATGTTGTCTGCCTTATTGTGTATGACAGACAAACGCTTTTGGACATTGGTTCGGCAATCACACACCGAAAACCGGACTTCACATTCCTCAATGCCGACCCGCGGTTTACAAACACGCCAGCGGATCCCTTTGTTTGGGCTGCCCGGCCGCGGAAACGCAGACGGAAAAGGGGAAAAAGAGCCGGCGTTCTCATCAGATTAAGACGCGCAAATCGCCCCCCGCTACCCAGTATACTACTGGCAAATGTTCAGTCTCTGGACAACAAGCTCTGCGAGCTGAGAGCGCGGATCTCTTTCCAACGAGAGACGAGAGAATGCTGTGTTATCTGTCTTACGGAAACCTGGATGTCCGCGGAGATTCCAGACTCGGCCATCGAACCCACGGGTTTCTCCGTGCACCGAGCGGACAGAGCGAAAGACCTCTCAGGTAAAAGCAGAGGTGGAGGTGTATGTTTTATGATCAACAAATTATGGTGTGATAAGAGGAATATACATTTTATCAGGTCTTTCTGCTCTCCTGATCTGGAATTTCTCATGCTTCTGTGTCGACCATTCTGGCTACCGAGGGAATTCACAGCGGTCATTATCACTGCTGTGTACATCCCCCCACAAGCCGACACAGACCGGGCACTTAGGGAACTGTATGGCAGTATAAGTCAGCAGGAAACCGCGCACCCTGAGGCCGCGTTCATTGTTGCCGGGGACTTCAACAAAGCCAACTTCAAAACAATAGCACCAAAATACCACCAACACATCAGCTTTAACACACGAGGGGACCGGGTTTTGGATCATTGCTATTCTCCTTTCCGGGATGGCTACAAATCCCTCCCCCGCCCACCATTTGGCAAATCTGACCACTCTTCCGTTCTGCTTCTGCCCGCTTACAGGCAGAAACTGAAACGGGAAGCACCCGCCCTCAGAATGATCCAGTGCTGGTCGGACCAATCAGACTCTGCGCTACAGGACTGTTTTGATCACGCGGACTGGGAGATGTTCCGGTCTGCCTCCGATGACGACATCGAGGTTTACGCTGATAGCGTAACGTGTTTCATTAGAAAGTGCGTAGAGGACGTTGTTCCGACAAAAAATATACGGATCTACCCCAACCAGAAACCATGGGTTAACGGCGATGTTCGCGCGGCACTTACTGCGCGGACCACCGCTTTTAATTCCGGGAACGCGGAGGAGCGTAAACAAGCCAGTTATGCCCTCCGTAACTCCATCCGTGCAGCCAAACGCCAGTACAGGCACAAAATTGAAGAACAGTTTAACACCACTGACTCCAGAAGTATGTGGCAGGGAATTAACACCATCACGGACTATAAACGGAATAAAAACTCCGCCATGAACACCGCTGCCTCTCTCCCGGACGAGCTTAATACATTTTATGCTCGTTTCGAGGACAACAACACCGCCCTCACAGAGAGAGCACTCGCGGCCGATACTACAGATGATGGTTCACTCTCCGTCTCTGTTGCGGATGTAACCCAATCCTTTCGACGGGTGAACATTCGTAAAGCCGCGGGTCCAGACGGCATTCCGGGCCGCGTCATCAGAGCATGCGCGAACCAACTGGCTGGTGTTTTTACGGACATTTTCAACTTGTCCCTATCCCTGTCTGTAGTCCCCACATGCTTCAAAACATCAACCATTGTGCCTGTACCGAAGCAATCAAAAATCACTTGCTTAAATGACTGGCGTCCTGTTGCCCTCACCCCCATCATCAGCAAATGCTTTGAGAGGTTGATCAGAGATCACATCTGCTCTGTTCTGCCCACCTCTTTGGACCCATTGCAGTTTGCCTACCGTAACAACCGCTCCACTGATGATGCCATTGCATCTACAATACACACTGCTCTATCCCACCTGGAAAAAAGGAACACATATGTGAGAATGCTGTTTGTAGACTACAGCTCAGCATTCAACACCATAGTGCCCTCCAAGCTTGATGAGAAACTCCGGGCTCTGGGCTTAAACAGCTCGCTGTGCAGCTGGATCCTGGATTTCCTGTCAGGCAGACGTCAGGTGGTTAGAATGGGCAGCAACATCTCCTCATCACTGACCCTCAACACTGGAGCCCCGCAGGGCTGTGTTCTCAGCCCACTCCTGTATTCCCTTTACACACATGACTGTGTGGCAACACATAGCTCCAATGCCATCATTAAGTTTGCTGACGATACGACGGTTGTAGGTCTGATCACTGACAATGATGAAACGGCCTACAGAGAGGAGGTGCACACTCTGACACGCTGGTGTCAGGAGCACAACCTCTTCCTCAACGTCAGTAAAACCAAGGAGCTTGTGGTGGACTTCAGGAAGAAAGACAGAGAGCACAGCCCCATCACCATTAATGGAGCACCGGTGGAGAGAGTCAGCAGCTTCAAGTTCCTCGGTGTCCACATTACTGAGGAACTCACATGGTCCGTCCACACTGAGGCCGTTGTGAAGAAGGCTCACCAGCGCCTCTTCTTCCTGAGACGGCTGAGGAAGTTTGGAATGAACCACCACATCCTCACACGGTTCTACACCAGTACTGTAGAGAGCATCCTGACTGGCTGCATCACCGCCTGGTACGGCAATAGCACCGCCCACAACCGCAAAGACCTGCAAAGGGTGGTGCGAACTGCCAGAAACATCATCGGAGGTGAGCTTCCCTCCCTCCAGGATATATATAACAGACGGTGTGTGAATAAAGCTCGGAGGATCATCAGAGACTCCAGTCACCCGAGTCATGGGCTGCTTTCACTGCTTCCATCAGGCAGGCGGTATCGCAGCATCAGGACCCGCACCAGTCGACTACATGACAGCTTCTTCCCACAAGCAATAAGACTTTTGAACACATGATCTCTCACGATCAACAATCAGCACTGCACTTTATTAATCATCACTCTGTCAATATATTCTCCCAATTCAATTAGTGTTTATATATATTTATACCCATATCTAGTGTATGTGTATTCTACATTGTGTGTATTGTGTACATTTGTTATGTAAATTGTTGTGTAAGTATGTGTACATTTGTTATGTAAATTGTTTTGTGTAAATATGTTGTTTATTGTAAAGTGGTTTATGTCTCGTCTCTGTCATGACTGCTATGTTACTCGGAACTGCACACAAGAATTTCACCTACTGTTGCACTCGTGTACACAGTAGTGTGACAATAAAGTGATTTGATTTGATTTGATTTGATCATATTTTTTTGCCTCGGATGTTTAATATCTACACACATTGTGTTGTGTTAACTTCTTCAATGACACATGATCAAGTTCAATAGATTTTGAAGGAAAGAACAGACTGTTCTGAAACAAGTTGGAAATCCATATATGTACCCTACAGATTATACTATACCTCTACAATTTAAAAATTGGGGATTTATAATTTCTACAAATATTGTCTTGTGTTGACAATACAGAGTAACAATGACACAAGATCAAGTTTATTCAATTCTGAAAAGAGGGATAGACTTCTCCAAAACAAGCTTCCCATTCCACTTAAATTATATGCAAAACTAATAACTTTGCTGGAGTAATTCAGCAAATTACAATTCACACAATTTAGCAGGAATAGTTGGCAGCAGGGTGTAGCACTGGATGTCCTAAATGCTGCTTGATAATGTTAAAAGGTGGTTAAAAATTTACAATTTTCAGACAATTGAAATGTATTTATTTGTTTGTATTTTGATGCCATATATTCATTTACATTACATTATGCATTTGGCAGACGCTTTTATCCAAAGCGACTTACAGAGCCCTTATTACAGGGACAATCCCCCGGGAGCAACCTGCCTTGCTCAAGGGCGGTGGCCGTGGGGTTCGAACCAGCGACCTTCTGATTAGCAGCCCTGTGCTCTAGCCACTACGCCACCAGCACCCCATGGCAATATTCATGGCAATATTCATGGCAATATTCATGGCAAAGACAACAGTGTTCAAATTAAACAATGTTTTGACAGATATCCATCAATGTATTTTCTGAATAAAAGCGTTTTCTAATATAATTTAGATGGACATTCTATCAAAATATGTGTTATACTCAAGAAGTTCTTATAGATATAGATCACAAACTGGTTCCTGTTCCCCTTTCAGTAAGTATGAATGAATGAGTCTTGAGTGATCAATTCAACATCTCGTATATACAACCTGGTCATATCTAATTTCAAAGAGGAAATAATAAACTCCTTGATTTAGTACTGGGTTTACTTCATGTAGTTTGTTATATATACATTCATTCAAATCCATTTGCCATTTGTTGTGAATGTACATATTCAATATGAGTTTAACATCAGATGTTGGTATATTACATACGGTCATGTCCATCTGAAGTGCTTCCTTAGCTGCTTTATCTGCCTGTTCATTGCCAGCCAATCCCATATGGTATCCAACAAAAGACAATATTAAAATCTTGTTTTTTTAAGAAGTCGACTTTTATTATTATGCTAACAATTGTAGGGTGTTCTGTTTTCAGAGTTTAGAGTGCTTGCAGGCAGGATTTAGAGTCTGTACAAATTAGAAAGTGATGTTGCTGTTCCTTTTCTATTTGTTCTAAAGCTAGTAATAATGCACAAGCTTCTGCTGTGAAAATGGAACTGCAGATACATGATTGTCTGACTTTGATCCGTCTGTGTACTCTGGTACATGAGATGGTAAGCTACATCTTATGTCAAGGAATTTCTCCTGGTAGACGTTTGAATGATTTATCTTTTTAGTATACTGAGCCAGGTTCATCATGATAGTTGTTTTTTTTAATATTACAAGGCGGTATAGGGCACAGATGTGTCGATGTTAGGATATCCAGATTAATGTACATGTTCGCCAAGAGTGGTTTTATGCGAATTCCAAAAGGACAGATGTACCTGGGTCTGGTTCATACATGTGTGAATGCTGAGGATGAAAGACTGAAAGATATGCTGGGTTACTTTCATTAGCTTTTAGTTTAACTGCATAGTTAAGGGACAATTTCAGCATTCTGTTATATAGTGATGGTTCTCTTGCTTCTGTATACAAGGACTAATTTAAACTGACATTTCTTGTAGAATTTCATTTTAAATCAATTTAAATGGTTGGACAGATTGTTCTAAAGCAACTTATATTATTTATTACTATTTACACATAAATATTATGAAAAATACAGGAACATTTTAAACCTCTTTAATGTTTTAAACCTCTTTAACCGCAGTAATGTCTGTGATGTCTTGTACATTAAACAATTGAGAATAATGACTTACTATAAAACTATATGTTCTCCCTATTGGACATGTTCCAAGTGACATTCTACAAGCGACTACTCTGTAAGAAGTTGTGAGTTAGCTATCCTTATGAGGACTCTCCATAGACATAATGATTTTTATTCTGTACAAACTACAGATTCTACCCCTAACCCTACCCCTAAACCTAACCCTCACAAAAAACATTCTGCAATTTGAATTATGGGAACACTAGAAATGTCCTCATAAACCACATTTATGGCATAATATCCTTGTAATTACCAGTGTGTAACCTAAAAAAAATGTCCTCTATAACAGCCCCCCCCCCCCCCCCCCAAACCCCATACACACACACCTTAAACATGGTTGGTCTTCCTGGAATTGTAGCATTTAGGCACTTGATACCATCTCTTGCACTTTTTACACTTAATCTAAAAAAAGAGTGCACATACCATCATATTCTGTTTTTCAATAAAGATAATATTAACGTCTTGGTTTCTGTCGTAACCTGATGGAGGGAATGAGACATGTCGATGTAGTAACACTAGGGGTCACTCTTGGGAGCCCCAAACACCTCTGATCTTTGAGAAAAGGCCAATGAGAATTGGCAAGGGGAATTTGCATGCCACTCCCCCAGACATACGGGTGATGAGCCGAGACAGGGTCCCAGACATGCCAGCGGGTAGTACAGAGTTGTGGCAAGAGGGACACAATTCGTTCCCTCCATCAGGGAATGGAGGTTACGACAGTAACTGAGACGTTCCCCTTCTGTCACTCACTCGACATTGTGTTGATGTAGTGACACTAGGGGTCCCTATACTAAACGCCACAGCTAGCTGAACCGGGTTACGTGAATTGTCGATGCAGGTGCTGCGTGCGTAATAGCAGGTTAATTGCAAGTAGGTAAAAGCATATAGCCTCCCCCAATGCCCCAAAATACATCATGTAGTAACTAGCATGGGAGCAAGCTGCGCCAACCACAACCTTTTCTCTCTGTTTTCTCTCTCAACAGAGTATTAGATTCAGCTAGGGCCAACAAACGCTATTATTCATGCTGGGGAAGGTGTTATTTTCCTTTCCTATTCTTTCAGGGCGAAAAGACTGCGGAGACCACATCCTGCCTGAAGGACTGTAACATGGCAATACGTCACGTGGGCTGTTCGTTTCGGGAGGAGCTCTAAAAACACAGTGACCAGGAGCAGAGAGAGTTCTGCCCTAGGGAGATGCAGGTCTGCCAACAGGGAGACTGTACCAAGGAAGACATCCAGGGTTCACAGGTTCTTGAACTCGCATGGGAGAAGAAACGCACGTCTTTGCCTCATGGAGTGGAGAGGCTCTGTACACAAGCGGTATACCCGGCCAGCCGTCCCGTAAACTTACCTGTTCGCACCTGACAACGCACGGAACAAAATTGGCTCAACCCGGAGATCACAAAATCTCACGAAGGTATTGGGTGTTGCCCAGCCCACTGCTCTGCAGAAGTCTGCTAGAGAAGTGCCATTGGCCAGTGCCCACGAGGATGCTAGCCTCTTCATAGAGTGTGCTCGTATTCCCAAAGGGGCGGGCATGGCCTGGGCCTGGTATGCCAGCATGATGGCGTCCATGATCCAGTGGGCAAGCCTTTGTTTGGAGACAGTCTCCTCCCGAGGCAGCTCAGCCTTGCTCCTTCTCGAACTCGTGGCTGTGCTGAAGGGGCCCTCGAAGCACTTACCTTGCTCCATGTACCTGGTGACAGGGGGGGTTGGCGACGGGGGAGGAGGGGCTTTCTGAATGCCCTCTTAGCTCATCAGGGCACGCGTTGGTGGAATCCAGGATGCAGGTTGCTGTGATTACAGCAGTCATAAACACCAGCTGTGTGACTCAAGGAGTGTTTTTTGAAAATGTGGGTACCGCAGTCCAGTCGGGGTGCGGCGAACACAAAACAAAAAGGAACACAAGATTTACCTACCAACCCTCCACCGGGGGACAGAGTGGTTTGTCTACCCAGTCCTCAGTATGTAGATACTTGGGGAAAAAAAGAAAGACAAAAAAAGGAATAATTTATAATGCAATAGCTTGCAACTAAAAAACTGCTCAAACATAAACACTATAGACAACATGTAAACAACACCTGGATTTATCAAGGTACTTTACAGAGTTGGTTACACATTACTGTGAACACAACTCTTGTTTATCTCAGTCTCTTCACTTACCATAAACTTCCAGTGCACATTGTTGCTATTTACAAAAGTAATTACAAATGTATCAACAAACAAGTATATTGCAGGCATTCAGAAATGCAAGTAACTGGTCTGTAGCTCTTACTTTTCTCAAACTTTGCCGATCCATCTGTTCTCTTTTGCCATGCAAAATGACTCTTGTAGTGAAATGACTCAGTTGGTAGATATTTCCATTTGCATCAAAGGAATTGAGAATGACTCAGAAGTAACTCTCTATTGCTTTGTTATGGGGTGAGAAGTTAAAGACATTGCATTTAAATTTTCCTTGAAACTACCACATCAAATATACTTTGTGTATAAAATTTTCAATTTATTCAGATCAATAAGTATCATGCAAATACACAAGTTAACAAATCTGAATGAATGAATTGTTTGGTCCTGAAGGGCTTACCTCCCCAACCAGTCGTGAGGCTGCAATGTTTGAAATTCCCTGCGATGCAATAGGTATTTTAGTTTCCTGTCAGCCACTCTTAGAATTGCCACAACAAGATCCGTGGGTGTTCCTCCATAATAAATCAGCCTGTAATGGCACAAACATCATAAAATGTACAAAATAGTATTACTTCTAATTGCCTCATTGTGACAATTGATATTTTTTTTTATATTTATATTTATTACCTCATCCTCTACAGAAATTACTTCTGGAGAAAAATTAAAGTGCTCAAGTTTTGATCCACTATCCTGGCTCTTTGCATCTAAAATGGTCACATCATAGTCAAAGCTCTGTTTGCATCTCTTTTTCTGGGGGGCTGGCACATTCTGTTGGATTTGGTGGCTGTGACACTTTCTTGCTTCTTCAACATTGAGAAATGTACACTGCTGCAAAGGGTCTCAACAGCAGTTCTGGGGAGTGTTATGTTGTAAAATGTGTTCAGTATATCTTGCCTGCAGTGACTGATACATTTTCTTCACAAAGGCTCCTGGTCTGATGCATTTTGTCTCAATGACAGATTGTTTTACAATGCCAAACCACTTCTCGACATGACAGTTTGTGTCCCTTTTCGTCTCTGGTCTACTCTTTGTCACATTGTCTTTGTTATTGTCATCTGAGGCATACCTCTTCAGATTGTGTAAACCACTCCACAATGGAAAGATGGCAAAGTAGGTGTCAAAGAGGAATTTGAGAATTCCAGGACAGAAGTTCAGGTTGTCCTCATTTGACATTGTGCTGCTTGCTCCTTGACCTCTTCGAACAGCTGCTAAAATGTATTTGTGAATGGGGATCTACTGACAATTTAATTTCAATCCATCCTCTCTTCACTACAGTGCTCAATTTTCCAGTCCTCCAGCACTGTGTCTTAAAGTGGTCCCTCTTGGGTTTTTGTAATGAGGCATTCAAGGAAATGCAGACTTGCTTGGACACTTTTTGTGTTTTGTGGAGTAGAAAGGACAGTGTACAATGCTTTGAAGATGTTACCTGACTCACTGATGGAACTTGCATTTTGTAGTCTTGCAAATGCAAAGGTAACAAAGTCTTTTAGGCCATAATCAGCAGTTCACCTATTAACCACCTGTTTGACTGCTTTCAGGACATGAGAAGCGCAGAGGTGCAGGACAGTGTATTGCCTTATTTCTTATGTACTTTGTCAATCGCAGGGTAAATTGCATCAACCAAAATGCAACAGAATGCTCATTGGACAGCATTTCACAAACTGGGAAAGTTGGTGCATCCCAACCTCTTCCAGGAAGGGCAAGGGAATTGTAGAGGAACCCATTTTGGATGATTTGGGAGTTTTGACATATTTCCACCTGTAGAATCCAGATACAGCGTAACAGGAACCTTCTTTCATAGATGTTGTACAAGAATGTTAATGGAAGTTTCTGTGTACATCAAGGATCAATGCTTAAATGTCAAATATACCCAGGTATTCTGAAGTATTTTGTGTCACTCTCCTTTAATATAATATGTGTCAAGTGCATCTCCATTAGGATGTCATTATGGAGACATTGGTTTCTCCTCACATCTGCACCAATAACTTTTATTACATTTTTTGTTGAGGCACTTTGTCATGTTGCATGTTTCCAGCCAAGAGTTCTGCCTTTAGTGTTGGTCCGAGTCTGGAATAAAAATAGCGACTGGGTCCATGAATTAGTGCTCTCGCAATTTGGCTTCTTTTCAGGTGAGTAGCTGGCCTAAATTTCTTCTATATAACTTTGTGTTTAAGGTCTCCAGTTTAATTAACAAAGATTTTCACCTCTTTGCATGTTGCATCTGGGATTTTTTTTCAACATGAATATGTATTTTCTTTGCACGAGGGGAATGTGCAGACAGCCAAAACACATAAATATGGATCATTTCGTTTCCTGCTGGAGAGAGCTTTTACATGCTGATATAGTATCTCAAAAAAGTGAGTACACCCCTCACATTTTTGTAAATATTTAATTATATCTTTTCATGTGACAACACTGAAGAAATGACATTTTGCTACAATGCAAATTAGTGAGTGTACAGCTTGTATAACAGTGTAAATTTGCTGTCCCCTCAAATTAACTCCACACACAGACATTAATGTCTAAACCGCTGGCAACAAAAGTGAGTATACCCCTAAGTGAAAATGTCCAAATTGGGCCCAAAGTGTCAATATTTTGTGTGGCCACCATTATTTTCCAGCACTGCTTTAACCCTCTTGGGCATGGAGTTCACCATAGCTTCACAGGTTGCCACTGGAGTCCTCTTCCACTCCTCCACGAAGACATCACGGAGCTTGTAGATGTTAGAGACCTTGTGCTCCTCCACCTTCTGTTTGAGGATGCCCCACAGATGCTCAATAGGGTTTAGGTCTGGAGACATGCTTGGCCAGTCCATCACCTTCACCCTCAGCTTCTTTAGCAAGGCAGTGGTCGTCTTGGAGGTGTGGTTGGGGTCGTTATCCTGCTGGAATACTGCCCTGCGGCCCAGTCTCCAAAGGGAGGGGATCATGCTCTGTTTCAGTATGTCACAGTACATGTTGGCATTCATGGTTCCCTCAATGAACTGTAGCTCCCCAGTGCTGGCAGCACTCATGCAGCCCCAGACCATGACACTCCCACCACCATGCTTGACTGTAGGCAAGACACACTTGTCTTTGTACTCCTCACCTGGTTTCTGCCACACACACTTGACACCATCTGAACCAAATAAGTTTATCTTGGTCTCATCAGATCACAGGACATGGTTCCAGTAATCCATGTTCTTAGTCTGCTTGTCTTCAGCAAACTGTTTGCGAGCTTTCTTGTGCATCATCTTTAGAAGAGGCTTCTTCTGGGATGAAAGCAATGTTGGCAGCACTCATATGTCTATTTCCCAAAGACAACCTCTGGATATGACGCTGAGCACGTACACTCAACTTCTTTGGTCGACCATGGCGAGGCCTGTTCTGAGTGGAACCTGTCCTGTTAAACCGCTGTATGGTCTTGGCCACCGTGCTGCAGCTCAGTGTCAGGGTCTTGGCAATCTTTTTATAGCCTAGGCGATCTTAATGTAGAGCAATAATTATTTTTTTCAGATCCTCAGAGAGTTCTTTGCCATGAGGTGCCATGTTGAACTTCCAGTGACCAGTATGAGGGAGTGTGAGAGTGTGACACCAAATTTAACACATCTGCTCCCCATTCACACCTGAGACCTTGTAACACTAATGAGTCACATGACACTGGGGAGGGAAAATGGCTAATTTGGCCCAATTTGGACATTATAACTTAGGGGTGTACTCACATTTGTTGCCAGCAGTTTAGACATTAATGGCTGTATGTTGAGTTATTTTGAGGGGACAGCAAATTTACACTGTTATACAAGCTGTACTCACTACTTTACATTGTAGCAAAGTGTCATTTCTTCAGTGTTGTCACATGAAAAGATATAATCAAATATTTACAAAAATGTGAGGGGTGTATTCACTTTTGTGAGATACTGTATTTAAAATAGAGAGTACAGGATGGATTTTTGCATTAAAGCTTTTGTACAGAAAATGAGTCCAAGGTTGCCTTAATTTTGTGGAACCTTGTAGTGGTCTGATCTTGTTCCACTTTTTTCCCTCTATGGTGATATAATATTTTCTCCATGTCCTTGGGAATTGGTGCAAAGCACTCTCTTGTTTGGGAACCTCCGTATCTGTGTCTGGCTCTGGACCCTTTGTGTCATCGTCTTGTTCAGAACCCTCTGCGTCTGTGTCTCTTTCTGTTTCTGGCTCTTGACCCTTTGCATCTCACCATCATTTTCAAAACCCTCTGTGTCACACTTTGACTTCAGACCTTCTGGTTCCAGGCTTGCCATGTCACTGACTGCCATACCTGTGGGAAATCAGCTTAAATAGTGTAAGTTTAATTTACAAACCCTTTTAGAAATACTACATGACCCAGTTTTAAATGTTATAGTTCCTAAAAATGCCTAAGTATTAGAACATATGCTCAACTAGTCTGTAAAACTACTGTAAAATTATAAACTTCACATTAATATAATTCATTACCTAACATAAAATATATGCATCCTAAAAATTTAATTAGTATCTAAAGGCATCATTTGGACATAACATGCCCATGAATAGAGGGTTTTTGAAAGTACATTTTTAAACTTGCATTTCAATTTCATAGCAAAATTCAATGAAACTGAATTGAGTACACTTTAGTAAAAGAAAATAGAAGTTAATTAAAATGTAATTTTCTTAAAGATTACACAAATCTATATGAAGGAATTTTGTTATGAAATTGAAATGTGTAAATTTTAGAAATGGTATAAAATATTTTGTATAATATGTGCAGGATACAGAACAGACCTTATTATACCATCTTTCAGGAATAGTGTGGGGAAGTTTGATTAATTGTAGTAACTTTGTTCGTTTGTATTTTTTAAATGAAAACAAAAATTCACAGAATTACCAATGCACATAAATAACAATCCAACTGATTAATTGACTAACTAATGCCTATGTTTCATTTATTTATTAATAATGATAATAGTAATAATAATAATGAAATCCATAAAATAGATAGTCAAGGGCATAGATCTGGCTTGAACATTGGGTGGTTGCATCATAAATCAATCTGTTTCAATTGTTCACCTCCCACTCATTTATTCATTTATTCAATCATTTATTCACCAATTATTGAAACACACCTTCATTTGTGCAGTTTTTCTTTTTTCCCATAAAATGTTGCCTAAATGAGCAAAGACCCAAGTACTGTAAAAGACAGATCAGCAGGTTTCAAACATTATCAGTAGGGGAAAAAAAGCCACAAAAAAGCCATGTTCGCAACTTTAGTGTCATGTGAAAATTAAACTATGACATTTTTGTGTTGAATGTTAAACAAATTTCTGTGGAGAGAAAGTTGCAGCCATCTATTTAAAAAATTGCAAAATGAAGAGATGTAATATGTTCTGTAGGGTACAAAAAAGATTTTACAACTTGTTTTGGAGCAGGCTGTCTCTCTTTTCAAAATCTATTAAAGTGGTTATCTTGTGTCATAGAAGTCAACACAACACAACGCTTGTAGAAATTAAAAATCCTATGCAAAAATTGTCAAATGCATAGGTGTAGGGTACTTTAAGGTACATATAGGGTTTTCCGACTTGATTTGGAGCAGTCTGTCTCTCCTATGGCGGTTATCTTGTCATTTAAGAAATAAAATGAACACATTGAAAATCAGAGGGAATTTATTTTCTCCAAAAATGTAGTTAAAATGTACTGAACTTTATCATGTGTCATTGAAGAAGTCAATATAAAACAATGCTTGTAGAAATTGAACATCTGATGCAAAAATTTTAAGATGACGAGATGAAGTATGTTCTGCAGGGTACTCAAAAGATTTTACAACTTGTTTTGGAGCTGTCTGTTCTTTCTTTCAAAATCGATTGAACTGGATCTTGTCATTGAGGAAGTCAATACAAGATGATACTTGAACAAATTGAAAAACGGGGGCAAAATTGTTTCCAAAATATTTTGATGGAATTTGAATTTAGAATATGTTATTGAAGTCTTTGTCCAAATAAAAATGTTTTGATGTTATGCACTCTGGGAAATGTGTATCTTTCTAGAATATGAAGAGGACAGTGACAGTGCCTCAAGACTGTAAAGGCCTCAGTATAATCATGACAAAGTTCTTCTTTGTTCTTCGATTTGGACTAAAAAGAAGTGCAAAACAGCTGATAAACGATATACTGTATGTGCACATTCAAATACCAGCCACACCGCTGAGGGAGGCATTTAGAGGAGCATTTAAATATGAGGACACACAAGACTACATGTAAATTAAATGTGTAATGACCTCATTCTATGAGTAGAGTTCACATGATATCAGTAAAATATGTTGTTTTAACCACTCGATGATGATTTAAAGTTACAAATATGCAGTAGACAATGTGTAATTTGTTCTCATTCTGTAATATGTTTACTTTCTGGTGCTAATGTGCTAACATGCTAATCACGGCCATTACATCAACCAATACACACACATCATGATATTATGGGAATTTGAAAATGTTGGAAAACGCAAAAGATGGTCTCTCAAATCCTTTCATTTAATTCCTATAGAACACTGTAACATAATATACACATAAAAGGTGTAGTATATCCTGTAGAGAGCACTTGATAATGTTAAAGATCTGCTAGGTCGAGGATGCTTTGGGTGACTTCCTTCAGCCATTGAAAAAGCATTGAAAATTTAGACTGTAAGAATCATTTGAGTTGACAGTGACTAAATAAAAAATTGTAGCATATTCTATACAGAATGATTGTTTTCCAAACTTGGGCTCATATTGATTCATATTTTATTGAAAACTTTATCATGCATAATTTCTCATTTAAAAAAAATATATTTTCCACTAAGTAAATTATCAAAAGTATATTTATGATTTCAATATGTTCCATGATGGTATAATGTAGCCTTGAGGCAACAAACTATAAAATTCCTAAAAATATATATATGTAGATTATATACACTTAATTCACATAACACTCCTTCGGGTATGGAAAAGAAGGAGACAGGGAGCAGTAAGACGCTTAATGTAGGCTTTTATTTTTCTGCATTCCACACTCTCTGTCTTCTCTCTCTCCTACCCCCATACCCCACTTCCGCCCCTCCTCTTCCATCCCGTTCCTGCCCCCAGAAGGCTGGGTGGTCCTGTGCCCAGGTTTCCTCTCTGCTTAGGGGGGTCTTCTCACCCTTCTCCTGCTAACTCAACTCTAAATTACTCTACAAGTGGCAAGGGCCCTTTGAAATCACACAGAGTCAGAGATCTCATTTATGAGGTTAAGCGAACAAAATATGATCCAGATCCCCTTAAATTCCACACCATTTGGCTTACACCAATTTGTGACTCTTCCTTTTGGTTTGTTAGGGGCCCTCGCCATGTTCCAGCGTCTCATGGATAAAGTTTTCAGGCCACATACAGCATATGCCGCCACCTATTTGAATTATAAAATTATTTATAGTAACATCTGGGAGCTGTCCTGAGATCGCTGTGACAGGCAGGGCTCAAGGCCAACCCTGAAGAATTGTGCAATTGGGCAGGTGGAAGTTCGAAATCTGGGGTTCCAGTTGGGTCATGGGCAGGTGCATCCCTGAGTTAATAAACCACAGCAAGAGCCCAAGACCAAAAAGGGGAAGTTCAAACTGTGAGACATTTTCTGGGGCTGGCTGCTACTACCGAAGGATTGTGCCTAGTTACTCTGACATCACCAGCCTGCTGACTGATCTTACGGGAAAGGTCAATTTCGATCTGGTTCATTGGATGGAGCTGTGCAAACAGCTTTTCTAAAAAGAAAACCTGCACTTTGTGGGGGACCACTTACATGCTCCATATTTCTCTCTCCTCTTTATTTTGCAGACAGATGCATCTGACAGAGGGCTGGGGGCAGTGCTCTCGCAGGAGGTGGAGGAGCAACTGGTGCTGTACATTAGTAGTAGGCTCATGCTGAGGGAAACTAAGTTCAGCACCATGGAGAAGGAGTGTCTAGCAATCAAGAGGGCCATCCTCACTCTCCGCTACTACCTGCTGGGGTGGGCCTTCACCCTCTGTTCAGATCACACCCCACACCAGTGGCTCCACCACATGAAGAATACCAATGCGCGGATCACCCGTTGGTACCTAGCACTTCAGACATTAAAATTTGAGGTGATCCACAGACCAGGTGCACAGATGGCTGTGGCTTGCCTTATCTCCAGGAATGGGGGAATGGGGGCATGGTCGTGTGTCTGTTTGCGGGAGTGGTGTGGCTAGTCAAGCTGGTTGACAGCTTTTTATCATTACAGTGATAGCAGAGAGAGTTGTTAAAACAGTTGAACATGCCAGAGTAGAGCGAGAGAGAATGACATGATTGTGCAGCGACTGCATGTCTTTTTTGAGTGTTCTAATCTTTTAGTGTTGTGAATCTGAGATTTCAAGAAGTTCATGCTGACAGTGCTTTCTGTCTCCTAGAGATGAAAGTAGTTTGGTACGAAAAATTAAACTCAATCCCAGAACAACAGCAAAGGACCTTGTGAAGATGCTTGAGGAAATAGATAGACAATTATCTATATCCACAGTAAAATGAGTCCTTTATCTACATAACTGGAAAGGCTGCTCTCCAAGGAAAAAGCCACTGCTCCAAAAACGCCATAAAGTCAGACTACATTTTTCAAGTGCACATGGGGACAAAGATCTTACTTTTTGGAGAAATGAAACAAAATTGTGATAATGACCATTGTTATATTAGGAGGAAAAATGGTGAGGCTTGCAAGCTGAAGAACACCATCCCAACCGTGAATCATGGGGGTGGCAGCATCATTTTGTGGGGGTGCTTTGCTGCAGGAGGGACTGGTGCACTTCACAAAATAGATGGGATCATGAGGAAGAAAATTTATGTGGATATAATGAAACGACATCAGCCAGGAAGTTATAGCTCAGTCACTAATGGGTCTTCCAAATGGACAATGACTCAAAGCATACCTCCAAAGTTGTGACAAAATGACTTATGGACAAAAAATCAAGGTATTGGAGTGGCCATCACAAAGCCCTGACCTCAATCCAATAGAACATTTGTGGGCAGAACTGAAAAAGAGTGTGCAAGCAAGGAGGCCTACAAACCTGACTCAGTTACACCAGTTCTGTCTGGAGGAATGGACTAAAATTCCAGCAACTTATTGTGAGAAAATTGTGGAAGGCTACCCAAAATGTTTGAACCAAGTTAAACAATTTAAAGGCAATGCAACAAATAATAACAAAGTGTGTGTAAACTTCTGACCCACTGGGAATGTGAAATAAATTATTCTCTAAGGTTTATGTAAACTTTTCACTTCAACTGTCAGTGTATAATATATATATATATATATATATATATATATATATATATATATATATATATAAAATTATAATTTTGTAATGCATAATTAGAAAGTTGTTGAATGAGGAAGTTTGAATGTGCAAATGTGAAACCAGCTTTACCGCTGTACTCCACTCTTAAACATTACAAAAAACTTTAATCAAATTCATCACTTTATAATCACAACATCTAAAAATATTAAACTTACTAGTTTGTTGTTGGATGATTAGTGGAGCATCCTGTCCCAAGGATGCGTTTCTTTCTTTCTCACATTCCGGGCAGCCTCAACACGGCTGCGGACGTGCTGTTGCAACAAGGTACACCTAGTGGAGATTGGAGGCTTCCCCCCCATTCGGTCCAGCTGATTTGGGAATGGTTCGGCAAGGCACAGGTAGACATGTTTGCCTCCAAAGAGACCTTCCACTGCCCGCTCTGGTACTCCCGAACGGAGGCTCCCCTCGGGACAGACGCACAGCTGGCCCTGGCGGCTACACAAATAAGCATTTTCATAGGTGAGCCTTCTTGCACGGGTGCTGTGCAAGGTCAGGGATGACAAGGAACAAGTGATTCTGGTGGCCCCCTACTGGCCCACTCGGACTTGGTTCTCGGACATCGTGCTCCTCGCGACAGCCCCTCCCTGGCGAATTCCCCAGAGGAAGGATTCTTCTTTCTCATAGACACGATCAACCCAGCCAGAGCTCCCTCTACCAGGCAACTTTACGATCTGAAGTGGCGCTTGTTTGCGAATTGGTGTTCTTCCCGGTCTGAAGACCCGCAGAGGTGCGCAGTCAGGTCAGTGCTCTCATTCCTGCAGGAGAGGTTGGAGGGGAGGCTGTCCCCCTCCACCTTGAGGGTGTATTTTGCCGCCATGACGTAGTAGTAGTAGTAGTAGTAGTAGTATCAGGTTGAACCCTCCCCGGCCAAGCCTGTTCCCCTCCTGGGATATCTCAGTGGTCCTCTCAGGCCTTCAGAGATCCCCCTTCATGCCGCTAGAATCAGTCGAGCTCATGGCCGTCTCCCTGAAGACGGCCCTCCTGATCGCGATCGCTTCCATCAAGAGGGTTGGGGACCTGCAAGCGTTCTCTGTCAGCAACACCTGCCTGGAGTTCGGTCTGGCAGACACTCACGTTGTCCTAAGACCACAACCGGGCTATGTGCCCAAGGTTCCTACGACTCCCTTCAGAGACCAGGTAGTGAACCTGCAAGTGCTGCCCCAGGAGGAGGCAGACCCAGCCCTTTCGTTGCTGTGTCCAGTGCGTGCCCTGCATACTAATGTGGACCGCACACAGAGCTTTAGACGTTCTGAGCAGCACTTTGTCTGCTTTGGTGGACAGCGGAAAGGGAACGCTGTCTCCAAACATAGGCTTTCCCACTGGGTGGTGGATACCATTCTGTTGGCCTATCACACCCAGGCCGTGCCACCCCCCCTTACGGGTTCGAGCCCACTCTACCAGGAGTGTGGCATCCTCATGGGCAGTGGCTAGGGGCACCTCCTTAGCAGACATATGCAGAGCAGCGGGTTGGACAACACCCAATACCTTTACGAGATTTTACAATCTCACGGTTGAGTCTGTTTCATCCCATGTTGTCTCAGATCCAAGCCGGTAGAACTCGGTAAACGTGGAAACAATGAGAGTACAGAGTACTGAAACTACTCTGTACTGGAATAGGTGCTCCACAGGACGGGCCTCCGTGTTATCCCCCTGTGTGTATTTTCCGCGGTACAGTCCCCTTGCGAGTGGACCCACGTCTCCCTTGGGCAGTCCCCGCTGCCCCCCTGTCGCTGTGACAGCGTCGAAGTGCGTGACAGACGGGGAACGTCTAGGTTACTATGGTAACTTCCATTCCCTGATGGAGGGAACGAGACATTGCGTTCTCCCGGCCACGATGCTGAACCGAGCCACTGTTGCGGCTGAACCTCATTATCGGTTTCCTCAGGGCATAGAATGGACAGACACATTTCCCTCTCTTTAAACCCGTATGTCCAGGGGCTGGACATGCAAATTCTGTCTGCCAATTTCTCATTAGCCTTTTCTCAAGGTTAGAGATGTGTGAGGCTCTCAAGAGAGACCCCTAGTGTCGCTTCTTCAACACAACGCCTCGATCCCTCCATCAGGGAACGGAGGTTACAATAGTAACCTAGACATTATGAACTGTTCTTTATATAAAAGGGGTCAAATTGACCCTTAAGTACATCTAAGAATTTTTTTTATTGCTTTGTTTATAAATACATTGTCAGGTTCATGTCATTGAGATGTCATGTAGTTTCAAGCCTAAAAGTTTAAGTGAAGTTCATGAAAGTCAGCTTAATAATCCAATAAGGGCCAAATTGACCCTCTAGACATAGGAGGGGCTATGGGGTACCACAAGGTTCTGTATTTGGCCCTTTTTCATTGTTTAATATCCAGGGGTGGAAAGAGTACTGAAAATCATACTCAAGTAGAAGTACGGTTACTTCCCAAAATGAAAGTGAATCAGTGCTAAAATATCGGAACTCCACAAATCACATAAATCAGCATAAAAGTAGTCTAATTCATGTGCCTCCAGTCGTTTAATCCATGTCTTCAGAAGCGATGTGATAGATGGGGTGAGAAACAGATCAATATTTAATTCCTTTTTAACAATTTTTTCTCCTCCCTGTCTCCACTTTAACTTTCACTTTCTTCTTGTGTTTTTGGTGATTCACATTCTTCATGCATATCACCACCTACTGGGCAGAGAGAATTGACTTGGAGCAAAAATGGACTTAAATAGTGATCTGTTTCTCATCCACACCGGTCATATAAATTCTGAAGTCATAGATTAAACCACTGGAGTTGGATGTATTTATTTTATGTTGCTTTTATGTACTTTTTGGAATGTCAAAATTTTGGCACTTCCATTGAATGGACCTACAGAAATATGAAATATTCTTCTAAAAATCTTAATGTGTGTCATAGACAGATGGCACGAGGGTGAGTAAATGATAAAGAAATAATTCACACAAAATGAAAATTCTCTTAAGTAGCACAGGTTGGGCCACATTGTCCTCCTTTTGAGATACAATGTTCAACATCGATTTAGTTCTTGTACCTTTTAAGCCGAGAAATAGTTGTGTTCTCGATGCACAATTTTCAGAAGTTTGTGACTGGTGGAATGTTCTGCTGAAGTATTGCTCTGCAAATGTTGATACTTTTCTATCTTTATAAAGGCTAAGCATAATTGTAAATTATTTTCTCATCTCTACTTTCCTGGTAATTTATTGTACCAATTAACACAATCTCTACATCAGGGGTCAGTATTATTAAAAATATTATTATTAAAAATGTCACTGTTACATTAATACTTTTAAAGCTACTCAAGTTATTTGGACAAATGTAGTGAGTGATTTTCTCGTTACTTTGTTTATGTTGTTTGACTAATAGATTTTATATGACATAGCCTACTAGACAGTGCTCAATTTGGCTACATGTACACTTCAAGTCCAACATTTTGATGCAAATACACATACAGATAAACATCTAGAACATTTTATTGCCCAGCCCTATTAATAACATTGCCTTAATCTCTCACAGCATCCAATAAACTCATTGATAGATAGTTAAATTACAGGATACGTTATAGACACGCAGAATCTAGTAAGCAGAAATTTGAAATTTACCTTGATATGTTTCTTCAAATTAGAGGCAGGATTAATGCTGATATCTGGCTTGAACAAGTTAAACTCACGTGACACAGTCATGCAATTGGCCTTTTTCAATGCGAAAAGCCTTTTCAGGTGTGGCCTGATATGTTCAGCTGTAAATTGTGCTTGAGGCATTCTCCACAGTTGGCGCCAGATCTGGAGCTGCTGTTAAATTTTTTTTACTAATAAATAAATTAGTAAATGAATAAATATTTAAATGTGATTTGATTTGACGGGAGTCACAGGACTCTCCCTAGCCAAGTCCAGCTACAGCACTTAAAATGTTCTCAAGTAAAAGTATAAACATTTTAAACTACTTAAAAAAGTTACATTCTTGGGGAGAAGTAGTTAATTACAGAAATGTGAGTATTTGTAATTCATTACTTTACACCCCTGTTTATATCTTAAATTTAATTTGACATAACTGAATTGAAAAACTCTCCAGATATATGAGAGCAAAACTGAGGTAATTTTTTTTAATAAACTTTCTTTGAGATGTCGGAGGTTGCTTGGCACACAGGACATACAGGACACATTTAAATTGATGCAAAAGTGTCTAATGGGGGATGGTACTTGTCAGTAATTCAGCAGAATGGGGTCAATTTCATGGTACATAAACATTCAGAAGCAACATGTCAATTTCCTGTCTGATCTGGTTAATTAAGTGATTTTATATTTATTGTATTGCTAATTTTTATTTCTAATATTTATATTTTTATAATGTACCAATAAATGCTGCATTGGCATTTGATGAAGGACGCACTTCCCGGCAGTTATTAAAGTATGTTCTTTAGGTATGCAGGTGAGCAGAAAGAATACATTCCAGACATACTTCATCCGGGAACGTGAACATTGTTTTGTGAACCAAATATATGACATAATAACAACAGTGAAAATAATCTTGTTTTGTTAAACAAGCACCATTTAAGTACAAGGAACAACATTCTTGGTGTAAATGGCAGTTACTGTACAGTTGAAAATATCTGCCCGACTCGCAGTTGACTGGAAATTGAATTCTTTTTTAAAATCTAGTGTTTTGAACTTGACGTCTCTCGTGTTGGATTATAGAATAGTAAAGTGTCCAGTCAATGCTAGAAACAGTTGGTCATCCTGGTATTTCTCACATACTGTGTTATGAATACAAAGGATACAAAAATATTGCTCCATTGGAATTATTTATTTATTTATTTTTTTTTTTTTACAGTTTTTACCTACACGTTTTATTTATTTTTCCCTGTATTTCAAAATGACAGCACATTTTTTTAATTAAAATTTCAAGAATAAACTGTTTTCGAAATGTGTCACGTGATATAACAAAGAAATTCTGTATAAATGTAATACGTCAAACAGCTATTTTTAACAGCTTTTAAATTACAATTTCAACAAAACTAACCATAAAAATAAAGTATTCTTTATTGACAAAAGTATCATAATTTTCGACATAATTTTACCAAAAAATTGCTTTTGTTATTGCGAAATATCACTGTCAATTACATACAAATATAAAAAATGTATAATTGCAAGAAAATATATGACTAAAGAAAGAAATATTTTGTAATTTTGCATAACTTAACCACTACTTTATATACATAAACTGAAGGAAAAAACCCACAAGTATTGACTATCCTATGAGTGTCACGGATTCACCTGACTCTCCCGCCACACACACACAACCTTCCCTCTTTCCCCGAATACTAATCACCTGCACCTGCCTTCGATCACCACGTCAATCATCTCCACTATATAAGCCCCACTCACTCCTCACTCAATGTCTGGTCTCCCATGGAATACAGACTCACTGACCTGTGACTTACCAATTCTCCTGAAATTCTCCAAGGTTCCTCTCCAACATCTTCTTCAACTTGTGTGTGTGTGTGTGTGTCACCTAAAGTATAATCACTCCCTACTTCAACACAAACTATCATCAGGTTTCTGTTCATCACAGCAGCTCAGTTCTGCATGTTTGTTACTCACCTGTTTACCTGTTTGTGTTTGTTCAATAAATACCTGCCTTCTATGGTTCAAACACCATCATCGAGTGTGAGTTTCCATAACAAAATGCATGAACCCAGCAGGTCAGGACCCATTTCATGAGCTGGTTGATAATCTCTGCCATGCACTAACTCTACCGGTTAACCCCTCAGCACCTCCGATCCCGACTAGCACTCCCTCCACCTCTTCTTCTTCACCGGTCAATTCTGCCAGTTGCGTGGTCAATCCAGCGCATTGATTTCCCACCGAGTGGGTGAAAATTTTCTCATCATCTCTCTGCTAGCAGGAATAGCACAGTTGGCTCAATCACACTGGGAACAAAACAGCCAAATTATTCAGTCACTTGAGAGCTTCATCCACTTCAAGGAAGTGTTTGGATGCCCAGTGGGAGATTCATCCATTAGTGAGCAACACTATAATCTCTACTGAGGTAAAAGTTTTGCACACTAGCTGCCTCCAGCAGATAGAATGAGCCCGCTCTCCTCATCAGCTACCGTCTGGGGCTCGGACCGAGGCTGCGGCTGCGGCTGTATTTCTCCTCCAACCATCAGGGGTGGCTGTGCCTCAGGTGGACACTAATTGCAGGGTTGGTGGTTCGATTCCTGGCCCACAAGACTCCACATACAGAAGTGTCCTTGGGCAAGACATTGAACCCCAAGTTGCTCCCAATGGCAGGCTAGTGCATTGCATGGCAGCTCTGCTGTCATTAGTGTGTGAATATGTGTGTGAATGGGTGAATGAGACGCAGTGTAAAGCGCTTTGAATACTGATAAGTTTAAAAAAGCGCTATATAAGTGCAGACCATTTACGATGACACCATGGGGCTAGAGCTCTTCATTAAACTCTCCATCTGCATTGCCAACTGAATGAAAGCCTGCCTAGATGAGTTACCCGCTTGGCATTCTCTGCCCGTTCCTCACCAAAAACCTTCTGTCCACTCTCCAGAACCAGAAAGTGAACCTATGCAAATGGATGCTTTTCCGCTGTCCCCGGGCGAGAGTGCCAACAACGGCTGACCCAGCGGCTTTACTTGTACTGCGGTGGTAAGGGACACGTCATCTCGGCATGTCCCATTCGTCCTCCACGCCCACTGGTGAGTCATGTTAACACTTCTAAGGTCAGTTATTCACCATTGTTAACCAGTGTGTGATGCTTACTGCTTCTGGTCTGTCACTCACAGGATCCGCTCTCCTCATCTCTGGGTCAGCTGGCAACTTCTTCTAAGATGCGCCCTGCTGCCAGCTTCAGCTCCAAAGGTGACTCTGTGGTCCCAACTTCAAGATACACTCCATAATCTACAAACCTCTGGGCAAATTTTCCACTGTGTGGGCCATGTTAAGCTTCAAATTGGATGTTTGCACTAGGAGGATATCATCCTACTGGTTCTGGAGAGCTCCACAGTCGACATTGTTTTTGGATATCCTTGGCTCATTCAATGTTCTCCCGTCATGTCCTGGTCCACCGGAAACCTCCTGAGGACCCCAGTGTTTTCCTTCCGGCTTCCCCAATCATCCCACTTCAAGACCTTCAGCTTCTATTGAGAAATCTCATCCTCTCCGTCTCAAAACCACCTTCATCGAGAGCCCATCTAGTTTAACCTTGGTGAAGATTCCATCCTGCTACTCCCAATGTCTTCTGCCCCCTACACACCTCACAACTACCTCCTAATCGACCATTGGACTGTGTAATAGACCTTCTCCCCAGTGAGCCAGTCCCCTATGGTAAGGTATACACACTCTCCATCCCAGAGCAAAAGGCCATGGAGGAGTATATTGAGGAGGCCCTTAACCAGGGCTACATTCAGCCATCCACATTCCCTGCTGCTTCTAGCTTTTTCTTTGTGGCAAAGAAGGATGGAGGCCTGCGGCCCTACATAGATTACCACTCCCTCAACAGAATAAAAGTAAAGTTCCGTCGTCCGCTTCCCCTCATCCCGACTGCCTTGGAAATGTTTAGAGGGGCTAAAATTTTCACCAAGCTGGACCTTCGCAGCACGTACAACCTCATTCAGATCCGTAAGGTAGACAAATGGAAGAACGTCTTTGTGACTCCTACAGGCCAATATGAGTACTGGGTGATGCCATATGGCGTGGTCAACGCCCCTTCCTTGTTCCAGGGGTTCGTGAATGAGGTGTTCCAAGAGTACTTTCATCGTTTCGTCCACGTCTACATAGATGACATTCTGGTCTACTCCCGGAACGAGAATGACCACCGTCAACATGTCGTGCTTGTGCTGGAAAGGCTGAAATCCATCAGACATCCCTCCTGTTCCTTGGCTACAACATCAGCCCTGAATGCATTCAGATGGACGAGGGGAAGGTAGAGGCTGTGCGATCGTGGTCCACTCCTTCCACCATCAGAGAACTCCAGCGCTTTTAAGGATTCACCCAATTCTACTGTCGATTCATTAAGAATTACAGCTCATCACTGCTCCATTAACTTCACTCCTCAAATCCAAGCCCAAGTCTCTATCCTAGACCCCCGAGGCCACATAAATTTTTTCCTAATTTAGTAGGTTTTACTCCGTTCTAAAATGTCCTAATTTTTGCCAATATATAGGCTGTAAGCAATCACTTGATAAAGTCATATACATAACATTATGAGAACAGAATGTTGTAAATTCTTTTCGCTTGCCCGTGTTTCAGCGCACTGTTAGAAGAGCACATCCACAACGGGAGTCTGGCTATAGCACGTAACTGCATTTGCATCCTTTTGTGCTGATACAACTTGTAATGTTACGTTTATGTTGTGTATCTAGGATATCTGATTAATCTAGGATGTGTCATAGAAGGGGCTTCAGTTTACTGGAGTTCATTTATTCTTCAGCTTCACCTAATGCAGCATAACAAACACATGCGAAGACTGACAAAGAAACCAGGGGAAACAAGGGCTTAAATATACAAGGGCCAACAAGAGAACGAGGAACACCTGGGGAAACAATCCAGGGAAAACTATTATAAAAAGAAACTACAAAGGACTACAAAATTATCAGGAACAGGGAACTAAACAAGAATTAAAACATAAAGTCAAAACAAAAACAGGGAATACATGACATTCAGATTGTTGAGTCTTTGTGACAACTGCGCTAAAAACAATCTAGACGCAGTGCAAACAGAGCGCAGGGGTCTCAACATGCATTTTTGAAGTTCTTTTTAACTTGACATGGTGTTTACAATGTGCCGGTACTGCGCGAGACACTGAAGAAAAAGGAGACGTGGTGCAAATGTCAAAGATATTCGTACTGCATGTGTTTAAAAAATGGGAAAACGGAGCAGACGTGTGCAAAACCACATCCGGTGTGAGCGGCCCTTTCTCATTCACGCATGTCTGAATGAGTGTGAGCGTGTGCGAAAGAAGATCGGTAAGCCTGTTTATTTTTCTTCCATTACAAACCCGAACCTGACCCAGACCTGGGTTCTTGGGTCCAGTCGGGCCCGAGTCGGGTAGCAGACCTCTAGCAGAATTGCAACATTTCTAATTTCTTAAATGTTCTACAAATTCCCCATCACTTGTAAATAGTTTGGCTAATTGTGCAATGCTTTTAGCAACCATTACGAGTACAGTACTCTCAGGTTCATTTAACACATTTTGTCATGATTGTCAAATCCCATCCACAAAATTCTTGGAAAGAGCCAAAAATGTCTACAGATTCCATCTGGGCCTAAGCTTTCTTACCTTCAGACTGTTGTTAAGGTTACAAAAGCCATGAATTTGAGTTGGGAACTGAAGGGTTTTATATAATTCACAATGTATAGGCTGAATAACACATTCAACATGTTCAACATTTAACACTAGTTTAAAAAAGAACTCACAGACTCTGCAATTTACAACAATCTGGTCAATCTTTCATTGTTCTTGAAAGTGGTCACCACCACCTGCCCAGCCTTTTCAGATTTCTTTTTACATTTGGACTGATTTATGCATTAGATCTGACTTACCCAAAAGAGTTTTAAAGACAGGTGGCTTTATAAGGTTTAACGTTGAAGGATGTGCAACACTTTTTCTTTATTTATGTTTAAGTTGCAAAATGTTCACATTTAAGGAAACTTAAAACAAAATAAAAACAAGGCAGTTGCATAACTTTTTTAAGTAATACTACTAGCGCATTTCATATTTTGATTGGACCAAAATAATTTCTATTAATTTATAGTTCCTGATAAAAAGTTATGCATACTTGAGACTTAAGTTTTGATACTTGTAAAGGCATTCAGTTGCCTTGAACTAGAAGTTAGTAGAACTTGTACAGGTTTACAGTGTTTTTAAACTCTCTAAAAATTGGCCCCATTTACTACCATTGTAAGTGCCTCACTTAAAAGGAAGGACGAGTCAAAATAATTTTGTGGTAATCAATACTGACACAAATGTTTTCGACTGAGCTTAACTTGTTGAACCTGTATTCCCTTAAGCTTTGAATGTGGAATGTACAACAGACTTCAGACATTTTTTCCAATAAATGTATTAGTTTCATACCGTGTGCTGCCTTTGTAGACTCGCTTGACAGTCACTGAAGAATGAGAAAATAGAATTGACATTCTAATTGGCATTACACCTAGTTCTAGTAACTTGACCTAACGTGATATAAACATGTAGGTTAAACAAGACAAGAAGTCTTACATGTAGGAGAACATAACTGATTCAAGTTAAATTAAAACCATTCATTCATATTAAACGAACACCATTAATGGTAAACAGCATTCATTCAAGTTAGTTTTACATGGTCCGTTTTATTGGGTTTAAATTGATCTGTTTTGTTAAGAGAACTTGTTTCAATCACGTGGCACCGCTGTCCATGACTGAATCATGTTCAGCCAAAGTCCTGTTTTTTAATAGTGTAATTTGTAATGTTTAAATGATCAAATGTTCCATTGCAGGTTCATTCTGCTTTTATTATTATTTTAAACATATGTGTATGAACGCGCCCGTGCATGTGTGAGTGAGTGTGTGCGTGCGTGCGTGCGTGCGTGTGTGTGTGTGTGTGATTGATGTCATGTTTTAATACATGTTATGTTAAGGCAAAAAGGCTATAGTATTGTTTTTCAGGGGTGGAAAAAAGCATTCCCAGAGCAAAAGCATTTTAGAGATTGGTTTGTCAGCTTTAAAAAATGATGAACCAATGAAAAAAGCAACAAAAGTGTTAAGTGTGAAAAATATGCTTAAGCAATTAAAGCCGTTGCTTTAATATGCTGAACAAATGAATTTGTATGTTAATTGTATGCAAATAATAATAATTATAAAGAATCAATGATTGGTGGTGTATTTTTTTAAAATTAGTATTGTGAACTATTTTCCACAATGTGCCAACATGCCAAAGTTTTAAAAATGTGCTGCAAAAATTTCACCATTTCAGTGATTTTAAAGTATTATGCTGACAAATCCTATCCTGTTTAAATTTTTTAAATGAAGAATGACACAATGCAAAAGTACAGTTCCCCGTCTGTCGCTCACTTCGATGTCGTGTCGAAGAAGCGACACTAGGGGTCTCTCTTGAGCACCGAATATGCCTCTGATCTATGAAAAAAGGCCAATGAGAGTTGGCGAACAGTATTTGCATACCCCGCCCCCGGATACGGATATAAAGGCAAGGGAAATACGCTCGTTCATTCAGTCATTTTCTTCGGAGCCGATGGTCGTGTATGCAGCCAGCTGCAAGTGACACAACTGTTTCCTGCTTCTATCTATTCCTGCTGTTGGATCTACGGCGCACTCTTCTCTTCTCTGCATGGCGTGCAGTTTGCCCCTGGGCGCTTCGACAGTGCAGAGTTAAAAGAGTTTTCCTATAAAGAGTAATTTTCTCTGTAAAAGACTTTAATTCTCTGAAAGAGCAACACACAGCGGCGTTGAACATCGTTTTCAGGACGTGTCTTTTTAAAGATGCCATTCAACCCCTGTGTAGTTCCTGGATGCGGTAGAGTGCTCTCCACTTCAGACGGCCACAGGCGCTGTCTCATGTGTCTGGGCGCTGATCACACTGAGGCAGCGTTTGTGGATGGTTCATGCTACGGCTACGTTGCGGTCGCATGGCAACGTTGCGGTCGCGGCGCGCTTTCAATAGAAAGCACGCCACTCCAGCCGCCCCCCGTGTCGCTCCTTCTTCCCAGGGGATTGAGGACGATGCGGCTGGCAATGGAGGCGATTTGGGGAGGGCAGCGGGTGCAGCTCCACCGGGTATTTCACATATCCTGCTGCGCCGCAAACCTGCCGCCACGCTCACTGCCCCTGTCTGCTCGCCGAGGGCGTCCCCCTGCGGCCAAGAAATCTGCTCCGCCTCAACCCGGGCCCAGCTCTCAGCCCCAGCATCGAGCACACCGCAGGAAGCAGACTTGGACCCCCTCGAGGACCCGTAAGGCTCCCAGGCACTCCTGAAATGGACGACCCAGCGACAGAGATGGTAGCTCCGGAGGTGGTAAGACCGCTCCGTCCCCCGGTGGAGGGCCGGCAGGAGAATCTTTTGTTTTTAAACAATTTTCATTTGCCGCCCCCCTTAGATGATTCTCAATAAAAGAGCTATTTCCTATGTCTCTGGGTCACCTGGTCACAGCACTTTGCCACCAGATCTCAACAGTCCCGGCTTCCTGGACATGGACCACCCGTCTCCAGCCCCACGACTGTTCCCCGGCCGGCCGGTTCCGACGTGTCTAGAGGACGCCTACCATGGACCTCCTCCTCAGTAGCCAACCCACCCCTGCCGGGTGTGCGGAGCAAGTTAAGTGCTTTGAATATTTTCTCAGCACCCCAGCCTCGGGTCGCCCTGTCACCACCCGACGCTGCCCTACCTGCTCCGCCCCGCTGCGAAGCTCCACCGGGTACGTCAAAATTAATCGTCCCTTTGGTGCCCCTAACGCAGAGGTTGGACGCGTGGCTTTCACTTCCCAACCCGTCTCGCTGGCTGGCCCGGACCATTCGACTTGGTTACGCAATTCAGTTTGCCAGGCCCCCGCCCCCCTTCATAGGTGTCCGCTTTTCCGCAGTACACGGCGAACATGCCCAGTCCCTGCGCGCAGAAATTGCTACTCTTTTGTTCAAAAACGCGATAGAGCCTGTCCCTCCAACCGAGATGAAGGGTTTCTACAGCCCTTACTTCATCATACCCAAGAAAGGCGGTGGCTTACGACCAATCTTGGACCTGCGAGTTCTCAACCAAGCGTTGCACAAACTCCCGTTCAAAATGCTCACGCAGAGACACATCTTAACCTGCGTCCGGCATCTAGATTGGTTCGCAGCGGTAGACCTGAAGGACACGTACTTCAACGTCTCCATTCTGCCTCGACACCGCCCCTTCCTGCGGTTTGCGTTCGATGGCCAGGCGTATCAGTACAAAGTCCTCCCCTTCGGCCTGTCTCTGTCCCCTCGCGTCTTCACGAAAGTCACAGAGGCAGCTCTTGCCCCGCTCCGAGAAGCCGGCATCCGCATACTCAATTACCTCGACGACTGGCTTATTCTGGCCCATTCATGAGAGTTACTATGTGCTCACAGAGACCAGGTGCTCAGGCACCTCAGCCGTTTGGGGCTTCAGGTCAACTGGGAAAAGAGCAAGCTTACTCCAGTCCAGAGCATCTCTTTTCTCAGTATAGAGTTAGACTCGGTCTCAATGTCAGCACGTCTCACCAACGAGCGTGCCCAGTCAGTGCGTCGCTGCCTTCAGGTCTCTTTAAAACTTTTCCAGAGGCTCCTGGGGTATATGGTGTCCTCCCCAGCGGTCGCGCTGCTGGGGTTGATGCATATGAGACCGCTTCAACACTGGCTTCAGACCCGACTCCCAAGATGAGCATGGCGCCGCAGCATGCACCGTGTGACAATCACCTCCGTCTGTCGCCAAACATTCAAACCCTGGACAGACCTCTGTTTCTTACGGGCAGGAGTACCCTTACAGCAGGTGTCCTGACGCGTCCTGGTCACGACCAACGCCTCCAGATCGGGTTGGGGCGCCGTTTGCACCAGGCACACAGCAGCAGGCCGTTGGAAAGGAGCCTAGCTGTGTTGGCACATCAATTGCCTCAAGTTGTTGACCGTCCTTTTGGCCCTGCGGAAGTTTCTCCCGTTAGATCGTGAAACATATCCTGGTCAGGTCGGTCAGCATCACTGCAGTGGCATACATAAATTGCCAATGCGGCGTACGCTCCCGCCATATGTCACAACTCGCCCATTGTCTCCTCCTTTGGAGCCAGCAGCGACTCAAGTCGCGCCACTCACATCCCCAGCAACCTCAATGTGATAGAGGACGCGCTGTCACGACAACGCTTGCCTGGCAGAGAGTGGAGGCTTCACCCCCACACGGTTCAGCTGATCTGGGGATGGTTCGGCAAGGCCCAGGTAGACCTGTTTGCCTCCCGAGAGACCTCCCACTGCCCGCTCTGGTAGTGTACTGTATATAGTAAGGAAGCAAGAATATTCAGAAGCAGCCTATGACTTTATTGTGTTATCTTTGACAAGATTGAGATAAACTAGATATCGCAGAGTCCTTTTCTCCTGATATACACACTCATGCAAAAACCTTGTATTATCTTTTGTTTCAGTCCTAAATTTTAATAGACAAATAAAGGCTTTACACATTTCCAACAGTGCTTTGACAAGCATATATTATTGTTATTTTCAAATACGCTCTATAAATATTTAATTTGGTTTGACATGCACATAATAAATCCTGCTATAGAGAGACGATCAGCATTTCAATGATTATCAAATAAACAAAATATTTTTCCTTATGAGCTGTATGCAAATCTTTTAAGAAAGGCACTATGCATTATGTTTTACTTGACTGGATAAAAAAAGTTCAAAGACAACAGTGAGGTGAAGCACTATATTTTAGTGGGCAGAATTGATGAATGGTTGGCTCAGTATTGCACAGGCCAGCAGTTTATCAGAGCACAGCTGCTGACACAAACAGCTGTGCCATCTGCACTGCACTCTTCTGCACTGCACTCTAGTTATTAATGTCCACTGGGATGAATGAATAAACTGATCAGGCAAAATAGAGTCTTGTGTCACTGCAATCAATCTGAATGGTAAAGAATTAGCCCACAATTTAAGGGGTACAAAGTCAGTGATTGGATCAAGTTCTTTCACATTGACCCAATGTAGCAGACTTTGTAGCAGGGATCACAAACAGCACCATACCTGTAATCTCTGTAACGTGCCTTTTATTTTAATTTATTTAGTGGTGTCACTTTGATTGTTTTTCCACATTAAACTTATGTAAAACTCAAGCTTCATAAATAAAATAATTATTTTTGAGTCTAAATATTTTATTATTATTATTATTATTATTATTATTGTCATTAAATTTAGTCAGAAAGCTTTTGTTGGACTAATGAAATTTCTGCTTCTTGTTATTCCAATTGAACTTTATCTGTGGTGAGGCTAATTTACTTAAAATTCCAACTCATTCAATTTTGCCCAACCTTGTGCCCAGTTTTTGTCCCCGAGTGTTTCGCAGGCTTATTCACATGGCTGTGCTATTGATGAAAATGTTCTCATTTGACAGGCAGGGGGCGCTCTGCTCAAGTTTAGGGTTTTTCAATTCAGCGCCTGGGGTTTTGTAGAAAATGTTCAGCAGCTGATTATTATTCTTTGTTTGCTGGATTCTCTTGTATGACATCCTGCTGTAAAAAAATCTATGCCCATTCATTTTAATGGCAAGTCTAAGCGTGCACAAGTTGTTTGTCTTTAAAGGATGCACAGAGGTCATACAGTAGGCTATTTGCACAAGTATTAGAAATTATTCATTTCCGTTTTAATGATTTACCTAAGGGGTGTAATGGCTATTAGAATAACTTAAAACAAATTGAATGCTTAAGTTTAATTGGCTGAAGTTTAAAATCTAAAAATTATTATTTTCTGTGACGTTCAGTCTCTGCTGAGCGCAAACACTGGGACTCGCTTCTGAAACAGGTTCAGATGACAGTGAGAGCGTTTTCGGGCGATGCGAAGAGATACGGCAGCTCTCCAACACCTGACTCAGTGCTTGCAGAAGTCTCTTCTCTGTTCAGTAAATCCGCTTCCATGTTTATTACGCCCGGGACATGCGTCATGCATAATGAATAATGCCAATTTCAGCCAATGGAAGTAGGGAAATATATTAGTGATGTTTAGAAAGTGAAAACGATACTACATTCATTGCGTTTACTTTTTAAAAAAAATGTTAAACAGCCTATCCAGTGTCGGTCCTAGGTGGACCTATAAGCCAAACTTGTTGGAGAAAAATGGGAGAAAGACAGACACAAATATTAAAATGAGAATAAGACAGATAAAATATTAAAATGGAAGATAAATGAACAATTACATAAATGAATCTTTTTAAAAAGATCAACATTGATTGATTTTCTGATTGCTAAAATTTACCAGAAAATATGAAATATATTTTTCCTCAAGAAATCTTGAACATAAGAGCATATTTTTCTAAATGTGCACACTGTTGACTAAAAGTTCTAATGGAAATTGTTTATTGAAGCATTGATATGACATTCAGCAGAGCATGCATGATTGAACAGGTAGCCTATATGATTGTAACATTCTTTATTACAAATAATACATGTTGCGTTTTGATTTTGCATGCTTTGTTGTGTATAAATACAAATTCTGAAATTACTTTCAATGTGGCATTTCTGTCATAAACCATTGGTACAATGTAAACATTTCAGAATGTTAGTTCTCCTTAGATAAATGTTCAGAACATTTATCTAAGGAGAACTATTATAATTCAGACTTGAATGAAGCAGTGCCAACTATATTGGACACGACATTAAAGGTGCAGTAATTCTCAGTAAATCTAATCCAATACACTTTTTTTGTCACATTTTTAAAATATATCCTCACAGTCTGCTAGCTGCCTGTTCTGTGGGTGGGCTGAAAAAAAGTAGTATTTTTACACAGCCCTGGCTCTGTAAATGGGACAGAAACAAGTGGATCAGACTGATCCACACGACACTACTCCAGTCAATCAAACACAGAGGATGGTTCTTGCGAGTGCACAGGATGGGGGGTGGGGGCAGAGCGAGAGGGAAATTCATTAGAAGAGCGATGGCAAATCTGTCTGATGTGAACTTTCTAAACTCCAAGGAGGACAAATGGATAAGAAACAGACCAAGAGAAAAAGGTCAGACGAATATAAACTAAAAAATACCTCTGAGAGGTAAAAGGCTTGAAGATGGATGCAGAAGTTGCTCTTCTTCCTCTCGATAGGTGGGTAAAATAAATTGTGCTCTGTTTCACAGAACCCATATATACTGTTGTAGTAATGTTAGATTTAGTAGCAGGAGAGTTGTGAGTGTCTGGAGCTGGTGTGCTTCTAATGGAGCACTGAAGGGAGGGGTGTGTTTGATTGGGCAGTTAAGTTGGAATATCAACAATGTTTCTAAGGAATTGCTGAGAGCACCTTTAATGCCGATGAGTAACAAAGGTAACACTTTATAATAAAAGTGCATGAATAATCATGAATTAATACCTGAATTAATAGTTACTTCCACATAAATTAATGATCAGTTAAGGAATGGACTAATCAGGAATAAATGAATAGCTAACATTAACTACAACATGACTAATATAAATTCATGCTTTAATAACAGTCACCTTAATTACATGTTAGTACATGTTTGATAGTTAATGCATTAATTGACATTAGTGAATAAACTAAATCAAACAGCCTTTACAAGAAATAATGTGAAGTACTTCAACCTTGAATTAAACATTCATATTTAATATTGTCATAATTAAAATATTTTCTAATGTTTTTAGCTGTCTGAAGTTTCGCCACAAACGTCATTGAATGACGCAGTATAATTTCAAAATTTTTTAAATGGATATAGAAAACTGAAAAACAATATTATAATGATCAACAACAATTTGATCTCAGCCCATTTTACATTATCCTCCATCCTCATACTCTACCAATCAAATCACTCGTCATGCGGACCACAGAAAAAGGAAGTCTTTATGTTGCTGGATCAATATTTGATTTTGTTATAAATATTTTTCGTGGTTAATATGTGACTTTCATCAGTACTCAAAATCAAAATCAAAAATTATGATGATGCTTGGATCATCATCATTGTTGTTAATAATATTAATTTGTTTTGTTCATTATTCTGTGGACATTTGTGAATTTAAACATTCAATCATTTATTGGGTGAACTTTATCCATTTCATGTGCAGATATTTCGCAATATTTTTGCAGAACTACAGTATGTGGAGAGTTTGTTTCTGATGTGGATGTGTCCAAATATATAATAAGTCAATACAGAAGCACTCTCGTTGTGGAATAAGTAAAGCTGGAACAAAACTTGTACATTGAGCATCTTTAAAGGAAACAACCCGGTGTTAAAGTACATCTTAAATGCAGTTATATTTTATTATGTTTTAGCTTTATTAAAGTTCAAATAATATAGAAGCAGATCATGTAAATAACTACAAACTCAGACACTGGCATTTCTCATTGCAGTCAGCGCCTCTTCTATTATTTGCGCAAATGTCCCGTTCTAAGGGGGAGATATGGAAACTGCACCCAGCTGATGCACACTCATCAGCTCACCCCTCGAGCAAGGGCGCTTGCTGCAGCTAGATTATAACGTGATGACTCCTGACTTATTGAATCATAATATACACTCACCTAAAGGATTATTAGGAACACCTGTTCAATTTCTCATTAATGCAATTATCTAATCAACCAATCACATGGCAGTTGCTTCAATGCATTTAGGGGTGTGGTCCTGGTCAAGACAATCTCCTGTACTCCAAACTGAATGTCAGAATGGGAAAGAAAGGTGATTTAAGCAATTTTGAGCGTGGCATGGTTGTTGGTGCCAGACGGGCCGGTCTGAGTATTTCAAAATCTGCTCAGTTACTGGGATTTTCACGCACAACCATTTCTAGGGTTTACAAAGAATGGTGTGAAAAGGGAAAAACATCCAGTATGCAGCAGTCCTGTGGGCGAAAATGCCTTGTTGATGCTAGAGGTCAGAGGAGAATGGGCCGACTGATTCAAGCTGATAGAAGAGCAACTTTGACTGAAATAACCACTCGTTACAACCGAGGTATACAGCAAAGCATTTGTGAAGCCACAACATGCACAACCTTGAGGCGGATGGGCTACAACAGTAGAAGACCCCACCGGGTACCACTCACCTCCACTACAAATAGGAAAAAGAAGCTACAATTTGCAAGAGCTCACTAAAATTGGACAGTTGAAGACTGGAAAAATGTTGCCTGGTCTGATGAGTCTCAATTTCTGTTGAGACATTCAGATGGTAGAGTCAGAATTTGGCGTAAACAGAATGAGAACATGGATCCATCATGCCTTGTTACCACTGTGCAGGCTGCTGGTGGTGGTGTAATGGTGTGGGGGATGTTTTCTTGGCACACTTTAGGCCCCTTAGTGCCAATTGGGCATTGTTTAAATGCCATGGCCTACCTGAGCATTGTTTCTGACCATGTCCATCCCTTTATGGCCACCATGTACCCATCCTCTGATGGCTACTTCCAGCAGGATAATGCACCATGTCACAAAGCTCGAATCATTTCAAATTGGTTTCTTGAACATGACAATGAGTTCACTGTACTAAAATGGCCCCCACAGTCACCAGATCTCAACCCAATAGAGCATCTTTGGGATGTGGTGGAACGGGAGCTTCGTGCCCTGGATGTGCATCCCACAAATCTCCATCAACTGCAAGATGCTATCCAATCAATATGGGCCAACATTTCTAAAGAATGCTTTCAGCACCTTGTTGAATCAATGCCACATAGAATTAAGGCAGTTCTGAAGGCGAAAGGGGGTCAAACACAGTATTAGTATGGTGTTCCTAATAATCCTTTAGGTGAGTGTATGTCACAGTCTATTTCTTATCATGAAGAAAATTGGCAAAACGCAGCTTTATTAATACGAGAGTTTTTTTGTGTGTGTGAGTTAAAGATGGATTGAAGTGAACAGAAAGGTGAGAGAGGGTAGTCTTCACCCCATTATACACTGCAATAAAATTGATTTTTGTTTAGTTTTTGTTTTGGCTTGTTTTAAAATATAAATATCTAAAACTTCTTCAAAACAATGTACATTTACTTTAGCTGCTATACTGCAGAAGTTTTTCTTTTTATGTGAAAATGTTGAATATAATATTCAAAAATATTTTAAAATATCTAAAAATCCTTTAAGAAAATCTGCATTCACCTGAGAAGCAGCATAACATATATTTTAGAGAATAGATCATGAATATAAGTATATTTTGTATTTAATAAAAACACTTATATTTAAGATACATCGTCTTAAAGCAAGTCTAAATATCTTAAATGTTGCTTCTCAATTAAATGTATCTTTTTTTTTTTTTTTTTTTTTTTAGATGATTTTAAATGGAAAACAATAGGATTTTTTGCAGGGAATTTCTTTACTTAATTAAACTTAATATAAAAAAAAATTCCCTTTAATTCAATGAGTCATTTAGAGGTATTTTTTAAAAGATGATTTTGTCATCTTTATTGGTAGTAAGCACGTTTAATACAACCTTTTAAGTTGAGGGCACAATCTGAAAAATCAGTTAAGAGCTAATGACTAATCATTGCAATAATCACCAAATAGTTGAATAATCGTTCTGATAATCGGTAGATTAATCGGTTATCAAAATAATCCTTAGTTGCAGCCTTAATCATGTCATGACTTTACTTGGTGGGGCAAATCATTACAAACTTACTATCAACAACACATGTACTACACAAATATTCATCCCAGTTAAATCAGATATTATTTAGCATAATTTTGTTTGTCATGAGGTAAAAGCTGATTCGGACTTGACCTGCATATGGATGATGAGTGAACTGAGTGGTAGGACCGACAGTGGTAGGGTGAGTATGAAGGGAAAGGAATAGATAATCACACAGAATGGGTTGAGATCAATTATTGTTATTAAGAATAATAGTTGGTGGCAATCAATAAAGGAAAAGTTCACCCAAAATGTTTAATTATCTTATCGTTTACTCACCCTCATGCCATTCCAGATATGTGTAACTCTTTTCATCTGCAGAACACAAACAAAGATTTTTAGAAGATTATCTCAGCTCTGCAGGTCCATAAAATGGTGACCAAAATTACGAAGCTCCAAAAAGCACATAAATGCAGCTAAACATAATCCATATGACTTCAGCGGTTTAATCTTTGTCTTCTAAAGTTGTCCAATCAGTTCTCAGTGAGATCAGACCAAAATATAATTCCTTTTTCACGATAAATTTCCTTGGACATCATGATTTCAAACTCAATTACACTTCCTTGCACCACCCAGCACTCTGTGCATGCGTCGAGCATTATAAAGTGTAATTGAACTTGAAATCATGATTGTGCCTAGAGACTGCAATGGCAAGAATATATTTTGGTTTATTCTCACCCAAACCTGATAGCATCCCACCCGAAGACATGTATTAAATACGGATTACTTTTATGCGCTTTTTGGAACTTCAGCCTACAAAGCTGATATATTCTTCTAAAAATCTTAATTTGTGTTTTGCAGAAGAAAGAAAGTCATACACATCTGGAATGGCATGAGGGGTATTAAAAGATAGGAGAACAATTCCTTTAATGTTTTCAACATTTAATAAGGTGATCTATGTAAATTATGCAGAATAGTCCTGTGTTATCCAGTGATGTTTGTGGTGAACCTGAAGATATCAAAAGTTACACAAATTTTAAAGAAAGTTTTAAAGTTTAATATATATATATATATATATATATATATATATGTCCATATTGAGTTATGCACATTTAATTCAAGGTGAAATTATACTCCATCATTCAATGGTGTTTGTGGCAAAACTGCAGACAGCTAACAGTATAAAATATTTTAATTATGACAATATTAAACAAGAATGTTTAATTCAAGGTTGAAGTACTTCACATTCTTATAAAGGCTGTTTGATTTAGTTTATTTCCTAATGTTAATTAATGCATTAACTATCAAACATGTTGTAGTTAATGTTAGCTATTCATTCATTCCTGATTAGTCCATTCCTTAACTGATCATTAATTTATGTGGAAGTAACTATTAATTCAGGTATTAATTCATGATTATTCATGTACTGGAATTAACAAATTTAATCCTACTGTTTCATCTGTCTGCTTTAGTTTGTAAGGAATTGGATTGTGAGCTGCTTTTATCACAAAATAAACTATAATCAGGACTCACAAATTGCTCACAAAATATTAATGTGAGATTAAACGATTTTATGTAAGAACAATGTTCTCGAGGGTTCTTAAAAGTCTTAAAATATCTTAAATATAGTTTTCTAAATAATGTATGGCTCTGTAAGCGATTTTTTATTTTTTTTTTCATTAAAGGTATAAACATTTTTTTCCAGACTCCCTGAAAGATATCACTGAAATAAGTATCATGTGGTATCTCAACAGTCTCTGTGACATCTCTAGATGTAAACAGCAAACAAAAATGTCTCCACGGTCGGCAGTCCCTTGCGCTTTCAGCCTGTCAATCATTTTGCATGTTCTCACAGTATTGTTGTTGCAGTGATTTATTGAGTCTTAATGCCATATTCTGATTTATAATTTGTCAGTTGAGGGCACTATTTCGCTACTGTTGTGTTTGACAACCGTGCAGACATGCTTTGTGTCAGTTTCAACGGTTTCAGTGTAGTGTTTTGGAAAGAGGGGTCAGGTCTACGTCAACGGCGTACGTGGAAGTTAGAATGGCTAAAATCACTTATATCACCTTTCAGCTCATAAAAAGTCTTCAATGTCTTAAATGGTATAACAAAATTCTTAATTGTCAGTTAAAGATGTGTTAAATTTGGGTAAGGAAAGACGTGAATCTTGGTATAGACTAATATAATTATTATTTTCAAAAGGATACGATTTAATTATAAACGACTGCATGTTTTATTTCCCTTATCTGTTTAAATGAGCAGCTGGAAGCAGTGAAACACAGACATTTCAAAATAAGAGTTCCTGGTGTAGTTTGGATTTGATGATAGTTAAAAGTCCCACGTTATACATCAAATATTTTTTTTTTCATTTAAAATCTCAAAACTGCTCCACACAATCCGTTTCTGTACTAGAATGTACAGTCAAATCGAGCGTGTACCTCCTGGAAATTTATATATGCCAATTTTAGCCACAGGAAGTGGTGAAAAACATTATTGAATTTTGAAATTTCTCTTTTTCGGCCTGGTCCAGCTATTATGCATCTGTGCTTCGAGTTGACTGACAGGCTATGTCTATATCTTGAAGGTGACTGGCTCTTTTAATGGGACTTCCATTTGTACATTCACCATGTTGACCATTGCAATTTCTCCCATTTACTTTAATACCAGTGCTCTGTCTCAGGCTAAATAGTCTCTGGTACTGTAGTAACCATGAAACCATTTAGTAATCTTGAGCAAACCCAAAATAATTAACAGGAAATGCACATTATGTTTTGTGAGGGATTGCAAACTATTGCGAAGGAATGCTTTGCGAGGGAACTGAAAGCTGTTTCAGAAAATAAATTCCCTCTATGTCCTCTATAAGGGGCTTCATAGTAGCTGAATAGGACATGAATGTACTGTAAATGTTCCAGTGTGGAAACAATTTGTGGTACAACCCTTCCCACTTTTTGCACCTAAAGTGTATTTTAATCACAAAACCATTAAAAGGCAGGAAACAGCAATGGTGTCAGATGGCCATTCCTTCTGAGTCAGCAGCCGATTGTGTCTGAGTAAGTTTGAGAAACCTTTAATGGCACTATTTGACTCATGGTTGTTTGGGGATCAGATCTGTCCTCATATTCAAACCTGTTCCCATACCAAATTTTAAATTACATTTTAAAAAGGAAATTGGTCATAGTGTCATCAAACAAATACATTGTTTTTCTAGACTTTACAAACCAAACTTCCATGCAGTAGTCTATAATTATGTTGTTGCCTCTTTCAGCATATATTTAATTCAGCCACTAGAGGGGGCATTAAAAGCTTTGAAAACATTTGGAGAGTATTTTATGTCTTAATAGAAGTGCAGTTGCTTCATGAGCTTGCTGTCCTTATTATATTTATTATTGCTTTAAGTGTTAAAATTGTAGTATTTTCTGTATCACGTTCAACTTGATTGTATGTGCTCTATTTAATACTATGCATTTTGCTAAGGGACAAGTAAACTTTTATCTTAGGATCTTATAAAATGCTTCAATACATACAGTAGTTAACTATATATAGTGGGAAATTTGTTTCACTGATGCTATTTTAACCATAGCATGCTATATATATATATATATATATATATATATATATATATATATATATAGGTTTTCTGAAATTTAAAGCAACATTAACATTTTAAAACATGTTTGCATGTTCACTTGCAAACATTTTAAATATTTACATTTTTATTATTCATATTGCATTTTAATGAACCTTTCCAACATTTATTTTCAAAAAAATTACTATACATTTTTTTTTATTAATTTAATTCTGCATTGGCATTTTTGTCACAATGCCACAAACCCCAGTTTTAGAAACCTGGATTTTGGCATCTAGCATATTAAGCAACATTTTCAGAGAAGTCTAAACAGTGACATTTGAGCTTTAACCTCTGATGCACAGCTGGCTGTGACAATCTTACAGTGAAAGAGACACTTTAAGTGCTCCTCATTACAATTATAATGAACAAGGTAAATTAGAGCAGATGTGTCCTTGTACAGTGACTTTTCAATGCACGCTTGAGTATTGAATTATTATTCATAGAAACATATATTTGTCTACATGTGTTTTCTATTTCTAGCTAATAGCTTTGGCACAAAGCATGCTAAGTAGGGCAGAGGTGTACGCTTAGAGATTGCATTCATTTAAAGGAATAGATCACTCAAACATGAAAGTTGTGTTTGGACTTTTTTTTTTGTGCAAAAACTTATGTGGATGAAATTGATTTTCTTTTAAGTTATAAAACTGTTTATTACTCATTACAAAATGTTACATAGCAACCTTGAGTGCTACTCCAGAAATTGTTGGAGTAATACATTTCTTGAAGTTTAGTTTCTACTACTAATACATCAAAAGAAAAAAAAACATAATTGATTACCCCTAGGAGTATTGTGTTGCTTTCAAATTGTCTTGGTACATTTCCAAAATCTTTTGTGCAAAGAAATCATGCCTTTTTTAACTACAAACTTTTTCGGCAAGTGTTACACTTCATTTAATACAGATGCAAATTTGACTGCTGCCAGCACTTACAGTACAGACCTAATATTTAAACAATATATAAAACACATTTTGTTAGCTATCCTTAAACAGAAACAGATGGAAATGTCTGTGTGTGTGCTGAAGCATGTGCTCCTAAAATTCCCCAAATGTAGTTTCAAATTTCAGTTGTATCTCCTGATAAAAAAGTCCTCCGAGTAAGCTATCACAACTGTACACTAGTGAATACAAAACTCATTTTCTGACACATACATGTAAGAAGTCCTGTAGACACTGCTGTTTATCCTCTCACAATCAAGTCCAAAATTCAAAATCGCTCTCTAGCCCCACAGTTAAGAGCAGTCCAAAAATACAGTAACAAGTGAACATGATACAAAGAGTGTTCAGTTTGGGAAGGTTATGTACAAGCACCTCAGTCCTACATTTGACAAACATATTCCACATTGGTCTGATGAACGGGAGCAAGTTTGACTGAATGTGAGAAGAGCTGATAGGGAGCCAGCATACAGTCATCCATGAAGCTTGTGAAGCCTATATCACATTTTATCACTAACGTTCAAGATTCCTTCAAGGAAAGCTTAATTTGTTTTATTTACATGTAACCGTGTAACACACCAAACTGCAATACTCAAGTCTATTTTTTGCATTTTTATCAAATGTGATATCTCATTGCTTAACCCTTATAGGATTGAAAAATAAACACAGAACTACCTCACTGTTACATTAAAAATAACAACAACAAAATGCACAGTCAAGAGTAATTTTAAAAGATTTAACCTGCTAACCAGGCAGCTCTTGTATTATCGTATCATAGTGTTTCAGATGAAAAAGTTCTGAAAGTTGACTGAAATAGCACTGCTGCATTGCACTGATTTGTCACTCGACTTTCCTTTGGACACCTCTGTGGACATTATGCCCATCTCCACTTGAGCACCTGTGCCAAGGCAACATGTTTTCTAACAAGACAGCTGACACTTTCAAACAGTTCGGTGAGAACAAGCCACAATAAGCCCAGTTGGCCCCTGTTCAAACAAATGTGCAAATCATAAATTTGAGTGGCAAGAAGGTAAATAACAGAAACAAAGGCTCCCGTGTTAAAGCATTTATAAAACACAGCTACTTCTTTGATACATAGTGTGACCATGCTTAATAGGATTTCTGGGGAGGATCAAGTCTGAGTTATTAAGCATAGGTTGGGGGTCTACAGCTAAAGTCACCTAGGAGAGTTTTGTGCTGGGGTGCACTGAAGAGAGTTCCGGGGGACTGAAAGCTGGCTGGGGGTGAAGAGCCGACATGGGATAGAGGCCAGGGTGTAGAAGGTCCCCGTATGATGTCCCCACTTGATGCCTGTACATGTGAGTTGGGTTGGCGGCCAGTAACTGTCTCTGCATAATCAAGGAATGGATGGCGAAGGGGGGCATGAGGGGTGATATCACAGCCTGGTTCTTCAAGTACTGCAGTGGATGGGAGAAACTTGGAGTGACATGGGAGCCTAAGCTTTCACACATGTCTTGTACCTGAGATACAAATGTCCCTGGATACAGCCCTTGGAACATGTGGGAGTGCAAGGGAAACTTGTGTCCCTCTGGAGTGTAGTTGTTGATGTGCACTGCATGTGCAGGTTCTGCCAGCTTCATGGACTCACCGTCAGCCTCTGGTGTCCGTGTTTTCCTTGGGCCATCTCTTTGTGTAGAGCAGTGCAAGGGTGTCACAGCCCGGATCTTCTTCTCCGGTGGTCCGTTCTCCAATTCCTCAGTGTTCCTTTTCAGTGGCCGTGCAGTGCAGATATTCTGTGTACTGCATTTGGCGCTCAGAATAGGGCGAGCCATTTCCTCAATCTTGTAGCCCAAGGACTCATCTCCTCTGCCATTGTGTGCTTTCTCCAAAATTCTTGGGTATGATTCTGCTACATTTTTAGGCGTGGACACACTCAAGGGAGGAACACGGCAGGCCCTGGGATGGTAATCTAGATTTGAGCTCTGAGCATTGCCTGCTTGGTAGAGAGGAGATTTTTTAATGTCCTGTTGCATTGTTGGATGTTGGATACCACAGAGAGAGGGTGTGGAAAGGGGTTTTTGAGGAGAGGGTTTTGGCAGGCTCAGATCAGTTGGTTGCTCCTCTGCTACCCTTTCAGAAGGAGACCCCTTCTCTTTCTGACTAAGCCGGGCAGAGTAACTTAACCCAAAGTTGTCAGGATGCTGGGTGGATGGGAAGCCCTGTGTGGTCTCACAATCCCCAGGGTAAGTGTCCCTGCTAAGATACTTGCTTATCTGCTCCTTGCTCAGGTGGTGCTCAGTTTGTCGGCAGAGATTGTGTAGGTGCGGTGAGGAATAAAAGTCACCCAGGAAGCTGGGAGCCTGGCCAGGACGAGGCATCTCAGCAGATTTCTCCATGCTGGAATGGGGATCAGCCCTCAAAAGATATGGCTCTCTAATCTGGCTAAGATGTGGCTGGGGTAGTGATTCTCCCTCTTTGCATCCCTCTTTCTGAGAGGCTTCTGTTGAAGACCTCCTTTCCTCACAACCCTTGGACTTGAAGCTCTGAGCATGCTGGATAACTGATGGCCGTTTGATCACAATGTTTTTTTCTGTAGTAGATGGAGCCTGGGAGCTTTGCTGTCCAACAGATGACCCTTCTGTTCCACCCAATGATAACCTCCTACTGACTAATGGAGGTGGTGGCCCATATGGGTAATTATTATGCAGTCCTGTGCCACTGACTTGAGACAACATCTTCTTCTTGGCTAAGGGGGACATGATGCCAGGATTGCCCCTGGGGTAGAGGAGTGGATTATAACTGAAGCATCCTTCTTCCTTTCTAGGGGGTTCTGCCCTTTCAGTTTGGATTTCTGGAGTTGTGAGGGGTTTCTGATTCAGAGTAGGCAGCAACATTCCAACCTGGTTTTGGCTCTCCTTTGGCCCAGATGGTTCCATGTTTCCAAGTGCTGCTAAAGGCACTTTGTATTCCAGCATACCATGCTGCCATTGGTCTGGAGTCTGAGACCTGGGAAGATGGTGGGTGTGACACATAGGCATGGCAGCAACAGGAAACACATCACAATCCTCTGACTGGAGTGGTGCACCGTCTAGCGGAATTGAGGACAGCACAATCCCATTTGCCCCCTCATATGTGCTATGGAGCACAAGTTTCTCCTCTGCCTCCTTGACAACCAACTTCACACCCTCATCTTCAGTTAGAGGACTATTTTCATCTACGTTATTCTGGGCTACAGCCTGGATCTGCTGGCTCTCCTGCTTTTCCAACAGCTTATCTTGGAGTTGTTCCTTGTCCTCTTTGTCCTCCACTCCCTACAGACACAGTCACACATGAAGAAACAATACTTACTGATAGAGTCACAAACAGATAAAGGATAAGCATTGAGTGATTTTCATGATAATTACGTCCACCCATTAGCTACAGGTATAGTCACCAACTTGAATTGCAAATAATATAACTGTTCAGACAAACAGCCCACCCCAACTCACCATTAATTGAGCTCTGTTAGGCTGGTAGGGATCTGCGTTTATAAAGCCACAGTTTAAAATGTTTAGGGTAATAACCTACAAATGTTATGCTTATAGTGGTCTGGGCCCATTAAGCTAGACAGGAGAAATTCATTTTTGGAAATTTTTCGTGAACTATTCCCATACTTCTGATACCAAAATGCCTTCCCCTTACAAATACCTCTTATACATTTTTAAAACAAATTAGATTAAATATATCATAAAAGCCTCCTTTTTGGACTGAATGTATAACTTCCAAGACCCTCTAAATGCACTCCGGTTAATAGAGAGCAGATAACAGAGTCAGCACGATGGCATAGAAGCAACAGCAGACAGCTGCTGCCAACCCATTGATACAGTGCATGATGCAAGTTTTGCACTTTGGACAAACTTCAGATGTCTCTAATGAGCAGATGCTTGCCGGAACTTCAGAGCAGTTACAACAGTAAGCCCCACCCATCAATTAATTATCAGTGCTGGAGGAAGATATGCACAGATGTTTGACATCAGCTGGTGTCAAAGAAAAGGCTGGCTCATGCCTTTCACTCTATTTCCACACTCAACCCAGATGAATGTGCAACGTCACGTGAATAATCATATGTTCATACATCATAGACAAACAGCTTGTCGCAGCTTGTTTTTGTAGGCATGAACATAGCGTGATTGGCTTGATCTATTATCTGATAACTTTCATGAGTGCAATTATGCTACTTTGTTTTGCAGTTCACACATCCAGCGTGTTTCTTAAAAGACAATGAATCGCTTTTCTATCCACTATTTGAGAGGACAAATATTTAAAGCTAAAGTGTCCTTTTTTCAATGTTAAAATGCTGTCTTCTGTCCCAGCTTAATATGCAGGCTCTGTGGCGCTATCAAAACTGTTATGTTTGTTTAAGCATCTCACCAACCTGACACAGCAAAACTGGCTACACCAAAGGCAAGATTTTGGGGCTGGACTATCTGTTTGTCCGACCAATGGTCGGATAGGGGAGTGTTTGGGAAACCTGTTTGAAAAAGATAATTATTTTTGCAATTCCATTTTGCTGATGCTAGTCATGCAGATGTTACACACTGTGCTTAAAGCAAGGTGAGGTTGGGGACCTTTGACTTGAGGGGTCGCTTTATGTATTGCCCTTTTGGTGCATCTTTGGGGACACAAGCAACTAGTCACTAGGAGGCAAAATTACCCTGCTGTAATGGGGTTTGACTGCCCTATGGCTCGATGTGTATAATTAAATAGCCATGATTGTATTTGGTGCCTGAGGAAGGACTAATTTAACAGTGCTAACAATGATCTGATTCTTAGCAAAGCAGCAAGCCTATATTTGTCCATGCCCTGATTATCTCCACTGACATACAGGACCCTGCTACAACTCCTAGCATCTATAACAACAAATATCCTCTCTGAGATCTATAACTAAGCTTTAAGTATTTTTCTCCTCCATACAGCACTCTTGTCTTTCCATATCGGCTCTGCCTTGAAAAGAGAATTCCATTTTCATTTTCTGCCTTGAGCAATGTACAATCAATTATCTGGAGAGGCCTTTCAAATTACACAACATACCAGACAGATGAGCTAGGCATGCCTCTGGAAAAGAACATACAATAGGCCTTTTTGTTTCCACACCACAACTTATTACTTATTTAATGTGCGGTAGAAATGAATACTTGCTGTATAACGGCTTTGAAATGTGTCTAAATTTGACAGTTTGCAAGAAATTTTCAAACAGCTCTTTCATCCTCTCTCTAATCATTTGCTTATTCATGTGAAAATAATAACTCAATTCTCATTCTCTTCCACAGCCGTGGTCTCCTTTTATATTTTTACGCTTAACTGGAGAAACATTTGCAAATCACCATGGAGTTATTGGCTTTTAGGGATAAAAAGAAGCCTGCAATTTTTATAAGAACAAAACTATGGCACGCATTGGCCCACTGCATATTGGTTTCTCAGATGTGATAGGAAAGATTTCCACCACAGCTGCTTTGTGCACAAAAGGTCTCATCAATAAAAGGAACTCTGTTATGATTTGCCTCACAATTCACCTTCATCAAATTGATTTGTGAACAAAAATCAGAGGGATTTTATGGAAGAAGGATCGGGGGGGTTGTATAAATCGCCTGCAGTGCGATTTGATTTCCATGCTGTAGTGCAGTGGTCAGCGTTTCCAATTTAACACAAATAATTATGTTAAAACCAGCTGCTTCTGACAGCACTATTTTTTCACGTTTCTGAAATCTTCTATGTTGAGGAAAGGCACCCAGCCTGATGCTACTGTGAAACAGGCTGAATGAAATAATCAAAAACTGACCAGCTCCAGGACTTTAGTGGTGGCGTCCTTTTCGGTCCGAGACCTTGGGTTTTGTTCATCCTTATGGCGCTTCATGGGTGTCACCTTTGCTTTGACAGCCCCATCCTGGGCGCTGCTCTCCTGTTTGCGGGGTTTGGTGAGAGGAAGCGGTTTATCCTCCTCTCCTTTAGTAAATCTCTCATAGGGCAGGATGAGCCTGAGGAAAAGCAGGAAGTGATACAGGTTAGTGGAATAAGGTTGATTCATCATCTGTTTGAACTTCAGTTAGCTTACACAGTCCTGTCTTCCTTCCTCAACTGATAATAATAATAACTGATAGCATTGTTTCCTGTTATCTGTTATCTTAGACAAACTGTGGCTATGAATCATGCATGACATGACAAAAGCCAAAAAAAAGAGTCTCTCATTCTCTTTCAGTGTCATTCTATGAGCGCACAGCCAAGTGCTAGTATATTGAAAATCCCTTTATTTCTGAAATAATTCTACATTTTTATAAATAAACAAGAGCAATGCAATTCGTGGATTCAAAAGTATTATTCTAGCATTAAAAACGAGTTCATCAAAGATTGAACAGGTTGCGATGTAGACATGTGTACAGGTGAATGCAAAAGTTTAGGCACCCCTGACAATTTCCATGATTTTCATTTATAAATAATTGGGTGTTTGGATCAGCAATTTCATTTTGATCTATCCAATAACTGAAGGACACAGGAGAAGCTGTATGGGAGAGTGATGCGGAAGAAGACTTTTCTGCACACACGCCACAAACAGAGTCGCTTGAGGTATGCAAATGCACATTTGGACAAGCCAGCTTCATTTTGGAAGAAGGTTCTGTGGACTGATGAAACAAAGATGGAGTTATTTGGTCATAACAAGGGCCGTTATGCATGGCGGCAAAAGAACACAGCGTTCCAAGACAAACACTTGATACCCAGAGTAAAATTTGGTGGAGGTTCAATCATGCTGTGGGGCTGTGTGGCCAGTGCCGGTACTGGGAATCTTCTTAAAGTTGAGGGTCGCATGGATTCTACTCAATATCAGCAGATACTTGAGAATAATGTAGAGGAATTAGTCACAAAGTTGAAGTTATGCCGGGGCTGGATATTTCAACAAGACAACGACCGAAAACACTGCTCAAAATGTACTCTGGCATTTATGCAGAGGAACAAGTACAATGTTCTGGAATGGCCATCCCATTCCCCAGACCTGAATATCATTGAAAATCTGTGGGGTGATTTGAAGTGGGCTGTCCATGCTCGGCAACCATCAAACCTAACTGAACTGGAGATGTTTTGCAAGGAAGAATGGTCCAAAATACTTAATCCAGAATCCAGACACTCATTACAGGCTATAGGCTGTTATTTCTGCTAAAGGAGGCTCAACTAAATATTGATGTGATATTCTGTTGGGGTGCCCAAATTTATGCACCTGTCTAATTGAGTTTTGTTGCATATTGCACATTTTCTGTTCATCCAATAAACCTCATTTCACTACTGAAATATTACTGTGTCCTTCAGTTATTTGATAGATCAAAATGAAATTGCTGATCCAAACACCCAATTATTTATAAATGAAAATCATGGAAATTGTCAGGGGTGCAAGCATGTTGTCTGCTATGCAGAGAGAAAATAAATCAGCTTGCTCTTGAGCCACTTTAATAATAATAAATACATATTTTGCCATATTTTTGATGTTCCTTGCTGAAAAAAAACAAAAAACAAATCAATAAAAGCTGAAGTATGTAATTTTTGCAGAATTAGCGCCACCAAACTGTTTGTTTTCAAAACAGCTTTCTGAATACACCCCCCCCCCCCCCCCCACCCCTTTCAAAAAAAGAGATAGTCTCGACCCCAAATCATGCCATTGGTTGAGTAACGTTGTTGGGTTGGGTCTAAGCAGGTCACTCAAAACAATGACAGAACAGAGTCATTTTCAGTTAATGAGAAAATGAACCTATGATAGGCTTACTTATTGACATCTCTGCATATTAAGCTAGGATAGGAGAAAGTATTTGAATGCAGAAAATGTTACATACTTCAGCTTAATAACTAGTCTACGAGATAAATGTAATTTTATATCCCAAATTCCAAAAAAATTGAGTATAAAAACAAAAATAAAATAAAAACAAAAAGTAGTGATTTGTAAATTATATTCACCATTTGCTATATCGAAAGCACTACAATTACACATTATATGATGTTTTACCTTGAGAATTTCATAGTTTTTAAAAAAAAATGTACAGTAATTTCAAATCAGTTGATTGTAACATGCTCCAAAAGAGTTGAGACAGGGGAAATTTAAGACTAATAACAATTTGACAATTTAAATGAAACAGGAGATGTTAAACAGGTTATGCAATCATGTCAAAGAATCTAAGGAGCCTCCAAAACAGCCTAGTCCATTGAGAGCAAGGATCGGTCGAGATTAGTGAATTTGCCAACAGATACGTCAGATAATAATCCAGCACTTTGAGAACAATGTTTCCAAAAGACAAATTGGAAGGTTTTGAGTAATTTCACCCTCTGCAGTGCACAATAAATTTGAAAGTTTTAAGGAATCTGGTCAAATCTCTGTGCATAAAGGGCAAGACGAAAACCACTTCAGAATGCGCATGATCTCTGATCCCTGTCTTAAAAAAAACATAATTCATTTGTAATGGATATCATGAACATGGGCTTGGAATTACTTAAGTAAACCTTTGTTAGTCAACACCATTTGGCACTCCATCAACAGGTGCAAGTTAAGTCTTTACTATGCAAAGCAGAAGCCTGCCAACTTCTCCGGGCTCGGTCTCATTTAAGATGGAGAGTAGAACAGTGGAACCGTGTGTTTTGGTCTGATGAGTCCACATTTCAAATAGTTTTTAAAAACAGCCATTGTGTTCTCGCACCAAAGAGGAAATGGATCATTCAAGCTGTTATCAGCATCAGGTCCAAAAGCCAGTGTCTGTATGGGCAAGGGGTGTGTCATGGCATGGGTAACTTGCACATCTGTGAGGGCACCATGAAATCGAAGTAAGATTTCACTTAGGGCCCCCGTATGCTCAGAAACAGCCCTGCAAGTTGTGATAAAAATACGAGATGGCGAAATTGTGAGAAATTGTTGGCTTATATGAATCTGATAGAGACAAATAAAGAAACCAATGAGAGATGTTATTAAGATCTTTCCCAAGTTTAACCCTGAACCCAAACCTATAGTAAACTAATCCATAATGTGTAGCTCCTAACCCAAACCCTTTACCTTACCCAAGATATTAATAGGTAAATAACTTGTGTGTACCATGAAAGAAAGAAAACATTGGGGTTTGGAACAAGATGAAGGAGGAGTTTTACAAGTTACTGACATATATAAGTCATTTGTATTGCTTTAATAAATATGGAATGATCAACCACATTTGTTCACAGACATTTCCTTTCTTAAAATAAAGTGTTGGAATTTATTTGAAATTCTGTTTGTTGACTGGCTGGTCTAAAAGTCATACCTTTTCATAAGAGCCAAGTCGTACAATATCTAACAGTTTTGCCATCTTGTATGAATTATTAAGAGGTCTCATGAGACTAAGGTTTTTTTTTTTTTTAGCACATTTGATGGGTAATTGATGTTTTATGTTTTTTATCATTCTTGTGCTTTGAAAACAGCAAAACACAATGCAATCATAGACTGGAGGACAGTATGACATTGTGATTTATTTTAGTTTATTGCAGTTTTACAGAATTCTCCTGATATAGAGGCGCAGTAGTTGGGTAAAGGGCACACAGCAATATGATCTGCCTTCCTACTCTTGTAGTTTGATGTTTTTTTAAATGTGATTCAATGTGATTAATGAGTGCATGTGGGAACTGTTGGAGACATGCAGAATTATAAATATGACATGACAGCCATAATCAAAATACATTTCACATCTTGATCATGATCTACAAATGCAGAAAAAAAGGGCAGCAGACAGAACCAGTGATTAATATGACAAAGAGTGCAAAATACAACAGACTGCTCTATCACAATTATTCTGGACTTTTTGCTGTTGTTTTTTTCCCCCCTTTTCATATCACTACAGTCACTCCCAGCATCCTCCAATTCTCTTTATCTTCTCCCTCCATCCTTGTTTAATAAGATCTGGCGACATCTCAAGAGGAATTCATCTCCGCTAGTTTGTAGCCGTGTGTTTACTCAACGCGAGACGTTTGTGGCTCTCAGAGCTGGGCCGTACTGAGCACGCTCAGACAGGGGCTGTGCAGGAAAACTATGCCGGCTGAGGGTTGGCAGTTGGCCAGTGGCAAAGCTAAGCAGGAGCCCAGAGGGAACATTCATCTTCAGATCCCATTACCAAAAGAGTTTAAACATGTTACAGCTGCTAAAAGTGGAAAACGGCTTGGGTCTGCATAGTCAAATCAAAATAGCAAGCAGCTGCCAAATACCTGATTCCCACTGTAATGTTTCAGGCCATGTTTACATAATGGAGGCATAATAATGCACACAATGACTTATCTTGTTCACAGCTAATCCGTTGAAATCTCTCTCGTCTGGAACTAAGGGGCTGTTTTTCAAACCCCCATAAAGTCTTTATTGAGCTTTAACCGTGTCTTATAACAGTCCAATTCTAAACTGAATGCAAAAAGCCAAAGTACATTTACACAATTTTTCTTTTGATATTCAAGAGGGATAATTAATATCATATGTTACTGTTTTTATCTGCATATTTTGGTGTTTCTTTCACTACGGCACTTGTATGCCCCTGGGGTTGATTTTATTAAAGCTAACTGATTTCAGACTAACTTAAATTTCTTAATTTTTTTTTCTCATGCCTTCATCATTGCTTACTAATGATTTGACCCAAAATTGTAATCTTAAACCATTCATAGAAATGTTTATTCCATTACAAAACAAAGTGTAAAAAAATAAACAAACCATTATTGTTCATCAATTGTACCAAAACATTACATGCATTGTTTAATCATTACTTTTTAACAATTTTTAAGTACAGATAGTACTCAACCAGAATAGGCCTTGTACTGCCATGGTTAGTGATTATAAGCAGCTCTAAACCGCTAAGGGGCGCTATAACCATAGAATTTCAACAGGCCAGAGCTGAGCAGCTTAAAGCTCTTTTTTGAAATGTCACAACCATTCAAGGCAGCAATGCACGTTCATTTTGTTTTGCCATCTGCCAAAAAAATGAATAATAACAAGATGAAGAAGCAGAAGATTAATCAGAAGAACTAAAACAAGAAAACCATCACTACAATGACTTGGTTGGACATTGCGCAATGGATATGTTTGTTAAACACTTAGAACACTTACAACATTTAGCGTTAACGGGGACACCCACGCATTGGAGGCTCCACAGAATGGCATCAAACTAAAAACACGATTTTAGATTTGCAAATGACATTTGTTGGTTCAGAAAAATTACATAAATGACAGAATTCTCCAGCGATTCATGAATATATACAGTTGACTTTGTTACTAGACAAATTACAGTAGTGAGAGTGTGATAAGTTTGTTTTAAGGAGGTTTATTTTACAATTATTTGTAAAAGTCAACAGGGACAAAACCTCCCAAAGTTAAAGAAACACTAATTGTGCGGGTAAATTCTATGTGTGTGAGAGCATTGAGATAAGAATGGAAATAGCTCCCCGTCACAAGGTGAGAAGTCAAGGAATAAATCATGACTAAAATCCCCACTCATTCACTCCACATGACCATTTATGGGAAAGTCACTGTTTTCTTACCACTGCAGTTCACCGAAAGAAAAAAAAAAATATCTCAGAAAGTCTTTCCTTAGAAGTTTGGCGTTTTTTTAGTGTTTGCTCAGAGGGAAAATGTTTTGAAGAGGTTGAGGGCATCTGTGAGATTTACATTTTTTGTTAATTTCATTGAGCTGAGCAGCTGTCAGACAGTCAGCATTTCATACAGCCAGTAAAAGGCACAATGCCAAGTGCAGGAAATGTGCAATTAAATGTTCCTTAAAGAGAGAGGGAAAAAAGTGTGCAAAGCAAGGGAGTAGATTTGCTTTTAATATTGGTATGGAAAATGTAAAATCAATTCTACTATACAGGTACACATATTCAGTTCACAGCAGTGCCTAATTGTGCAGTTGATGTATTTTCCTAGTCCATCTGTATATTTGTGGGTTGTAACCGCATCTAATGAATTACACCTATACATACATTGCAACTTCATCTAATAAATGTATTTACACATTCATCAGAATCATGAGACACAATGCACCACACACTCAAAAGTTGATGATTCTCATGCACAGCCACAGACAACAAGACACAAGCTAACTGACAATGACAACAACAAAGTTTAAAGGAATAGTTAATCCAAAAACCTGTTCTGTCCTGCTTAACACAAAGAAAGATTTTTAGAGGAATATCTCAGCTCAGTCAAACAGATTAATATGCAAGTAATTTTTTTTACTATAAATTCTCCTCCCTGCCCAGTAGGTGGCAGTATGCATGAAGAATGCAAATGGCTAAACACAAAAGTGAAATAAAAAGTGAAGTATGTGAAAGTGGTTATTGATCGTAAAAAAATGACTTAAATATAACTGTTTTTACCCACACCTATAATATTGCTTCTGAAGATATGGATTTAACCACTGAAGTCTTATGGACTACTTTCACGGTTCAAAATGTTGGTACCCATTTACCGCATTGTGAGGACCAACAGATCTGACATATTCTTCTAAAAATCTTCATTTGTTTTCAGCAGAAAAAAGTCATTTGGAATGGCATCGTTAGTAAACGATGAGAAACTTTTCATTTTTGCGTGAACTATCCCTTTAAGGCTCTTAAAAACAGCTTAAATTTTGCTTTGTTCCTCACACAAGCTATCGGATCACTTCAACATAAATATTTACATTTATTTATTTAGTAGACATTTGTTAATCAAAATGACTACCATATGAGGAACAGAATCAATTCATCATACAAAGGCCAACAAGTATCACACTGCCAAGTTCCAAAAGTAGCTGGAGTAGTACAGAAGCTAGAGTAAAATAAAGAAACAGACACAGAGATAAATTGTTTATTTTTTTAACCATATTAAATAGGAAGCGCAAATAGTACATTTTTCAAAATTTCTCCTGTTTTGTGACGAAGATGAAAAGAAAGTTACTGGGGTTTGGAACAACATTAGGGTGAGACAGAACTTTCCTTTTGGTAGGGATATAAGAGTAAACAAGTGAGCACAAAAACCAAGGACAGGAAAGGGAGTAGGTGCTTCAAGACCACTGACAGCGTCGGGCTTCAAAATAAAAATAAACTTGATTGTAAGGAAAATGCACCATTTTGTCAAATGATGTGGTGGAATACATTTCCCTGGGAAATGAACCAAAACTCCTTGATGGTCTGTATGTGTTCTCACTCTGGGAGCACAAAGCATAACTTGAAGTGCTGCACAGAGCGATCCATTTACAGGACCATTTCCCCTCATGCTGGAAACGACTCATGTCCCACTCAAGAGTGAGGGCTCAACCCCCTTCCTGTTCACATTCCAAACATCTCTACAAAGACTGATTACATCTGTGAACCCAAGTTTAACCTAACAGAACGGCTGCCAGTAATGTTGAAGTGTCATGCTGAGTTTTCATGCAGACTTCACTTGTCAGTCCATTACAGCTGTCCAAAGCTTCATTGAAGATGGACCACTTCTGAGGCCGTGGGACCCCTATTTATATCATATTCCTTTCTCTCTTGCTCCCCAAAGTTTGATTATGCATTCATATTTCTGCTCAATGAAAACTGATTATTAGGTTCAACAAAGCAGCTGAAGAATTCTGGAAAAAAGTGTACATTTTGAACACTAAATTTGGCATGATAGCTTTGTGTGAGGAACAGACCAAAATGTAAGTCCTTATTCACTGATCAGTCTTCAATCTTCTCAACCAAAGCTTGGATGCTATTGACACCAATCATCACTGGTTCTCGCATGTCTTGGAACTAAACATCCTTGAGGTCAATGGTGCCATATTTGATTTGAGAACTACGGCAGAGTGGAAGATTTTAAGTGTATAACACATTCAATTTCAGTCTGTTCCTCCCTAAGTAATCATATGGGTTCAGAAGGCTTTGAATATGCCGTTGTACTAACTATTTTTATTGTGATTTTTAGGAGTCGTCGACCATTTGTCAATATGAACTGTTGAAAAGAGCTGCTACAGAGAAGATTCTTTAAAATTCTCCAAAATCACACCACGAGAGCGAGTACTATTCCTTTGAGCAATGACAAAGTTATGAAAGCGACTTATTTAGCTCTACTGAAGTTATTTTAAGTCCTCTTTTTCAGGGCACTGACTGCACCGGTTAATTTTTAGGCCAGATCAACATGTTGTGCAGCCTCTAGCTGGGTTCAGGGGTTTTTCAAAGCCTTGGTAGCAGCCATCCAGTCCTGGAGAAGCCTGTTTTTGTGCTGGAGAAGGAAGAGAATGCTTATTTATAAAGGCTGGGCATCTAACCATCACCACCACTGTTAGTATAGCCAAGCTGCACCTGCAGAGTAAGTTGCCAACCAAAACCCCTTGTACTCAAAAAAATGAGTTCCACTTTTCAGGCTTACAGCTATACTCATATCTGAAAAGGCAGAGTGGCCGACAGCCCCTTCCCCTGAGTGCGGCGAGGAAGGAATTGCCCGAAGGCTTCCTCGTTACTCTTTGCCTCCTGGAACCTGGTGGTGACTACATTCATAGCGTCATCAAATAAGCCAGAAGGCGAAACCGGGGCATCGAGAAGGATAACTTTGTCGTTGTCTCTGATGCGCGACAGGTTGAGCCATAAGTGTCTCTCCATGCTGACTAAAGCAGACTTAGACCGGCCAATGGCGCGAGCCGTCTGCTTGGACGCGCGGAGAGACAGATCCATGGCTCGACGAAGCTCAGAGAAAGCCTCTTTGTCGACCGTGGTGCCCGCACTCAGGTCCTTCAACTGATCAACCTGGTACGCCTGTAACACTGCCATAGTGTTATGGCAGACCTGCTGCCTGATAAGCCTTCCCCACAATCGTGGAGGAAAAGCGTTTGCAGGCAAAAATGTCTCATTCTGCGTCTTGGTGATATTAAGACTTGAAGTGCTTCTGTGGTAATTAAAATAGGCTGAAAAATACTTGATTTCTAATCCTATCTGTGCTTGTTTAGTACATCAAATAGCAATGAGCAGTCATTTCCCCATCATTTGATCACTGACATGGAAGTGCTGTAATGTGTGTTGTGAAATGTGTGTCAGTGTAATAACTCCAGGCACATTACAAAGGTTCCACCCTTCCAAGAAGTGTTTATGCTGTTGATGCTGTATTAATGGTAAATGCGTTAATCGTGATTAAGAAAAATCGCATGTGTTAATTCTATGTCATGATCCCAAGTAAATCAATTCATAATTTGGTATACCTATAGATTTTCAACTTGTTTGATTATTTTGTGTTAAGTCAAAGTCACTTGAATGGCAAGTCAGTCCACTTGGGGACCATTTTTGGAACGCTCCCGGTAGCAATTTTCTTTGGATAGAAGCGGCACAAAGGTACAGCTCCTATCTACTTGAATGAGGAAAGACTGAAATCTACTAAATGGTTGGTCAAGATTATCATCAAATAACACATTTAAAATCAGCAGTAAAATTCGACAACAATGTTCTCATGAATAGTGCTTCTTTAGCTCTTTTATCTGTAAGGTGGGACATCCTTTTCTACACACGCTATATTGGGTGTTCCAATCTCTCTCATCCATTTTGATACATGTGCTCCTTCTTGGGCTAAATAGTCTCTGGTTATGCATTAAAGTATCAACATCCTTTGATAACTAAATTTTTTTTGATTTTTTGTTACAACCTATTTATTATCATATGTAATGGCAATTGTTTAGAGTACTGTATGTCAAGCCAAGGCATTTTATTTGTATAGCGCTTTTCACAATACATGTTTTAAAGCAGCTTTACAGAAGACTTTTCTGTAATGTCTGTCATGTGCAGTACCATATACACACAATTTATAGTGATGCTTGTCTTAGCAAACACCACTAATTATTACCTCATAGGTCCAAAGCATCAAAATGAAACAACTAATTAAAAACTGCTTAAAAACTTATTTATTCTAGGTTATGTGTAGACTGTCAAAAAGAATCGTACAGACAGCAAGTACATTTTTATAGCCTTTCACGATACCACAATTAATATGAATACCTACATTTTTCCAAGCACATTTCAGTGACAAAGTGACTTTGGTGTGCATACAGCTTCTCTGTCATTAATTCAAATGAGTAAATGCTTGAGGAACCGTGAGGAGAATAGAGCTTCTTGTATAATACAGATAAGGGCAGCAACAAAGTGATAGCAGCCTACTGAAAACCACAATATTGTACCTGTACGCTTTTGTCTGCGTACGCTCTTCTCTCCTCTGGGAGACTGCTGAGTGGTTAATAAGATGCGGTTGCAGCATCTCTTTCCCCCTCCATCCTTATATAACACATATTTCCATAATAAGCAACTCAGAGAATGCTCGATCGATAAAATTAATCATACTTAAAGAGCACAATAATTATACAAGGTCCAGCAGTTATGCTCTGCTTTAGGTGCTGTTTTTCTGCCATCCTTGCTCAGGGATGGGCTGTATTACAGAAAAGGGAAGTGGGTGCTTATAAAAAATCAAGTGAAGCGAAGAGTAAATGCAGATGTGACTGTGATACTGGAAAACTTTCAAAACTATTACTGGAAGTCAAAGTAAACAATGAGCTAAGTATTGCCACTAGCATGGTACAAAATACAGTGTAAAACTCTATAAAGTCTATATTTTCTGTTTTTCAAACACTGGTCAGTGAAAGGAGCTAATTCACCCAAAAATTCACCCAAACATTATTGTCATTATTTTAGTGCTGTCAATATTTAATTGTGATTAATCGCATATTTGATCGCATATATATACTTATTTTTCTGTCAAAATGCAATTATATCCTTTGTAAAAAAAAAACAAAACATTATTTTCTCACCAATTTGGAATGCTCAATTCCCAAAAGTCCTCGTGGTGGCGTAGTGACCTCAATCCGGGTGACGGAGGACAAATCTCAGTTGCCACCGCGTCCGAGACTGTCAATCCACGCATTTTATCGTTGTTGAGGCTTGTTGATGGCTTTACTGCAGAGACACAGAGCGTGTGGAGGCTTCACGCTATTCTCCGCTGCATCCGCACACAACTCACCACGTGGCCACGAGGAGGTTACCCCATGTGACTCTACCCTCCCTAGCAACCAGGCCAGTTTGGTTGCTTAGCAGACCAGGCTGGAGTCACTCAGCATGCCCTGGAATCGAACTTGTGACTCCAGTGGTGTTAAGTCAATGTCAATAATTGCTGAGCTACCCAGGCCCCCCTTATTTCCTTCATAGGAAAGAAAACAAAACAATATGTAACAATAATGCTTTATTATCATTTTCCATACAAAGACTTCCCCAGTATAAAGATGTAAATGCACTAAAATGGCACCAATTCAAGTAGCATTTAAAGTTTCTCTAAGTCTCTAAGTGGGAGTTTGAATAATTGAAAGAACTAGTGAACCCATAGATTGAGTATGCATCACAATTCACATTAAATCTCTTCAACTCTAATCCTCCACAATATTACCCAGCTGGCAAACTGTGGCTATCCGCTTTGCTACAGCAGTAGTGCAGCTGCATTCATGATTCCTGTCAGGGCGTCAATGTCAGCGTCAAGTGCAGCTTTGAGACTTGATGCTTCCGTGGTAATTCAATTGTGCATTATAGAGTCTGCAAAGTACTTGGGCTTGTTTTATACAACAAATAGCGTTAAGAGGTCCTTTCCCCATCATTTAATCACTAAACACAGATGTTGTGCATGTTTGTGGTGTGTGAGTCAGTGTTATGACTCCGGGCAGACACATAGCAAAGGTCCCGCCCTATTCCGACCAGTGTTTATGCTGGTTTATGCTTTATTAACATTAAAAGTAAATGCATTAATTACAATTAAGAAAAATTTACGTTTTCAACTTTTTTTTACAAAGTGTATGGGGGGGGGCGATATGACCAAAATGTTTTATCATAATATGAGTCATTTTATATCATGATAATGATATATATCACAATATAGTAATTTTTTATGGAAAATCAATATTGGATTTTGGAAAATAAATATTATTAATATTAACGTAAAATTTCCTTAAGAAACTCAAGATCTTCCAAAGCAACGCAACAAAGAAAATAATGCATAAGTATAAAAAAATACAAATAAATAGAAAAATCCAACAAAATAAACACTTGCAGAAAATAAATAAATAAATAAAAATAAACACTTCTTGCTAAAAATGATGACAGAATTAATGCACAAGAGATAAAGGGGAACCAGAGAGGCCAGTTAGAGAAAGAGACACAGGCGCCCGCTGTGTGTGTGTGTGTGTGTGTGTGCGTGTGTGTGTGTGTGTGTGTGTGTGTGTGTCTATGTGTTTTATGTTGTTATAAGTTGAGTTTGTCATTAAAGTTTATGTTGACTGTTCTGCCCTAAGTGACCCGCCATCTGAATATAATGAACCGTCTGGAATAACATTTCCCAACGGTTCCTCGTTATCAATAACTGGGTCGTATCTTCCTTTGTCTGAGCGTCCTGCATCACTCGATGCAACCGGTCATTTATAATAGACAGATACGGATAGGCTGAGCAATGTCTGGCTGAAGATGGTGACCATCAATCACCCTCACAAGTCTCACATCTGTTCAAGAGGGACATCCCCTGCGGGAAATCCTCTAAGGGCTGGGGAAGCTGAGACTTCCCCCTCCCTTACGTCATCCTGACGTGGAACTGACGTAGACGGCCCCAGCTCTGCCTCCCCAGCCAGCATGTCACAAATCTCACAACGAACTTCTCTGTTTCAGGACCCATCTGCACAAATTTCCCTCACTAATGTTGAAAACGCTGGCCAATTCATGCCCAAAATAAGCAGATGGGTGAGGCGCAAACTAACCGCAGCCTTGACGCTATGCTTTTGTCCATGAAACTGAATGGTCATGGTCACTATAGGATAATCGTGGATATCCCCATTCACACACCTTACTTTCACCTTGTGACTAGCCCTCGAAGCCTCGTCTTGAACCCGCCTTAATACTTAATACAGGAATGCGGTACGTCCCAGCTTGATTAGGGGACCAACCCATGTCCCCACTTCCATCACCGGGCATTGGTCCCGGAAATACCCAGGCTCCCCGCAGCTCCAACAGACCATCCCAGGCTCCACGCTTGCACCCGTGACAGCGGGTCCTCCACCCTGGGAGCAGAGGGGCCGGGGAAACCGGCGGGTAGTGCAAAATGTGGCGGGTAGTGTTCTAATAACAAGGTCGTCTTCATTTTCTAGTCTTGTTTGGGAGTCATCCCGCTCTGTGGAGATGTCTTTCACCTTTCAAGTTTTTCCTGGGTCAAAAATGATTCAGTTGCGCGAGTGATTCCCCCTCCCTAACATCGGGAGGCCTGCTAGACTTACGCGCATTTCCGTGATACAGTAATAGTGCGCAACATGAACATGAAACACAGATGCGAGTGTGAGATGAGAAGCATATTAAGCACTTATGAAGCGCCAAACACGAGATGAATGTCACTGAATTTGCTTTGGCGGCTGCCAAAAGTTTTGTTTATGTCATAAAAACTCTTTTTAAAATTCTCTCAGTATCACATGAAGCCCTGCCCACTCATTAAACTCATTCTGTGCACATGGAGATTTACAAATCGCAATATAAAACATAGCAAAATCTCTATCGATTGACACTTTATATTGTCACCACGATATATATCGTCATATCATGCAGCCCTAATTAAGTACATGCATTAACGCATTAACGTTGACAGCTATACATTATTTAAGCACCCTCATGTCACTCCAATCATAAAATATCTATTTTTTTTTTTTGCCATATAGAACTTAGACTTTTTGCATATAAAGGAAATAGTGACTCAGGTCTGTCAACTTCCATAAACCAAAAAAAACCTGACTAGTAAAAAAGTAGTGAATGCGACTTGTGCTCAATTTTCCAAATATTCTGAAGCCATACGGTCCCTTTCTGTACACTTTGGCTTTATGGTGTTTTTTGACCATTATGGAGCTTGGAGCTTATTTTATGAGCTGGTTTATTATTTTTGATTGATTTTAGATTACATTTTTAAACTCTATTACCAAAATTTGGGACATTTAAAATCCTGATTTGTGTTATTTCGCTATTATTATTATTATTTAAATTTTTTGGCAATAAACGTAAAACATCACGATAAAAGACTAAATACATCAAATTAAAATAAATACAATTGAAAAGTAACTACGCTGTATATTTGTAGCTATTATAAAATTTATTAAAATATTTATTTGATAATTTCTTCTATTTAAATTAAAGAAAAAAAAAATACTTATTTGATCGTTTTCTTTTTTTTCTTAAAAGAACTTGGGTTACAGGAGTCAATTGTTGAGCTCATAATTCAGTCTGATCTCACAGTGAATTCGAAAACAATGGGTTGACTTTTCTTGAGCTAAACTTGGTCTGTGCTAACCCAAATTCGAAGTGTAACGTAAGAGTATGTGTGAGCTCCAATTTCGAAGAGCGCCAAAAGTGCAAATCCCAACCCTAAACCTAACCATCAGTGGAGTAAAAATGTCATCTTAGATGGAAAATGAAACCTCCGAATCGCACTCATCACTGATTATGTGAACGCAATTTCTTTCTGGTTTCAGCACAGTACGAGAACCCAGGTCTCTAACGCTGCAGATGCGACACGCTTCCAGTCACGCCACGGGATAAAGATAAACACGCCTGAACTGATGCAAACATTTTCAATGGGAAATGGTGGTTGTCGGTAGCCTGGCATAATGGGGCCGATGCCAGGGTATACTGAAACATTTGGAAGCAACATTCCAACTTCTCATGCAATCATGTAGTGTAATCATGTGGAAAGGGTTGCATACATAATGCGAGACATTTTGTCAGGGATTCTGACATATGACCTTTTCAAATCTAGCTATGTACATTTAATATTAGATTCTAGTTTATATAGCATCTTCTCACAATAAAAACATGGCATTTGAGCCTCTAATACTTTAAAAATATAATGGGACGCAAAGGTGAACTCAATTCATGTAGAGTACATATTATTTCCTATAAGGACCCTGTTTAGACAGCGGATCGCTGTAGGAGATACATTGGAGGAAGGTAATCTGTACTATGTTTTGCAATTTCCTGTGCTGCGGTGGCTGTTGTTATTATGGAGGAAGAGGCTGTGCTGAGGTCAGTGGGGCTTTCCTGCATGGAGAAGTAGCATTTCTGCGTGCAATAGTGGAAACCGTAAGGGCCCCATTCCTGCCAGCCTTACAACTTCATTTGCTGCAGCCCTTAACCACAACCACATGACCATGGCGGAACTGAAAACACTGCCAGCCTGCTCCAAGAACAGATATAGTAAACTTGTGGTCAAGTTTTAGACATTAACTAGTATTGAGGCTAGTACAGCTGCATTCAGTTGTAAGGATGGTATTGAAAAAGACACATTTGTACATTTGTTTTACAGACCTCATTTTAGGGTTTACAATGTTACATTGTCATTGCAGCGAAGTTGTAAAATTGGATATATTTTCACTGTAATGGTTAGTAAGTGATTTTATTACACTAAAATCAATGTTAACACACATATTGTTTACATATTGGCCCCATTCACTTCCATTGTAAGTGCCTCATTGTAACCCAGAGTTTTGCTTCTTTTAAAGAAAAGGAGGGACAAGTCGAAATACAATTTTTGGTAATCAACACTATGCCACAAATGCTGTCGATTGAGCTTAACTTGTATTGAACGTGAACAGGAGTTGTTTTTATTTGAACAGGAACATGAACAGGAGTTGTCAGATGTTTCTCCTAAAATTTCCTAAAAGAAATACAATTAGACACAAATAAGACAGTTGTTGACATACAGAGCAATGAAATTAATGTGGACAGCATGTCTCAGATAATTTGGTCTTGGAAGAATTTGATAAAACAATCATTTTGATTGAGGTTATTTAGAAATTTCTGACTTTTGCTTGCAGACTTTTTGCAGGCATTTCTGTCAAATCTGAGCACAATTTGCGACATTGTTGTGATCTAAAACAAGTTAGATTACTGTGGTCTTTTTCTAATGAGATACCTTTGAGAAGTATTAAGATATCTCAATTACAATTACATCTTTTCTTTCCAGTAGGTGACAATGAGAGAACTGAAATTTAATTTGTAGCACATTTATCGCTGGTATATATTAAAGACGTTCTCTGAAATGTGAGTCATTTAGCCTGGGAGATATTCTTCCCCTCTCTCTCCAACTCAGAGTGCTCTTTGCCACAAAATGACTAATATTTAACACATACTCCTGTGAGCGTGGGCGCTGCTATTAGAACAACAACCCGCAATCAATACTCATGTTTCCGCAGTGCACTGAAATCGCTCTTGTACAAATAGCTCTGTTGATTTACATAATACATTACATAATCCCATTGACTTGCATTTGAAGAATAACATTTGGACAACCTGATGTTGCCACTGTAACAGAAAAATATACAAGTGCAAATATATCAATAATACAGTGCAAGGACAAATACTGTATACCAATAGATAATGTGTAAACTGAGACTTTATAGATATACAGTAGGCGGATTCTGTTTTTTTGTCAAAGTCATTTGATTCTTGGAAAATTCAATGAATATTTCAACACATCTATGTCATCTTTCACCTAAAAATTTAATTAAAGAAAGTTATACATAAGAAATAAAATTTGTTTAAAGAAAAATGAAAGCCTATTTTAGTACTATATATTTTTTTCTTTGCATTGTGATGTATATATTTTTTATAATTAAGCTCATTTTGCCCAAATTCTCATGACTGTAATTGAAAATAAAATAAAATAATAATAATTATTCTCATTAATGTGAAAACGAAAACAATTTTCACACTTAAATTGATGCATTTGCATAGGTTTATACAGTATATTACCACTATACATGATCCCTGGGAATCAAATCCAGGACCTTGGAGTTACCAGTTAACTCACAGGAACCCCAGATTTTAAATATTTGTTGATCTCCATTTCATTTATGCAGATTTAAATTAATAAAAAATTTAATTAAAATAAGTTTACAGTAAATTAAATAAAAGTATAATATATATATATATATATATATATATATATATATATATATATATATATATATATATATATATATATATATATATTACAGTAGGCTAATGAGAAGCTAATGGGAATAAAAAAATGTCCAATGAGGGGAGGACATGTACTTAATTGTGATAGAAATATCACAATGCAAAAAAAAACTAAATACAAAAAAAAAATAAGACAGACAGACAGACCGAAAAAAAAGTCCTTAATGGTCAAAATAGGCTTATATATAATATTTAATTGATATATATGTTCTCAGTGTTTCCTACAAACCCAGCACTGTTTCTGATACACTTCCACTGCTTGGTCACAAGATGGCGCAATACACAGATGTGAGAGCCCATGAAACAGGAAGTTAAATATTACACCAATAATTACAACCACAACCGTTTCAACGCCTATTTTTAGCATGTTTGTATTTGAGAGCTCTCGCACATAAAGAGACGCTCTGTTCTCCACCAGCACCCCTCAGGCCACATACCATAATAACGAAGACAAATGGTTGTTGACATCAACAATTTAATTTTCTTATTCATCTCATTCCAAAGTTTTGGTGTTGGGGAGACGTGCCTTGAACATTAACTGCATATTAAACAAGCCCAGTGATGGAGCCTTCAGTTTACGTTCTCAGAAGGCTCCTAATGAGCGCTTGCTGAAATGCCACGGACTGTAAATGCTGACCACAGCCGCAGTAAATGTGTAACACAGCTAGATGGCAGATCGGCAGGTTTCTGATGCTAAACGAATGTTAAACAAACAACCAGAGGCCTGTTATTGGGCACAGGAGAGGTTACGCACAGCACAAGGGCCTGAGGATAATAGATTACCATCGAAAAATTGTACAACTATATTCTTCAGTCTTTTGATGATATTCAATACTTATGTCTCAGCATAATATATATATAAGCAATTTCACAGTATATATATATATATATATATATATATATATATATATATATATATATATATATATATATATATATATATAGTGAAATGGCTTAAAAGGATCATTAAAAAAAGTAATTCATGTAAAAATATTTTTATATAGTTTAAAACATAAAGGAATGTTTTTCACAGTGTTTTGCACAAAATAAACACAAGGAAGTATACTATTTAACAGGATACACAATAACAGGATACACAATTCTGCCATAATTTACTCACCCTCATGGTGTTCTAAACCAAAATATACTAGTCAGAATGTTAGGGACTGACTGCCTGTCATATTTATATATACATACATACTGTATATATATATAAATAGTATTTAATTGATATGTATGTGTGAATGTTTTATTTTTTACTTTTGTGTATGTTTAACTTATTATTTACTAATTAACTATTATTTTTTTAATTAATATGTATTTAATTTAATTTTTGTTATTTCAAACTTTTTAATATTATTTATTTTAATAAAATCACTTTATGCTGCACTTGTATGAACTACACTATACGGTATAGAGTATATTTATACAACTTCTAAAGCTGATGGATGTAATTTCTGCATCACTAGCGCCACCAAACGGAATAGCAAAAAAATAAAATAAATAAGTTTCACACTTTCTGAATATGATTACGCAGTCTGCAGTTGGAAGAGATAGTCCCGCCCCCAACTCACACCATTGGTTGATTAACGTTGTTGGGGCATGTCTAAGCAGGTTGCTCAAAACAAACAGAGCAATTTTCACAGTGCAACAGAAACAGTGTTTAGAGTTTTCAAGAAAATGTACTTATGAATGTCTTCCCTTACGGAAATCGCGAGTTCATGGCAAATTAGCCACAGATCATTTTAACATGCAAATGAGCTTTGTGGTAAACATGCGGCAAATGGTCTATTGTTGCCAAGGGTTTGCCAGAGGTTCGCAACTATCAGAGAAGAGCGGCAAATTTGCAAGCGGCAAATTTGTGGCAAGTTTGCAGCTAGTTTAGATTTTTTTGTAAGGGTTATAGCATATTACTAACCATTAGGCTGGGATAGGAGACGGTATTTTAACACAGAAAAGATGACATACTTCAGCTTTAAATGTAAAATGCTGCATCTGTAAACATTGATTGATGACAACAAAATGAATCGCTGAATCTGAGTTTTGAGTCAATTCATTGAAATAAACAGTTTGAACTGATTCACAGAAATTAATTAACTTTCCAATTATAATGGTATTTTTGCTTACTTGAGATATTCCGCCCAGCCCTACACAAAGCGTTTTTAATGATCACATCTGTGCAATCTGGGATCAAACTCAGCCCTTAAAATGGGGTTATAATTTGAAGTACTTTAAGAGAAAAAAAAGCATTATGTTTTCTGCATTTCTCTGCAGGGGGAAATGTTGAATTAATCATAGAGACAGACGGGGAGAGAATGTGAGGCTGTTTGTGTGTGTGTGTGTGTGTGTGTGGGAGAGAAAGAAAAAACAGACATTGTTTCCTAAGCTTTGCATGACGTCTGAAAGGTTTTGTTGAGAAGTCAACCCTTGAACTAATCCAGATTCACACAGCTAAACAGAGAGGGGAGGGAATGCCAAACCAGGCCTTTTGTCATTCCTGGCCTTTAGACCTAAAATTACCTCACTTACTCCCTTCAGGCTAAAACCCATTAACTTTCAAAAGCCAACTTTAATTATTAAAAACTCTAAATAATATGCAATGAGCTCTGTGTTTTTGTAGTGTAAGTCGTTTGTACCAAGACATCCTCCCTGTGAAATATTTTATTGTTGGAATGCGCTCTGTGTTGCAGACCAAAATGAAAGCCACATTCCTGGGTAGTGATTTAAAGAGATGAAATTAGAGGCCTGAGCTCTTTTGAACACTGTTCAATCTTTAGCCCAACATAAACACAGTGCTTTTTCCCTCAGCAGAATGTGAAGAGATAATGCATAACTTAGCCATATGTGGAAAACGAAACATCAATACAGTGGTTGTTCCAAAACAAAGCCTAAAAAAATAGCTTTTTTATCTTCAGATTATAAATAGACAGTGAAACTGGGCATGAAGCCTAACCTTAATAAATGTCAATATAGAGACTTTCCAAACTTCGCAAAAATGTTGAGCCTTGCCTTTACAGACAAAACATACTCTTTGCAAGTATGTAGAAAATACGTTAAGTGGAAAGCTTAATGAGCAACGGGAGAGCACACTTGAAATGCGTTGACCTATAGGATATAGTTTCTACACTTTAGTAAAGTGTGTTTCTGGCCTAAGATAAACTTCAATAGAATATGCTGTTTGATAATGAACTGCTTCAGTAAGTACACATGAGAGAAGTTTTCACGATTTCAACATTTACAGCCTGATCTCATAAAAATGAAGTGATTGTGAAATGATATGTAGTTCATTACATGTATTGCGGCAGTTCCAAGGTCAAATGTCCACTGTGTGTCGCAAAAAGCGAGTAACATTTTCTCACAAACAGGTGAAGTTTGTGTAAAGGTACATGCTCTATCGAATTTTAAATCAACAAAACCTACTGTCCCTCCCTACCATACACCTTAAACCTAAACCTAACCGATAGTGTCATAAAAGAAAATGTGAGATAAAAATGTGATTGCTGAAGCAACCACTTCATTTTGTGACACTATGACACTTTCAGCTCACGTGTTGACTTGCATTCTTTTCATGACTCGTACCCCGGTCCTTTAAGTAAGTGTTTATGACCTGATAATCTGCCGTTTTACTTGCGATATGTGTGAAAGGGAATACAAATTGTTGAAGAGCCTCTAGTGTTCATTTCACCAGGAATCTGGGGCAATACGTACAATCAGCCAAGATGTGATTCTGTAAGACCGGATGAAAATTTCAGTAGTCAATATATATTCCATTGAAATGTAATGATTTGCAATACCACTTTTGGTACTACAGCAACATCCTTTTTATCTATACGGTTAAATATGAATGTACATTTTTAAGTAAATTGCAATATTATACAGTACAAGAGTTAAAAATGCCTTTTCAGTACAGTTCTCAATTAAGTACACATTGCTTCAAGGTTTTAAGAAATGATTCAAGTAAACAGTCACTAATTAAGAACAAATAATTAAATTAAGAAAACTAAGAGTGTTAACACGTGCATCCACATCATTGCAAAAGTGCACATGTGAGCATTTCAAATCAGCCACTGTCAGTCACACAGTCCACGAGTACTACACCAAAGTGAGTCGGTACATGGCACAACTGAATACATTTTTCAAAATGTTAGTTTCCATTTGGTACTGAAGAACCTAAGAGCATTATCTTTATTGAGAAACAACTCTGCTGACAGACTATTAATCATCTTTGTGCTTGTGCTAGTTGAAACCACTGCTTTTGTCTTGTTAAAGAATGAACACGATGGCATCTTAGGATGGCAAATGAGCCCGTGCCTGTTAATGATTTGGAAGGATAATAAATGCATATTGCTGTTGTTTACTGCAACCGCAGTCTCGAATGAACCTCTGTTGTCTCTGGGGACGAAAACAGCTGATGCAATACTCGCCAGGAATAAGGCCTCCTTCAAAGAGAGATCATTAAACTCCACTTAAAGGGTTTGCATTAAAATCTGTCACACTGGCGAGAGGTTCAAGGATGAGCTCTGTGAAGCGTGACTTGTTTGAATTTAGAGCAAACATTAATTCTAGTGAGGGATACGAAAATCAATAATCAAGTACGGAGAGGATCCCGCATTTTGCTAGAAATGCCACGATGCAATTTTTTATCAATAAAAATGGTTAAGAATAGCATACTAAACTCACTATATTTGCAGTATATACTATGGTAGGTATATAAGTGGCACTAGCAACACCAATGTCATGGGTTCAATTCTCAAGTAATGCACACAAACCGATAAAATGTACACCTTTAAGGCAGTAAAAGTCACTTTGGATAAAAGCATTTGCCAAATGCATAAACGTAATATAATGCAGTATGCAAAATGTTTGTATATATATATATATATATATACACATATACATATACACATATATATGTCATGGAGCCCGTTCCCCTGCCGCAGCCAGTGAGGTTGTGTTATTTAATAAATTCCCTTTTATTTTTCAACTCTGCATTTGGGTCCTGCCTCTGCATTCCGTAACATATATATACACACGCACACACATACACAGTATATAGTGCAATATAATTGTATGTAAATATAATAATATACAGTAAATAATAATGTATTATATAATCATATATGGTATTTTTTTTTTACACTAAATTCAATAAATAATAAAAAATACCCTTTTTATTTCCAAGAAAATAACTGGACACCACTAGCATACATTATGGCTGCTGTGTCAATGAAATGGAAAAAAAAATCCCACACACTATCCTGGCTTGCAAAGAGTATCAACATTTATTCAGCAACATTTTGGTCACTCGACCTTTGTCAGGCATTTAAAGTGCAACAGCACCAAATTAAAAATATGTCATGAACAATCAGCCAATGACAATGAATAAAATAGAGAACATGTAAAACTATAAATACAGAAAAAAGAAACACATGCATCACATATAAACTTGTATTATACTACTGTTTAAAAATAATAGGCAGTATGCAGTTTATACTGTACAATATTAAGTTAACAAGCTTGTATTTTATTCTGAACATCGGCAATGAATGCAAATATCAGTTGAAGTTGAATATTGAAAGCCCAATAAGATAATATTTGCAAGTAGTCATGCAAACATTATTCAAGCATTATGCAAAGCAGCATGCCTTCTGAATTGTTTGGTTCTGCAGTAGTGACTGCATTGAGAAATCTCCCGTAGAGCTTTTTTTTTTTAAAAAAAAAAAGGACAGTAGAAATTCACACAGTAACAAACCTCTGTGGCAGAAAAACTGAAGTTGTTTGACAAGGTTTATGGAATGTTGTTATCTGCAGATGCATTCAAAGGCAGAACATTTCTAGAACAAAGATCTCTCTCTGGGAAGAGGAGGATTAAATAAATAATCAGGGCCAGATTGATCAGTGCAACTGACCTATATAATTAAATAGCAGAAGGGAGGTGGGCTTGAATGCCGCAGCCTCTATCAAGGTTATTGATGCCATATTTTATGACCCAATTTATAATCTATATTTGTTTATCTTCCCCAGCAACATACATAGTAGCCAAAAAGCTAATCAGATAATAAAGTACATATCAATAGCAACAGTTAATGAAATTTTGAATACAAATACCAACCTGAATAGTTTAACCAAAGAAAGGGAAAGCCTGTCATCATTTACTCTCCTTTGTGGAACACAAGGGTAAATTTACTGTTTGAATAGTATCTTGTCTGCTTTTTTTTTTTTTTTTCTTCTCTATATATGGGTCTGTCAAGCTTTGAAATGACAAAAAGTACCATAAAAGTAGTCTATACAATTCATGCGCTATACTGTATATTCCAAGTCTTCTGAAGACCTACGACAGCACTGTGTGAGGAACAGAGTAACAGAGTAACCAATGAACAGAGTTTTCCCTGAGTAACAAATTTCAGGTCTGTTCATCACACAAAGTTACATGGCATCTGAACACATATATCACGCATGAGTAATTTGGATGTTGTTTATGTTTATGGTGCTTTTATTTAGGGCAGGGTTTAGTACCACCTCGGTCAATATTCCAAGCGAGCCAAGCCGTTACTAAAATGTGATGTCAAAATCCTGCAGATCACTGATTGGTCTGGGAGAATCGTCACTACCAGCATCGCTGGATTTCCAACACACGACATCAACCCACTAGTTTTAAAATTATAATCAGCGACAGCAGTATCATTTGTTCACATGACTTTCGAATTGTGAAAAAAGAAATGGCTGTACACAAAACCACGCCGTGGTCAATAAACGTGGTGTAGATGGTCCACTCGTTAGTGATGAGCGAAACGAAAAAGTCTCTCAGGAAGTGTATCAGCTGTTGGCTGCACACGGCACCACCGGACCTACCAACAGTGTAGGGAAATGTAAAAAAAAACTTAAAAGTGACTACAGAACCATCAAGGAAATGCGGACGCAATCTAAACCTGCGAGCAATGGGAGGGAGAGTGCCCTGGACTGACGTTGATCCATGATGGAGGATGGTATGTATTGTTGTGTTAACTCTATACTCTGCTTGAAAGCTTCACTTTATTTAGTTGACCAACTACCGGAAAGCTTGCTTCATAACAACTAGGCCAATTTAACTGTTACACTTGTGTAAAATCACCATGCAACAACTGCTTTATGCAGCACAATGAGCAAGTAAATAACAGCTAGCGGTCGTGTTATTGTTTTGGTCAGTTTGTGTCATGTTTAAGATGATGTCATGGCAGTAGAGGTGGCGCAACTGTGACGATCAGCCTATAATCCCACCCACGTTGATGTGGCACTAAACAGAAGTGAAAATGCAAGCTCAAAAATGTAAAGCGAGTAGAGTTGAGGCAAGTCAAACCGTAATGTGCAGTGGAAAACTGCCATTATACAGATTTCCTGATTCGATTACAAATTCACAAGATCTTGTTTCGATTAGAGTAATTTTCAGCAAGAATGTCCATTTTGTTTAAATATAAAAGAAATTCTCTTTCAGCTGATGCTGTTAATTATACAGGGGACCTTCTAACTAGGTACATTACGAATATATATATATATATATATATATATATATATATATATATATATATATAGCTATGTTTATTGTAGTGTTGTGCGATCTTCTCCATTGTCAGATCGTCCTATCATCAGTCAGTGAGATCAGCCACGATATTATCGCATGGGGGGAGGGACAATAATTTACTTATTTGCTAATTTATCGTTGTCCATCATTTTGGGAACAAAGTTGGTGAAAAAGAAAAATGTCATGTCACTTATTTGGCAATATTTTGGTTTTAAACCAGACGCAAAAGGCGAGCCTGTTGATATCAAACAGGCAATTTTCAAACTTTGCCCGAGAGTTGTGCCGGTAAAGCACAAATCTATCTGTATATTTGTGTGCCCACTGCCCTGCTGATGCTGCTAAGCTAGCACCAAGAGAAGCTGTGGTCAGAGAGATCGAAGTCAGCCATCTATAATCGGAGCTTTTGCAAAAAGCACTAAGTACAAATGAAACAGTGAATGTGGGCCCAGTGCACAGCAGCTGTCTCCAAGAATATCGCATAGGAGATGGTCTCCTATCATACAGTTGAGAAGGCAAGTTTTAGAGAACTACTCCAAACCTTTGACAAACAGTATGAGCTGCCGGGGCGCAAGTACTACAGTGCTTTAGATTGTTACTACTCACTAAAGATTTGAAAGCGGCTGACTTTGTTGCTTGATCAAAGACATATGGTCAAGCATAAACATGACCCCCTACATGTCTGTGACAGTCCATTATATTTCGGAGGATTAGAAAATGAAGACAAAATGTCTTGAAACGACATTCATCCCGAAGAATCACACTGCAGAGCTATGTATGCTTATATCATTTTTAATCATATAATAATAACATCAATTTGTTATTGCATTGTTATTATTATTATTATTAGTAGTAGTATCATTACCATTTTATGTTAATGTGCTATGCAAAGAAAATGAAATGCTGATGAATGACGATGCTGTTTTCGCCATGGCTAAAACAACTGTATAAGAATGATGTGTCTTTTTTATAACAAGCACTCTTGACATAATTTGTGAATATAGGTCTATCACCTTGCAATTTAATTTTGATGTGGGATGTAGTTTTGTAGTCTGTTTTAAAACAGTTTCAATATTTAATTTTTATAATCCTCAAGACGCGTGTCGGTGTCGCAAGTGTCGGTTATATGCGGTGATGTCGATGTGAAAATATATCAGGGCAAATTACATCCCTACTTTTATGGTTTTTTTCTCTGTCTATTAAGGTTCAGTTTGGACCTTGATAGACTTAGTCCACATTTGCTTCATAATAAAGAAAAGAGTGGCCAGTACATTCGTCATCATTTCTCCTTTTGTTTACCACAGAAGAAAAAAAAAAAAGTCATACAGGTTTGGAACAACATGAGGGTGAGTAAATAATGCCAGAATTAAACAAATATATATATATATATATATATATATATATATATATATATATTTATATGTATATATTTTATCTTTCTTTGTGTCTGTTGCCTGTCCAATAGCACATTGCTGTTAATGCTATGCATCATATGATAATATTTTAAAACCTTGTTAAAACAGTGCTTTGTTTTTACTTGTGTTCATCTTATCCATGACTTTGTTAGTGTTCTTTAAGCAATAAGAGTCTGTAGACCACTTTCCAAGATGATTCCAAACAAAGTCATTTCAGTAGGATGCCCTTCAAAGGGAGGGAAGAACTTAACAAAAATCTTTTAAGAATTTGGTTTACCCCAAGTAGGGAGGGAGCAAAAGGAGAAAAAAAAAAGATCAGTGCATGGTCTCCTCTAAAAAAAAACATTTAAAGAAAAATTAGGGGGGAAAAAAACCTCAGACATCTTCATTCCCATCTGTGGCCGGAGCTGCACTTGGCAATGGCCCTGCAAAAGGACTTCCATAAAAAGCCCCTTCAAGTTGGGCCCCAAAGAACAGAGCTTGGAGCAATTGCAAGTGTAACAATGTGGCCTGTCCCACACGAAACCAAAGACAAGCCAGGGGGATGACCGCAGATAATACTGGATTTGCGAGTGACGGACAGAATAGCATAATTTGCTTGGCAAATTAATTAAATTAATTACTCTTAAGTAACAGCTGCACAATTGGACATATCAACACATCCCCACCTGTTTGATCAAGGATATACAGTAACATCAGCTTTTGGCAGCCTATTATTCACTGAACAGATACATTATTGGTAGCTATTGACTCAGCACTAAATCTGATGGTAGAGCCAAGGATGGAGTGCTGCCAACAACAAAAGCCCTGCCAAGTCCACCTGCCCAAGCCCCGCTAAACCCCCAGATGAGCCAGCCCGGAAGAAACAGGCATGTCACACAAACCTTAAAGGTCAAACCTTTACCACACTTCAGTACAAAAATGAACACAATTATGGAGGCAATTTGGCAGTTAAAACATATAAATGCACTGGTTTGGTGTATGTAAACTGTGGTGTAATTACTGTATGTGATTCTGGAGATTTGGAAAATATATATTTAAAATCAGTGGCTTGAAGGAGCAATGCCTTAAAGTAATGTTTCAACAAAAGACACATTTAGTTTTATTTAATAAGATAATCAAGTGTTCAAAACTGAAGTAATTGCGTGCACATGGTTTCTGGACAAACGCCCACTCAGCAAGCAAAGAAAATGTCATGGTTACTGTTGTAACCTCTGTTCCCCGAGGGAAGAATCGAGACGTTGTGTCGAATGAAGTGACACAAGGGGTCTTCCTGGGATACCAAACATACCTCTGAACCTGAGAAAAGGCCAATTTCAAGTTGGCAGACAGAATTTGCATGCCCCGCCCCAGACATACATAAAGGGTATAAAGGGAAGCGGGGCAGCGAGTGCCAGTCAGGATTTTGCACTGAGGAGCGGAATATAAGGTATGGCTGTTTACAGTGGTAGGTCTAGTGCTGTGGCAGGAGGGACACAACGTCTAGTTCCTTCCCTCGGGGAACGGAGGTTACAACAGTAACCATGACGTTCCCCTTCTGTCACTCAATCGACCTTGTGTCGAATGACATGCTACATGACTAGCATGGGAGCAAGCCTGGCAGCGCTGCCTTTTCTCTCATTATGTCTCTGACATAGGACTTGAAGCGGCTGGGGCTATCTTAACGCTATGAAACACACCGGGGAAGGCGTTCTTTCCCCGTCCTATACTTTCAGGGGGAAAATACCCTGCGGAGGCCACATCCTGCCAGGTCTAGGGGGAGGTAAAATGTGGCAAATACATCACAAGGTTTGTGAAGCCGTACATGGGAAATGGCGCGGTTGTAGGTCCAGCCTAATGAGGGGGGACTCTACAGCACGGTAACTGGGGCATCAGGGCGACACAAGGGAAACGTGGGTCCGCTGACAGGGGGACCGTACTGCGGGAAATACAACACGGGAAGTTTGCCTGAGAAGGGAACTAAGCCTGTGGAGCCCGATCCCAGTACAGAGCACCTGTGACTTGTAGTGGGTTAGGGAGCAATTTGCGGCAGAAGGCTAAGGAGGAGAACAAGGCGAAGGGCACTCTGTGAAAGTGGAACACCCGGTCGGTTGTGCCACGTTACCGACTCGGACCTGACAAAACACAGGATGAGACTGACTCAACCCTGAGATTGTAAAATCTGGCAAAGGTATTGGGTGTTGCCCAGCCCGCTGCTCTGCAGGTCTCTGCTAAGGAGGTGCCATGGGCCAGTGCCACACTTCTCGTAGAGTGTGCTCGAACCCGCAAGGGGGCGGGCACGGCCTGGGTGTGATAAGCTAAGAAATAGCAACAACGACCCAGTGAGCTAACCTCTGTTTGGAGACAGCGTTCCCTTTCTGCCGTCCGCCGAAGCAGGCAAAGAGCTGCTCAGAAAATCTAGAGCTCTGCATGCGGTCCAAATAGATACACAAAGCACATACCGGACACAGCAATGAGAAGGCTGGGTCTGCCTGCTTCCAGGCCACTGAAGAGATCCCAGGAGGGGAACAGGCTAGGACGGGGAGGGTTCAGTCTCCAGGTGCCTTTCAGGAACCTGATAATCAAGTCGTGCTTACCTAGGGACTTGCCATCTACTGCGTCATGGTGGGCTGCGATAGCAGCTACATACACCTTCAAGGTGGAGGGGGACAGTCTCCCCTTCCAGCCTCTCCAGCAGGAATGAAAGCACTGACCGAACTGGGCACCTCTGCGGGTCTTCGACTTGAGAAGAACATCAATTAGTGAACAAGCACCATTTTACGGTGTAAAGTTGCCTGGTGGAGGGAGCTCTGGCTCGGCTGGCCTGTAGACTTTCGAGGTCAGTGATGATGTCATTCTACAGGCTCTGGAGGGGAGTACCGGGTGGTCCCGCCAGGTGGCGGCATTCTCGGGACACAAGTGGATCGCAATCGCTCTGTCCACCTGGGGGACCTCTGTGTACCCGTGGGCCGCCTCGCCAACCAGGGTAGTGAGAGCGGACAAGTGGAGGGGTCGGTTCCAGTCCAGCCTCATGCTCGCGGTGGCCCGGGAAAGCATAGCGGACATCTGCGCATCAGCCTCAGACTGGGTGAGCAGACCCGAAGGTGGCAGCCCAGATGAGTCATCAGCATCAGATGCCGCTGTGACACTCTCTGATGCAGCGGAGCTGTCGTCATCTAATTCCGGGGGATCAAGGGAGAATTGCCGGAAGCAAGCAAGCGTGCCAGGGGGGCGGGTGGTTCGTGGGGATTTACCCGGGCGAAACCAAGCCCGTTGTCATCCCCAAATCGCCAGCCGGGTCGTCCTCAATCCCGTGGGAAGAAGGAACGACACGGGGGGCGGCTGAAGTGGCTTTCTCCCATGAGGAAAGAAAGCCGCGACCGCAATGTTGCCATAGCTATGTTCTCGCACTGAGAACATGAACCATTCAGAAAACGGTGCCTGCGTGTGACCACAGCCCAGGCATGCGAGGCAGCTTTTATGACCGTCAGAAGTGGAGAGAAATCAACTGCATCTAGGAACTACACAAAGGCGGAAAAACATCTTTAAAAAGATGCGTCTTGAAAAGGACGTTCAACACCTGCTGTATATTGCTCTTTTATGAGTGGGAACTCAAACTCTTTTAGAGGAAATAAGCTCTTTTTAGGAGGAAAAAAACACTCTTTCAGGCAATGAAAGCGCTGTCGAAGCGCCCAGGGGCGTGGACTCCACAGCGTGCAGAGAGAGAAAACGCCAGCTGGAAACGCGCCGTAGATCCAACAGCAGTGCTTCTTGCCAACAGAGGTGAGTGAAACCGTGGTGAACTGTTGCACAACCATTCGGCTCCGAAGAAAAATTCTGACTGGCACTCGCTGCCATACCCGTATGTTCAGGGCGGGGCATGCAAATTCTGTCTGCCAACTAGACATTGGACTTTTTTCAGGTTCAGAAGTACGTTTGGTGTCCCAGGAAGACCCCTTGTGTCACTTCATTCGACACAACGTTGAGTGAGTGACAGAAGGGGATATGTGATTACAGTATAAAGGAAATGTGCAAATACATATACAAACATTGTGTCTCCAACTTCATATCCTGTGAATAATAATAAAATCCTTCATCTGGTGAATATATAGGTTATAAAAAACTTAAATACTATATATATAGAGCATTGTAACAGAGCCAAGTCTCCATTTCAAAATAAGAGTACTTTATCAATTTTGTGCTTCTATATAGTTAAAAGTTTCACATTAAGAACCAAATCATTTTTGCTTTTTTCAAAATAAGAAAAGAAAAAAAATTTAAGAAATGTCTTAACATTTTCTTAACAGTTATCTGTCTTTTCCACCACATTTGTTAGCAGTATCGGCAAAACCCACTATCGGTTGACCTCTAATATCATCGATCCAGAGCTGTTTTATTCTACACTGTAAAAAGTGGTAACCAGCAATTGTTACATTAAGAAGCTAACCCTTCTAACCCTATCTAACCCTTAAAACTTAATTTATTCAGGTTTATTCAATATAAAAGTACAAAAATTTAAAATTCCAAAACCACTGTTGTATCTGCCAGAGAAACATACAATAATTTTTTTTAGCACATTTAATTTTCCTCAAATTATCACACACTTTTAAACATTACTTTCTGTTGTTTACTTTTAGTCACAGAAACCAAAGATAAGACACAATTTCTACTGATATAAGTCTGTGACAAATGGAATCTTTGGCTCAAGATAAACAAAACCTCTATCTCCGATTTAATTTCCGTCCCAAAAAATGTAATGGATTATATTGGATTATTTTCAAAACCTACTTTTTCAAACTAGTCCTATGACATTCACCCGATGGGACCCAAACCAGTTCAGAAAGATTCTCTGAAGTCCCAATATCAAAAATTAACAAAACATTTTGAACTTCTGATTAATCGTCACAACATAACGCTAAAACAGTAGGAGTGGCTACTTTTACTTAAATGGTTATAGCTCTTGGAAGGAATGATATATTTAAACTAGATTTGGGACACTTATGTAGGAGGTCAATCTGAGGACACATGAAAAAAAAATTGCATGCTTCTGCCACTTGGTGGCGCTATAACAATGACAAATCTAAAAATAGCTCTTACTATAAAACCGTTTGTCTGATCGACTTGAAATTTTAGATGCAGTGTCTGTGTCCAAGGTCCCATCAAGGTCTATGAGGACAGTCACATATCTTGAAAAACATGGCCAACATCGACCAATCAATTTTCAGCAGCTATTGAACAGGGTTAGAAAAGGCCAATAAGAATGAAACATGGTAGGCCTATTTGTCTCTTGGTCTTTGAAAAATGCGAAAAACTTGGCCAATGGGTGGTGCTATCATGTTTTACCTCTGTGCAAATGGTTGTATATTCAACAAATGGTTGTATATTCTGTGCTGTTTCACACAGGCACACATCTCCATTATACCTACACCTTCATAGTATATGATAGATAGCTTCATTCTGAACAACTTTGCCTCAAAAACGATTGGTGTCAATCAAATAATTTGTTAACTACTGGAGATAATTAGAAAATAAAACACTTGCAAACTAATCCTAGGGTTTTTATATTAATATCTCCATTATACCTACATTTCCCAACAAGAACATACATACATTAGTGTCTTCGGTTATTTAACTACTATGTGGGGTAATAACATTTTCTGTAGAACCAATGGGTTAAGACCATACTAATGAGGGAATGAAAGACAAACCTCTCGTAGTGTCTTCGTGTGCATGTGGCGGCGCTGGTGCTTCCTGGATTGCCACCCAGCTCATCATATACATTTTTCCACTGTCGGCGAGCTGTGATCTGAAATGGCAAGCGAGTCCATTATGAGTGACAAGGACGGTCATGTAATGGATGTGTGCATAGAGCAGAAAGGACTGAACACAGATACTTAGACATCAGTATTCCATTATTCATGTATTCATATGTTAGGTTTTCTTTTTTTGTCAAGTAAGGTAAATATGAAGGCACTTGATGCATATTAAACATCCTGGAAGATTAAGATGTCTTTATATTACTTATGACACATAGTGCACAATGTCCCATGCAAGGTCATATGATTGAGTTTTTGAAATAAAATGTATGTATCTGTACTATTAACTGAATGAAAAAGAATTGAGAAAAAGAAAAACCCACTTGATTAACATAATTCATATGTGTTTAATATTCATGAGAGACCTTTAGTGCATTCAGTGCATGAGGGTTAAAAGATTGTTAATGGTTGTTTCCCGCAGGTAATGGCTGTCTTTCTCAATATATTGTAGTCCATGGAAAACCACATGCATCAAGTGCTGGGAAATTAATGCACGTGCAATGTAGTCAGCGGGGCCAATGTATTCACTATAGACTAGTTAGAACACAAATACGCACAATATTCTCAGTGTTCCGGCTTATGACTTAATGTCCATAGAGATGTAATAACTACAATCCATTCAAATGTAGAAACAGTTAAATGAAAGCTTTTCTGATCATGAGATGTACTTTCCTTTGGAAACTCACTGTGAGCAGGGTTTCTGCTGCCTCCTACAGCATTTAATGAAGTGTCTGTAGTTTTGACAGCATGAGAACAGAATTGTCCCTATGGCCTCAACTACCTTCTATAAACTCCCTCACTAATATTACTGCTTGACTGCTGTTTGTTTTAACATGGATATTGTGTACAAGGCAGGTTTCAGGTGTGGAGTACAGTTGCAGTATTAAAACACAGTCAAGTAGAGTTCAAGCCCAGGAGAGGAGTTTAATCTGATCTTTTTGTGCAATGTAAATGTTTCCAATGACATTACCACTCCCCCTGCGCAATGATTTTCATTACAGATGTCAGCAGCATTTAAAGACAAGTTTTCCGTGGCAGAGAGTATATGAGTATTTTTAGCTGATTGTATGACATGGGAGGGAACGTAAACATTGCTGTATGCTTGCAGAGTTAATTCTGACACAGTACACGGTGACTTTTAAGCTTAAGCTATATTGTACTCTGAAAAGGCATTTCATTTTAATTGGGAAAAAAAATATTTGAAAAACATGCCAAAATGTAACACACCAAACTTGAATGAATGTAAACATTTATAAAACGTAAAATAAATTAGAGATTTATCAACATAAACTAAATACTTGTGAAACCTTGTTGTGAAAAACTGAGCTTGTGCGTAATCTGATAACAATTTTTTTTTAATTCTTTACTTTTTTTTTGTCAAAAAGTTATGAAACACATCACAATTTAAATTCTTGTAATCAACTTACAGTTACTGACTTTACATACTCTAAGTACATTACTTAAGATACGCATATTTTAAAAATTCTATTTATTTATAATACATTTAAAACATGAATTATTTTCATGTGTGCATCTGTGTTTATGTGATAGCCTAACAGACAACGACAATGAACGAGTGAATATAGACATTATTTTGAATTTATTGAGTGGAAAAAAAAAATGTCTGTGAAAATTGTTTTAGAAAGAGACTTGAAAGTGAAGTAATTAGTGATGTCATTACTTCCTAACAAGTAATCAGTAATTCAATCTGATTACATATTTAGACAAGTAATTTGTCATTTGTATTGGATTACCATTTTTGAGTAGTTTTCCCAGCACTAATTATGAGTATTGGTTGGGGTTGAAGGTGTCATGCCCTGTTTTATGCACTCCACTGGATTACAGTAACTTTTTAATGGATTACATCTCAATCAGTGATTAAAATATGATGCGTTTGAGTGAGGTAATTAATATATCATATGTTCATTAACATTACGTTCTACTTAAAATTGTTTATTTATTCTCATGAATACTTTGTCTCTTCTTCATTATCAAGCCCCCCAAAATTTCCTCCACCGCAAAAGGGTTACACGTGTGTCTGTAAGAGTTCCTCATTAAGGCCTGAGTCTAATATACACACAAAAATCTGAAAATCTTGTTTTTCAGGAATGTTTGAGAGCTAAAGGAGAAATGGCACAGGATTTCACTCACCACTTCGTATCCTCCTAGTTTCTGAGCCGCTTGAAACATAGTCCAAAGGTTTACTGTAAGAAGAACAATGAGGATGGAGATCAGTTCCAAAGGAGAGAAGGACACAATATTCACATAGGCTATGTTTGGAATATTTTTTTTTTTTTTTACTGTTCTTGCAGTATATAATGTATTATATCAAGAAAGTGCAAAAAAAAACAACAAAAAACAAAACAAAACAAAACAAAAAAAAAAAAAAACACCAGAAGTAACTGGTTAGTTGACAATGTCAGTGAGTTGCATTTTTTTAATCAACAAGAATTTAGCTTAAAATGTATATGAATGTAGGGAAGGTATATTTTAGGTCCTGTAACTGTAAAAAAAAACAGCATAAAAAACAACTTTAACAATGAATAACTTAAAAAAAACAATTCTCCCATTTTTTAACACGTTTTTGCCTTGACTGGTTGATTTTAATTTTAACCTGCAGTGTGACATTTTTTTAAACACAAATATTATTATATTTATAATAAATTAATAATATTATTAATTTATAATATTAATTAATCATAATATCATAAAAACTGCATGCATAATCATTTTTTTTAATTAAATTAGCAAAATCCTGTTTAACAATATGTCAACTTTCTTTCCCAATGACCCACTTGCAGCCATGATTTTTTTACATTTCTATTTTGACTCGTGTGATCTGACAGCCAAAAATAAAGATATTTTTGCACAAAACTGAATTAAAACCAGGCAAAATTACCGTTTTATTTCTGAGATGACAACATGACATGCAATGAGATGAGGTCATGTGACAACAATGTTGTTTACTACTGTTTGAAATGTTTATCATGGAATATTGCCAACTCTTTTCACAATTTTTAAAGAATAATAGGCAGTATATAGTGTACACTGCACAGTATTCAATATATGGTAAGCTAGTTTTTCATTCCAAACATCGCCATAGTAACACACTCGTCCAATCAATTGAACATCATATAAGAAGTGAAACATGACTTCAAACGCTTGTCGACGATTCATTCACCACCACATAATTTTCGCCACATGAATGCTAATGCTAAGCAGGGGCCTCTTAGAGAGCGAGAGAAAAAAAAAATTAAACTAAATAAATTAGTGTCAGATTAATGAAGCAGAGCTCTGGCATGTTTATGAATAAGACACTGCAGAAATTAATCAGGGACTTTGCTTCTAAGAGACTAATCAATCAAGATTCAATTGCCATGCACACAAAACCACAGCATTTGTCTGAGCGCTGGTTGTCTATACACATATCTGGCTGTATTGATTTTTACCCCCTCCCAGTACCAAGTTATGATGGACTGTCGAGTTACGGGAGCGAGTTGTTTTTAAGTCAGCTGAATGGCATCAGACTCAGCTGAGCGCTGCTATCTCACATCAGCAATAATGCATGCTATGCTAGCACTGTACTGAGATCATAAAACTGACACACATTTTAGAGGGCTAAATGTGATATCATAACGTGTCATGTAATCAGGCCAGTGTTGGTCATTCTACAAAACGGATGCCATTTGTGTCCCTTATATACAGTGGGGTACAATAAACATCTGATCATATTAAAGAGAATATTTGTAGAAATATCAGCATTAAATGTTCTTTATAAGATGCACCGTGTAGTTTCACAACCTTGAGCACAATATGTCAAATTAAACTGTAAATCTGTCAACCTGTTAGCTTTCAGAGAGCAAACAGTAAATGAATGAAAATATATATCACATTGGTTGGTTGTGCAATCATAATAAAAATATAATGCTACAAAATTAATGCAATTAATCATGCTCCCTGACCATACATAAATTCCGTTCTAAGGAATTTTACTATCAACAGCGCAATTCAGGCTTGAAGTACCACCTTCATGTTTTTGCAAGCTGCAGTTAGCAGGGGGCAGTCAGCACAACTCCAGCTGAGCAGGCAACAAACCGACATGATGGATGGAGCAGAATGCTGGGAAAAACGACAAGCTTTACATCTACATTTTCAGTAAATTGCCACAGCATCCTAAAAATGCAGCTCTATGGTCAAAGATGCTTAAAACTAGTGAAACAAGACATAATCACAGTAAGACACTCAAAAAGCCTCCATCTGATGCAATTGTACATGGATCAACAAAAATAGTGCACATGAAATGTAAGAACGTGTCCTTTGAACCTCAGTTTGACAAACTGTTTGAATGACCCATCTAATTATGACATGGTTCAAATTAGTTCTATAGAATTGTATTTGTCAAACATTTTACACCAACAGATGCATCAATACTGGCTGATTCACTTCCCTACTGCTTTCAGAGAGCTATGAATCACCCTATACAAGAAGCGTGTGTCACACTAGATGAGGTTAAAAAGGTTTATAGTGACGAGTGTCTTTAGTGTGGATAAGAACATGGCAGAATACATCACATCTGTTCTCTGCATCACGCAGAGACTCCTACACTTGACGTAGACTAATATGTTATTATCTGAACAAAATAATGGTAAATGATGCTTCTGTATAAAACTCAAATAATTGGTGTCACAATCTCTCAATAGCTCTCTTCAAAAACCTTGTGAATTGATAACTACTAAGCTAAGAACACAACATTTTTAAACAATAAAAAATATAGAATGATAATTTGTTAATAATATGTACCTACTTTTATTGACATTTTGCAGTAGTAAAAAAATATCAGTAACACTTTACCATAAGGTTCCTTTCGTTAACATTGGTTCATGTATTATGTATGAACTAACAGCGAACTAGTTGTATCGTACACTATGATGCTCTCGATTCAATATCATATGTATCAAATCAAATCCAAATCAAATCGCTTTATTGTCACACTACCATGTACACAAGTGCAGCAGTAGGTGAAAGTCTTGTGTGCAGTTCCGAGCAACATAGCAGTCATGACAGTGACGAGACATAAACCACTTTACAATAAACAACATATTTACACAACACAATTTACATAACAAATGTACACATAATTACACAATACTAATGTACAATGTACAGTAAACAATACACACAATATAGAATACACATACAATAAAAATAAAAAATAAGAGTATATAAAAATAAATATGCAGGAGTTATATTGTGGAGAATATATTTGACAGTCCAGTGTAAGATAATAAGATGAAGATTTATAAAGTGCAGTGCTGATGTATATTGATTGTGAGAGATCAAGTGTTCAAAAGTCTGATTGCTTGGGGGAAGAAGCTGTCATGTAGTCAGCTGGTGCGGGTCCTGATGCTGCGATACCGCCTGCCTGATGGAAGCAGTCCATGACTCGGGTGGCTGGAGTCTCTGATGATCCTCAAAGCTTTTTTCACACACCGCCTGTTATATATATCCTGGAGGGAGGGAAGCTCACCTCCGATGATGTTTCTGGCAGTTCGCACCACCCTTTGCAGGTCTTTGCGGTTGTGGGCGGTGCTATTGCCGTACCAGGCTGTGATGCAGCCAGTCAGGATGCTCTCTACACTACTGGTGTAGAACCGTGTGAGGATATGGTGGTTCATTCCACCATACATATATATATATATATATATATATATATATATATATATATATATATATATATATATCGTACGATACATAAATAAATATATAAGCGTGATTAAAACTACGCAATGCAACATTGACAGCAACACTATCAGCTGCAAAACGGTCTCCTGCCCGGAGAGGCGGCGTTGAGCACTCACTGGATAACAGACTACATAGTCTACATAGGCAAGTTGAGAGCTTGAAGACCGATGGCAAACGGCAAGTAGATTTTCAGGTTACAGCTTGTTGAATTTGCCAAACAACGGTGTCATGTCCTGGTGCTACAGTACATAAAACATGTCCTTTTCTTTAAGCAGATATAATCCCACAAATCAGTGGATTTGTGTGGCAGAAACAGCAGCAGCAAGTAGCTCACTGGGGGCTTTGGCTCACCTTTAGCTTGCTCACTGGGGGCTTTAAAACATTACGGCATGATTTTCTACAAAGCTGCTTTGAAACATTGTGGATTGTGAAAAGTGCTAATTAAATTAAAATGACTTAATATTTCTCAGAAAAAAACATAAAAATTGTGAGTTTATCTCATGACAATCTGCTGATAAATGCAGTGTTGTTGTATAATTTTTTGTATTTTTATCGTATTGTACGGTGAAAGTTGTGTATCGTTACATGCCTACAATGAACAATATATTTTTTAGAGCATTTATACATTTTGGGTAATCTTAGTTTACAAAAATACAATTGTTTATTGTTAGTTCATTGTGCATTAACAAATGTTCAAAAATAAAACTAAAATTTTATGAACCCATCAGTACCCTTACTGTTGTACTCTACTGACTTTTTCTGATTCCGTCAATGTCCCCCGCAATGTCAACTGGTATCCTTAAGTGTCACCACACACAGAAGCACAAAAGCAGTGCTTGACCCTGATGTTTCAGAGAAAGTGAGATGTCTTCAAAGCTGTTAAAGAAGAGGTTAAGTGGCTGTACTTACTCTGTTTGAAGCCCAGGTATGGTATCCTCTCAATGGGGGTTTTCCTTTCTTTCATGTACTTATAGAGCGCCACCAGGAAAGCCTGCTCATCTGTACGGCAGTCCTCACCCTCTTCCACTTTGGGCTTGTCCTCTGGCGGCACCCGTTTACAGGTGCTGCCACTGCTGTTGTTCCTGGATTTAGACACCCCTGATTTTGAGTCCACCTTCACCTGAACACCAACAGCAAGAAGAAGATAATATTGAAACGGTGGATTACATCAGCTCTGTTTCAGATCTGCATCAAATAAAAATCAGAGCACATGCTGTCTTCTACATGTTGAGGGGCAAATGGTAAGTGGTCTGCACTTATATAGCGCTTTTTTAACCGTAGCGGTTTTCAAAGTGTTTCACACTGTAAACTCATTCACCAATTCACACTCACACACCAATGACGGCAGAGCTGCCATGCAATGCACTAGCCTTCCAATGGGAGCAACTTGGGATTCAGTGTTTTGCCCAAGGACACTTCGACATGTGGAGTCATGTGGGCCAGGAATCGAACCACCAACCATGCAATTAGTGGCCGACCCTCTCTATCACCTGAGCCACAGCCCCAACATTACACTTGATAATTGAGTCTTATTCACTTACCACCTGCAATTGAAGTTGACCAGGTGCTGTATAGCACTGCATATTTAAATTAAGATACTATCATGACTTCTTCTCGTATTTTTACATGAATTAGGCTTATTCGCACCTTATTTGACAAAAGTCATCAATATCTGTCTGCCGTAATAAATGTTTAATAAACACCTGCAATTTATTTTTAAAGAGACATTTGTTTTCAGTTACGTGAGAAATGCTGTGACGAAATAATAGATGCTATATATTTCCCAATACCACTGCAAGCTCTCAAACATTTAAAATAGCTGTGTTTGACCCAGGTGTGAGTATGTGAGAACTGTTCTGCTGTCAGTTTTTACAGTGTCTTCCCCACCATGCTGTCACATACTGCAGTCATTGCTGGCCCACACACGGCTGTTTAGCCATCTGTTTCTGATAAGCAAGCGCATTAATTTTCCAAAAGGTGCCATCAAGGCCAGTGGAATATGTGAACTAATTCAGAAAAAAAAAATGATAAAGAAAGCTAATACATTAGTTTACATTGACATGAAATCAACAAAATCCCTGGAAGCAGAATAACATGTGCTTTGAAGTATGCGTGCATGTTTTCTATTATATGAGAGTAATTTGAGAATGAACAATGAAACCCTTCGCTTTTAATTACTGTTGTATATTACTGAGGCTAAATTATTCCTCTTGAAATTCCTCTTGGGCTGGAAAACGAGACAAAAAATAAGCGACCCTAATTTGTTAGTGAGGGCCGGGAGGATTATTTTAGAGGACACCGGGGTAAACTGTCACAATTTTTACTCCAGGGACTATTTCTCAGGGTAGGAGGTAAATTTTTCAACACAATCCAGCAACAACAAAAATAATAATAATTGCCAAATTGCTATATAATTGCTAAACTTCAAAAGACAGTTCACTGACCCCTACCTGCATTCCTCTATTTATTTTTCGATGGACTACATAGACTCTTAATCTATAGCCTTGCAATGTATTAATTATAATTAAATGCTGCCATACTGTCATATTGAAAAATAAAATCACTTAATCTATTCAAATGAATACCATAGATAAATAAAATTGGCATATGCACACACAAAGCCAGAGGATTATGTGTTTCTAAATGACCATTAATAAAAAGTAAATAAAATTAAAGTAAATAAAATAAATACAAATTAAATGTAAGAATTATTTTAATAACAGGTCTCTCAGTAGAGACCTGTTATTAAATTTCACAGTACAGTATCATGTCAAATAATCATCCAGTGAAGATTTGGAAACAATGTTATTTTTACAACTATTCTTTTCTTGTATCATGTTGTCATTGTGTGTTGCTATGTGACAGTGTCTCTCATTGATCCAGGCCGAGTTCGGAATGGCAGAATACCACACTACTCTTACTATTTACATTTATGCATTTGGCAGACGCTTTTATCCAAAGCGACTTACAGTGCACTTATTACAGGGACAATTCCCCCAGCGCAACCTGGAGTTAAGTGCCTTGCTCAAGGACACCAACCTTCTGATTAACAGTTATTTGCTTTAGCCCACTACGCCACCACCACTACTATTTCTGCCATTCCGAACCCAGCACCAGTCTCTGGTGTGAAGCTTGAAAATGCGCTTGTCAGTTTGGAACAGGTTTGAACTCTTCCACTAGCCTTATGATTGTCATACCTGATGTAGAGTGCAGCTTGAACAATAGGTGGGGATATCTGACAGCTGCTTTTAGCATTGGGTCATATTTTATTGTGCTAATAATCCCCAGCAAGCCCAAAAAATGCTGACTGAATACTGGAAATAAGCCCAAAAACAGCTATCTGCCCATATTTAAAAGCAACTTTAAATATATATATACTCACCTAAAGGATTATTAGGAACACCATACTAATAATGTGTTTGACCCCCTTTCGCCTTCAGAACTGCCTTAATTCTATGTGGCATTGATTCAACAAGGTGCTGAAAGCATTCTTTAGAAATGTTGGCCCATATTGATAGGATAGCATCTTGCAGTTGATGGAGATTTGTGGGCTGCACATCCAGGGCACGAAGCTCCCGTTCCACCACATCCCAAAGATGCTCTATTGGGTTGAGATCTGGTGACTGTGGGGGCCATTTTAGTACAGTGAACTCATTGTCATGTTCAAGAAACCAATTTGAAATGATTCGAGCTTTGTGACATGGTGCATTATCCTGCTGGATGTAGCCATCAGAGGATGGGTACATGGTGGCCATAAAGGGATGGACATGGTCAGAAACAATGCTCAGGTAGGCCGTGGCATTTAAAAGATGCCCAATTGGCACTAAGGGGCCTAAAGTGTGCCAAGAAAACATCCCCCACACCATTACACCACCACCACCAGCCTGCACAGTGATAACAAGGCATGATGGATCCATGTTCTCATTCTGTTTACGCCAAATTCTGACTCTACCATCTGAATGTCTCAACAGAAATCGAGACTCATCAGACCAGGCAACATTTTTCCAGTCTTCAACTGTCCAATTTTAGTGAGCTCTTGCAATTTGTAGCCTCTTTTTCCTATTTGTAGTGGAGATGAGTGGTACCCGGTGGGGTCTTCTGCTGTTGTAGCCCATCCGCCTCAAGGTTGTGCATGTTGTGGCTTCACAAATGCTTTGCTGCATACCTCGGTTGTAACGAGTGGTTATTTCAGTCAAAGCTGCTCTTCTATCAGCTTGAATCAGTCGGCCCATTCTCCTCTGACCTCTAGCATCAACAAGGCATTTTCGCCCACAGGACTGCCGCATACTGGATGTTTTTCCCTTTTCACACCATTCTTTGTAAACCCTAGAAATGGTTGTGCGTGAAAATCCCAGTAACTGAGCAGATTGTGAAATACTCAGACCGGCCCGTCTGGCACCAACAACCATCCCACGCTCAAAATTGCTTAAATCACCTTTCTTTCCCATTCTGACATTCAGTTTGGAGTTCAGGAGATTGTCTTGGCCAGGACCACACCCCTAAATGCATTGAAGCAACTGCCATGTGATTGATTGATTAGATAATTGCATTAATGAGAAATTGAACAGGTGTTCCTAATAATACTTTAGATGAGTGTATATATGGGAACTATGGGTGAGGATTCGGGCTGGCCAGTAGAGCAAAAAAATATCTTAATATTTTTCACCTATTGATGATATTTAATATAAAAGCAATATCACACATGCAAAAGTGCTGTCTGTCCAGCTTTCAGAGGCCGAATGACAAATCACAGCCATGCTGATAGAGGGACAATACAGCACGATTGGGAGTCTAATATTGCTTATATACAAAAGCTCAACGAGCAAGTAAATAAATAAATAAATAAGTAGGGGAAAACTTATTGTCCAAAATAAATGCTTGTGTGTGGAACTACTTTTTTACACCACATGATCTGCTGTTGCTAGTTTGAAAGATGCACCCAAGCCTTCGTTACTAATTTGAAAACCAATTCCTCAGCTGAATTGTGATAGTAATCCACTCCGATAGTGGAGTGATGCTGTCACACGTGCTACCATAATTATCCTACAAGTATTTCACTCACTTTCAAATATTTTGTTGTCGGAGAGAAAACATAAAGGGCACTAGTTTCATTCTTGTATATTTCTTGTAGAACTCTTATTTTGACACCAACACAGAAAGCATTCTCTCTTCCAACATAGTTCCAACAAAGGCACCCTGAATGTGTTTGATTACTCTGTCTGTCATGACCCTCAGCTATAATATGCAGTAATGCTGAAGCTGTTAGTTTAACTCTATTTCTCAGCTATAGTGTAGTAGTAATCGGGCAGTTATGGAATGAGAGACAATTACAGAAGATTTCAAAGAAACTAAAAGTACTGACTGACAGTTTGTCAATACCAGCTCAACTCGCTCACAGAAAAGATTGTCTTTTATCAGCACCTGCTCACAGGGATGATTGAAAATGTACACATCTAGCTGCTCTTCTTCACATCTGTTTTGCTCTTACACACATTTGGAACACCACAAACACAAGCGGAGTGAAACAAAAAGTAAAGCGTTGCAGTGCTGATGCTGTGAGCTATCAGCTCACTTGGAACGCCTCTTGTCCAATCGGATTCGAGGAAGAGAAGTAACTTTTATATAAATAAAAAAATTATAAAATAATATATATATAGTACTGTGCAAAAGTTTTAGGCACTTGTCTTCAAAAATAATAAAATAAATAGTTTTCATTTATTACTTAATGTCATACAAAGTCCAGTAAACATAAAAAAGCTAAATGAATATTTGTTGTGACCCTCTTTGCGTTTAACATAGCACCAATTCTCCTAGGTACACCTGGACACAGTTTTTCTTGGTTGCTGCCAGGTAGGAGGTTCCAATCTTCTTGGAGAATTCACCACAGTTCATCTATATATTTAGTCTCATTTAGTGACATGATGTTCAGTGAGGGGTTTTGTGGGGGCCATGACATCTGTTTCAGGGCTCTCTGTTCTTCTATTCTAATCTTTTCTAATTGCAAAAGTAATGTGTATATATATATATATATATATATATATATATATATATAGTATAGATGTATGCATGTATGTATTTATACATTGACTGAAAAAATACAGTATATTGTGAATAATCAATCACCCAGCTTTAGCGAGGATTATTGCATAAAGCAGCTGATGGCTTCCTGAAGCCAGAGCAAGATCTGGTTTACTTCACTGCATGCTTTCAAGGTTTTCAACCTAGCTGGAGTGAATTAGCCTCTGTTCTGTGGCAGGAATATTTAAACACTCTCTGACTCTGAATGAGGAACATCATAAACTTGTGCTAGCAGGAGAATGGACAGGAAATGACATGCAAGGGCAAATGTTGATAAAACAAGATGAACAATTGTGGCCCATTAGTCAAACATAAGAAAATGAAGAAGCAGTTACATAACACCAAACAAGGGGGAGCAATAGAGGGCACATTTTTAGATTGATGGATAGAGACTGAGGCTCAGCTATTCAAAGGTAAAGAGGGATTTATGCACTGAGATGCAGAATCAAATAATATGAGGACTTTTTATAGCCCTTTACAGTACTTTATTCTGATTGGTCAGTTGTGGCCAAAACAGTGACGACTCGCCATGGCATGGACTCTACAAGACCCCTGAAGGTGTCCTGTGGTATCTGGCACCAAGACATTAACAGCAGATCCTTCAAGTCCTGAAAGTTGTGAGGTGAAGCCTGCATGGATCAGTTTGTTGCTTAATCGGATTGGGATCTGGAGAATTTGGAAGCCATGGCAACACCTTAAACTCTTCATCATGTTCCTCAAACCATTCCTGAATAATGTGTGCAGTGTGGCAGGGTGTATTATCCTGCTGTCATCAGGGAGTACCATTACCATGAAGGGGTGTACCTGGTCTGCAACGATGTTTAGGTAGAAGGTAAAATTAAGGTCCAGATGAATAGCCGGACACAGAGTTTACCAGCTGAACATTGCCCAGAGCATCACACTCCCTCCACCTGCTTGTCGGCACACGCACATTGATGAGCCATGGTTGCCCAACACCAGTCGCCGGTTTGTGGTTTGTCCCTCCCCGGACCACTGACAGTAGATACTCACCACTGCTTGCTTAACATTTAATCTACCCAGGCTTTACCTTGTGAGTGGTCCTAACGTTTTGGCTCATAGGTGTATTTTAATGCCTAATAAGAGCCCTTACCTTGACAGGAGACTTGCCCTCCACACTGCTGGGTTCCTTGACAGTGCCGCCCAGCCCCTGCGAGTCCCGTCGCTGGGAGATTGAGAGCTTCTTCTTCCGGGGCCGGCCCTTCAGGTTGGGTGCTGCAGACAGCAGGAAACCAGTTATTTCGGCCACTGACAAATAATACACTCCCACAGCCCATATAGACCACTGACATGTACTCACCATTATATAACACAAATAGAAAAACATGGCAATATATAAGCCATTTCTGCTGTGGACACAAACACACTGAGGCCAGGGTTGTTCTGCCAATTGGCTAGTTGACAAGTGATCCCAAAGCCATTCCAATGACTTACATTGTAGCATGGTGTATATTATATTCTTTCCTATTTCATTCTGGATATTTTTACATTGAATGGCACTCAGGCAATCATGGCTCAAAATAAAAGCGAGAGGTGAGTTACAGTAGGTGCAGTGGGTTCATCATTATCAGGCTTTGACAACCACATGTTCACATTAATCATATTTTTCCATTTTCCATAACCTGAGAGAGATTGAAAGCCTTAATATTAGTAATAAAATGCAAAAAAAGAAACCATGAAGCATGTTTATGTCATAAGTATGACATTGACACCTCAACTGCATTTCAGTTCATACAACACACATCAACCAAACTTGCTCTTAAAATGTGGATGTGAGTACTGAAAATGTAAGGGATTCACTTCGGTTACAGAATGGTTGTCACTCAAAACAGAACAGATTTTAAGTTCAGTCATGAAACTCTACATGGTGCAAGCTGATTGTTTCTTTGAACATGTTATCTATAAGCCAATCGTCTCACATTCTCCATGACCAAGCTGATAGGTTCTTTGACAAGTGTTTTGTTCAATAAACTAGGCGTACTCACTCTTTGGTCAAACATTTAAACTGCGTTAGTTGTTTGCGGTTTCGATGCTGCATGCTATAAGAGTTTTCTCTCTGAATCCCTCCTCCTCTCCAGCACCACTGGTCTAAATTTGAGGGGGAATGAAAGTAAATCTACTTGCGTATTTTTTTTTGCATATTTCGTACTTGCTCTGCCTATACAGCAGCAGTGAAACAGATCTAGTCCTCCAAGACCAAATCCTATCAAATTGTCATATCTATATTAAAAACCTACATATATTTAATAAGTTGTCATGTGTACTGTATTTAGCACTCCAAACACAACTGACTGTATTCTGCTGCTATGTAAATGTAGCCAGTAAATAATGTGCAGTGTACACTGTATACTGCATACTATCTTTACACTTACTATTTTATTTCTTTTAAAAATAGTAAGTAACACTAAATGAAGCACCACCACAACACCTGATAAATCCTGTGAGCAGGTGCATAGGAAAAATTGAATAAGAGAATAACCAAAGGAACACTGCTGTTGCTTGCAATCTGTGTATACATTTATTATTGCAATGTTTCAGTCATGCAAACTTTATCAGGCATTCATTACAAACCAGGGGTGAAATCCATTCAAATTTAAATTAAAAGAGCTAGGAGTATTATTAGCCTCCTAGTGGACAATCCAAAAAAAGTCCTGCCAATAGAAAACGATCAGAAAAAAAATAGCCTCCTAATATTATACCCAGTTCCCCCTATAATAGAAAAGTGGAAAGGAGGAACTGGAGATAATAGGAGGCTATTTTCTTCTAATCATTATCTATCACTTTCTTTTTTTCTGCATGTCATTGGCCACGACTTGTCGTAACAGATTCTCATTGGCTTCTTTGTATTTTAGATTTGAATGGGTTTCACCCCTGGTTTGTAAACAATGCCTGATGACCAAAAAGTTGCATTAATAAATGTATGCAAAGATTATCAAGCAACAGCAGTGTGTGGGATTCAAAAATAGTATGTGAAACATAATTAACATTTAGATCAACAAATGTTTCAAATAGTAGTCACATGACCTTATCAATTTGTATGTATATGGTACCTAGTTATCAACTGGGTGCAACTTATTTTCTATTTTTAATTATTTATAAATGTTTTGTGTAAAAATCCCAAATTTTTGCTGATAAAATAATGCATCAAATCAAAGATATGTAAAAAATTGTGGCTGTAATTATGTCTGGTACATTCATCATACTGGAAATGGAAGGTCAAGTGCATTGCATTTTTGCATATAGAATTGTGTTTCTCTTGTATACAGCACATTCTGGCAAATGTAATAGGTCATCCAGGTATTCCTTACAGACCATTTGCATACTGTGCACTGTATACATAGCCTGCTATATACTGCAGAAACAGTAAGAGTACTACAGAATATGCTATAACATCGCCAATCTCCCTTAAAGTATTTACCTACTGAGTTAATGGTTTTAAAGTGGGCCGAGATAAATTAAATGCTTTTTCACATTTCCAGGAAATACCAAAAGCCCATTGAGCACCTGATGGGTGCCAATAAAACATTGTGAGTGTCACGCTGTAAAATGACAGCAACAAGCAAGAGTTCAAACAAGGAACATCGAGAAGCAGGCAGGATTTCTGACACCAGGACAGGTGCAGGTTATGTGCTCTCAGGTACATGTTCAATGAGGTCTCCAGACACTGCATACCATGTGCTGAAGATTAAATCATCGTCAAGGTTACTCAGAGCCCAAGGCTGCTGCCACAATGCAACATCTGATCTTCAAACAAAAGCTTAAGGACCGGTAACATGATATCTTTTCTGGGAGAAGAAAAGAAAGCATTATCTATTCAGCTAATAGAAGGGGTCTTTATTTTATGTTTGGCTGTTTTTCTTTTTTTTTTAATCAAATTTGGAGTTTGCTGTATACAGGTCGAGGAAATGGCGCACTAAATTAGTCAATTTGCTCATAAATAAACATTTATGTAAGAAACATTTTTTGTCACCTTGGCAACAGGCAGGTTGTTTACTTGGCTGCTGTGCCCATGACAAACACATTTACACAAGCAGAGGAAAGGCTTACGTTTATCAAGGAAATGAGGGTGCTTCTCTCTTAAATGTCACTATTCCTTTGTTCCTGAGAGTAATTCACTCAAGCAAGGTTTATATTCTGCCCTTTTCTGCCCCTTTAGCTTCCATTCCTCACCACAATCATACAATCATTTGAATTCCATTTATGTGAGTAATGCATTTCTCATGACTGCAGGAGTACATTAGCTCTTTTACTTCACGCCTTTTAGTTAGTTCAGTGCTTCAACATAAGCACACCGTTCCCATTTTTTACACATTCATATTATAAAAAGCACCACTGCAAATATAATGCTCAAAGTAAGGTTGAATAATGAAAAAACACATTGACTAAACAAAAAATTTAAAGCTGATATCGCATGCTCAGCAACTCAAAATTAAAATAAATTATATTTCATATGAGTTGTGAGTTTGCAGTTTGAATTGAATGTGATGACATAAAGTGGACATTAAATAATTATAAGAAAATAAATAGACAACATATCTTTCAATTGTGTTATCTTCAATGGTTTCAATGCAACAACAAACAAACAGTGCAACCTATCCTAGTTTGAGTCACAAACAAGTTAGTTCTTTTTAATAAATCATTCAAAAAGACTCAAAAACTAATGATGATGATGTTTATCCAGTAAGGCTATTGATATAATGTGTTAATTCAGTGCAAATAATTATATGAAAATATTAAGTAAATAAACAACACAATCAACCATGCCTCCTAAATGTACACTAAATCCACTATAAGGAATTTTCACTCCAATGAAGCAATCCAAACTTGAAGTACCTCATTACATTTTTGCGAGTCAAAGTCAGCAGGAGGCAGTCAGTTCAAATCCAGCTCTAGAGGCAACAAATCGACAGCTATTCAGAGATGGAGGTGAACAGAGCAAAGTATAGATATGATATGCATTTTTTAATGTCCTAAACTACATTTAACTTCACACAGCGTGGCTAAAAAATGGCTAGAGAGGCTGAAAACCAGTGATATATCACAAAACCATAGTGCGCCAAAAGCATCTTCCTGACACATGTGTAAAGAAGGAAATCAAGAACGTGTCCTGTGGGAACAGCCTTTAATTCTACCTCGGACAGATTGACAAACTCAATTGCTAAAATTAATTGCTGTAGGACAGTGATAGGCTTAAAATATTTTGAAATAGAACAAACAATATATTGACTTCTAAATTTACTTTAAGTATTGTCTATTCAATGCTTTACTTGTCTGCCACAATAATGTTATGTACTTAAATACTAAAATTTAAAAAGCTTTAAATACATAAAATCACTGAGATCACATTTTCCCCCATTCTGATGGTTGATGTGAACATTAACTGAAGCTCCTGACCCATATATTCATGATTGCACTGCTGCCACATGATTGGCTGATTAAATAATCCCATGGTGTACAGAAGTTCACTTAAAATGTTAAGTGAGTGTGTGTATATACAACTGAAGTCAGAAGTTTACATACACTTAGGTTAAAGTCATTAAAACTAATATTGTTTTTTTTTTTTTTAGCAAACTATAGTTTTGTCGCTTAGGACATCTACTTTGTGCATGACACAAATAACTTTTCCAACAATTGTTTACAGACAGATTGTTTAACTTTTAATTGACTATATCACAATTCCAGTGGATCAGAAGTTTACATACACTAAAATAACTGTGCCTTTTAGCTGCATGGAAAATTCCAGAAAATTATGTCAAACCTTTAGACAATTAGCTTCTGATAGGAGGAGTACAGAATTGGAGGTGTTCCTGTGGATGTATTTTAAGGCCAACCTTCAAATTCAGTGCCTCTTTGCTTGACAGATTGTTAAAATAAAAACAAATTAAGAACTCCGCAAGTCAAATTGTGGACCTCCACAAGTCTGGTTCATCCTTGGGAGCAATTTCCAAATGTCTGAAGGTACCATGTTGCTCTGCACAAACAATAGTATGCAAGTATAAACACCATGGGACCATGAAGCCATCATACTGATGAATGTAGTTTGGTGAGAAAAGTGCAAATAAATCCCAGAACAACAGCAAAGGATCATGTGAAGATGCTGGAGGACAAGTACCTATATCCACAGTAAAACGAGTCTTATATTGACAACCTGAAAGGCTGATCAGCAAAGAAGAAGCCACTGCTCCAGAACCGCCATAAAAAAGCCAGACTATATACAGACCCAAGTGCATATGGGGACAAAGATCTTTTTGGAGAAATGTCCTCTGGTCTTATGAAACAAAAATGTAACTGTTTGGCCATAATGACCATAGTTGACCCCGTCTGTCACTCACTTCGATGATGTGTTGAAGAAGCGACATTAGGTGTCTCTCTTGAGTGCCGAATATGCCTCTGATCTATGAAAAAAGGCCAATGAGAAGTTGGCAGACAGTACCTGCATACCCCGCCCCCGGACATACGGGAACAAAAGCGGGGAAATACGTCGAGTTCATTCAGAAATTTTGTTCGGAGCCGATGGTCGTGCATGCAGTCAACTGCGAGTCACACACCTGTTCCTGCTTCTGTTCCTCTGCCTGCTGTTGGATCTACGGCACACATCAGTGGCTTTTCTCCTTCTCTGCACGGTAGTGCAGCTTGCCCCTGGGCGCTTCGACAGCGCAGAAAGCTTAAAAGAGTTTATTTAAAAGAGTGATTTTCTCTATAAAAGAGTATTTGCACAGTGACGTTGAACGTTCTTTTCAGGATGCGTCTTTATAAAGATGCCATTCTGCCCCTGTGTAGTTCCTGGATGCGGTAGAGTGCTCTCCGCTTCTGACGGCCACATGCGTTGTCTCGTGTGTCTGGGTAGCGATAACACCGAGGCAGCGTTTGTGGATGGTTCATGTTCTCACTGCGAGAGCTTGACCATGGCAACGTTGCGGTTGCGGCTCGCTTTCAATAGGAATGCTCCTTCTTCCCACGGGATTGAGGAGGATGCGGCTGGCGATGGAGGCGATCTGGGGATGACAGCGGGTGCAGCTCCGCTGGGTATGCCCCCTCGTACCACCTGCCCACAAGCACGCTCGTTGACTCCCGTCCGTGCTTGAGGCAACAGAGGCTCGCCTCACAGCCAGCCTGCCTATCCTCTAGAGCTCGAGGTCGATGAGCTCCTCTCTCTAAAAATGGCCTTGATGATTGTGCTCGCCTCCATCAATAGGTTCGGGGACCTGCAAGCGTTCTCTGTCAGTGACACTTTCCTGGATTTCGGTCCGACAGACACGTATGGGATCCTAAGACCGCAACCAGGCTACATGCCCAAGGTTCCTACTACGCCCTTTAGAGGCCTGGTAGTGAACCTGCAAGCGCTGCCCCGGGAGGAGGCAGACTCAGCCCCGTCGTTGCTTTGCGTACCTACTTGGACCGCAGGCGGAGCTTTAGACGTTTTGAGCAGCTCTTTGTCTGCTTTGGTGGACAGCTGAAAGGGAACGCTGTCTCCAAACAGAGACTTTTTCACTGGGTGGTGGACGCAATTTCATTAGCCTATCGCACCCAGGCCAGGCCGTGCCCCAACCCCCAGCCCACCTAAACCCCCCCCCCCCCCCCCCCCCCTTACGGGTCCGAGTACTCTGCCAACTTCTGGAATGGAGGTTACATGTGTAACATAGACGTTATGTTTGGAGGTAAAAGATTAAGCCGAAGAATACCATCCCAACCGCGAAGCATGAGAGTGGCAGCATCATGTTGTGGGGGTGCTCTGCCTCAGGAGGAACTGGTGCACTTCACAATATAGATGGGATCATGATGGGATCAATTAATGTCTTCTGAAACAAACCAATAAGTTGGTATAAGAAAAAAAAAATCGCTAAGTAAAACTTCATTAACTTTTAAAAAAATTGCTTCCTAACTTTAATTACTTTAAAATTTTACAATTGTGTCACTGTACCATTAACTGAAGCCCAGAAACTCCTTCTAAAACATGCTCTTCATAAACTCTTATTTCTGCTCCTAACATCTGTTCTTTGTTCCTCTGCCCTAAACTGAAAGCTTCCAATGTTGTAAACACCATAAGCTCATTACCACAACTCAGTTACCTCTCTCTTGCTTTTGTTTCCAGTATTCTGTGGATTGGAAGTGCACTTTCCCTCGGTGGATTTTAACAGGTCATTTACCACAGTGCTGGAGGTTGAGGGGTGGCCTCATCTTTGAAGCTGAAGCTTCTCCACCTTCTTTCCAAAGTCATTACGGAGTACTATGGGGTTGTAACAATTCAAGGAGGAAGCTAGGACCGGCTTGACAAACACGTAGACATTTATATCTTAAACATAACATAAAACAATGTTTTGTTCCCTGCAGACACACACACACACACACACACACACACACACACACACACACAGAGCTCTGTGTGCCCCTCTCTCTCCCCATGGTACATTTTATTGGAATAATGTGTACAAATTAATTGTGCAAAATAAGACAAGATATATTTATTAGGAACATACATATGATAAATTGTATTTCTATGTGGTTGCTTGGGTGTTCTGGGTGGTTGTTTACTGGCTCAAAAAACGAAGCGCCCAAGTCTCTATGATATTCTGATGCCTAGATATGATTGGATACCTTCTTCAATGTAAATCTATGGGACTTTTTCCCCCTCATTTAATCTTATGTCCATCTCCCAGGCAAAAATCTTAAATCCAATTGCTTAGAAAAATAGCAGCATACCTCTAATCACCAAGCTACATCATTTATTTAATTTATGTCTGTAGTACAAACAGTCACAAGTTATGCGACAAAGTTTAATACTCAGGGTTAGGGTTTGTTCAAATATGAGCAATAGTAAAAGTGATGCTTGCCTTAACAAACAACACTAAATATTATAAAGATCTGAATTGACATTGTTTAAATAATTGTCTGTGTGAATTTGAGTTTGACACAGTATGTGACTCTTGTGCAAAAAACTAGAGTGATGACTTCATAAACTCTCCTCAAAGGTCACGCTCATCAGATGATCTGTATGTCCTGGCACGCGTCCACCTGACAAACTCAGCTGCTAGAAATCTCAAGGCTTTAATTATGCAGGAAGAGGGAGGGCCAAATTCAAGTCCAATGCCGCCCACCTTTTCATCATCAACATCATCATCCCAGCTGCATTTCCATTCATAACATCCAAGCACACATTCAGAGATATTCATATCAATGTTCCAGAGCTGGCGATTGGAGAATGTACTGTTGAACGCTATGATCAAATATTATACATATAATGCTGATAGACCAGAAATTACAAGATTTCATTTGTAGGTTGATTTCCTTGAAAACTGTGGCTCAGTTTGAGCATCCCATCAGCAACATTGGCTAAACCAATGGTCGGTTCAGGGATCGGTTGCAACTCGGCATTCTATAAATAGGCACTAAGTTACAATTTACACTTGACTAAATATTTGAGCGTTGCATCATTAAACTTAGGTGAAAGGTAACCCTACATTTAAACTTAATATTTACAGAAGCCTCCGACCATTAGTAACGGATGGATTAAAAAAAAGCAAACTTATCGAATGACATTAACAAGCTCATGTTGTCACATATTCCCTGTTGTCTTTTGTTTTTGTGCTTTTATGTTGAAATTCTTGTTTAGTTCCTGTTTCCTGTTAGTTTTTGTAGTCATTTGTGGTTTAATTTTATGACTGGTTATGATTGTTTCCCCAGGTGTTCCTCGTTCCCATGTTTTGTTCCCTTGTATATTTAAGCCCTTGTTCCCTTTACAAAAAGCTTCACTTTGATGCTGCGCTGCTAAGCGCTATGGGGAAACAATCTTATTGTGAGCTGCTCTGAACATGTGTGTAACACGTCAATGAAATTGACTGGAATTTATAGCCTCGGTTGGTGAGATCATTGGACGCACCTGTGGCCAGGCTATAAATAGGAGGCGTCACCAAAGTGTCGTCAGACATTTTTCTTCAGAGCTTTCTCTCTGTGTGTTTTCACAAAACTCTTGTTAGAAATTTGTTAAAAAAATCTAAGTCTTTTCCTTCCTTCTCTCTTTTATATATATATAAAAAAAGAAAAAGAAAGGGGAAAATGGCGGAAAAACAGGGCAAACAATGCGTGTTTCCTTGTCAGCGTTCTATGTCTGACAAGGACACGCATCAATTTTGCTTTGTTTGCTTGGGGGAAGAGCACGCTACTCTCGCGTTGGAACAGGGCGGGTGCGCGCATTGCGACCTACTTTCGGTCGGGATGCTTCGCGCTCGCCTTGCTTACTTCCGAGAGCCGGCACCCACACTTCATTCGTGGGGCTCTCGCATGGATCTGGCTGAGGAGCGAGAGACGGGTTCGCCCCTTTCGCTCGCTCTCTCCCCAGATCCTGCTGGTCCCTCGCGTGATCCTGAAGCGTCCTTCGGCGCCTCTTCAGTTCGCGAGGGGGACCTCCATTCCTTTGGATCAGATTCCGAGTTAACGGCATCTGAGCGCTCCAATCGCGATTCTAAATCTTCGGAGGAGCTGCTCGATGTGATTACTCGCGCGGTGGCCAGACTTAAAATAGATTGGCCACGTGACCAAGTTCCCCCCAAGCACTCTAAGTTAGAAGACAGATTTCTGTCTGGTGACCAAGGGAAGGGAACACCTTATCAGTCCCTTCCATTCTTTGATGATCTCCACGACGAGCTTTCTCGTTCTTGGAATAAACCTTATACCTCGCGCGTTCACGTGCCCTCCACGTCAGTATATTCGACTATCGTGGGCGCTGAGGCGCGAGGGTATTTAAAGATGCCACCGGTCGAAGAGACACTTGCGGGTTATCTCTCGCCGGGTTCGGCATCGTCGCTTAAGAAATCTGCTCTCCCCTCTAAGCCATGCAGGGTAACCTCCATGCTGGTTGGGAGAGCATATCAAGCGGCGGGTCAGGCTGGTGCTGCGCTGCACACCATGGCTGTCTTGCAGGCGTACCAGGCTGACCTACTAAAAGACTTGAGTGCTGGAAGAGACCTCGACGACGAAGCTCTTTCTGAACTTCGTCGAGCTGCGGATTTGTCTCTCCGTGCCACCAAGCAGTCAGCCCGTGCTATTGGCCGGTCTATGTCCGCTTTGGTCAGCACTGAGAGGCACTTATGGCTTAATCTATCCGGCATCAAGGATAAGGACAGCGTTTTCCTCCTTGATGCCCCAGTTTCGCCTTCTGGTCTCTTTGGAGACGCCATGAATACGGTTATCTCCAGATTCCAGGAGGCGAAAAGCCATGAGGAAGCCTTTGGGCAATTTCTTCCTCGTCGCACTCAGGGGGCGAGGCCGTCGGTCACCCAGTCTCGCCCTGATTCTGTTAGGAGGGAGGTTCAAAAACAGAGCGTGGCAAGTCGTGCTCCCCCTCGCAGAGATTGGGGACAGGCTCGTCGCCCTCAGCAACCTCCCAAACAAGACCTCAGGGCTTGTATCTCCAAGAGAAAGAAGCCCTGACGGTCCTGTATCCAACCCTGTGAGGGTAGTTCCCTTCGGGACGGGGCGCGTGTATCATTCACTTCGGCCCGCCCGATACCCTCACGAAACCTCTTCACTCCCGCCACCCTTGGTGTTTCGGGTGACAAGAGGTTTCCAACAAGATGTTGAATGTACCGTTGCTCCCTGCCATAATCCAGGACACGGAACATTCGACACCCCCTCGACAGGAAGTCTTGAAATTAGTTCCCATCTCAGAGAACCTGGCAGTGTGGAAACTTCTGCCAGGTATTTCTATGTGGGTTCTAAAAACAGTAGAAAAAGGCTTGCCGCCCTCCGAGCTTCAACGGCATGGTTTCCACTACCGTAAGCCCGGAACAGGCATGTCTACTTCAGGTAGAACTGCAAAATCTCTTGGAAAAAGGGGCCATAGAACATGTTCCCCTTCCAGAGAAAAAGTCAGGCTATTACAGCAGATACTTCCTGGTCCCCAAGAAGGGGGGGGGGGGGGGGGGGGGGGGTTGCGTCCGATCTTAGATCTTCGTGCCTTGAACCGCTCGGTCAAGACGCTCAAGTTCAAGATGCTAACAGTCAAGTCCGTCGTGTCTCAGTTCCAACGTCTCGATTGGCTGGTCACGATCGACCTCATGGACGCATATTTTCATATTGGAATTCTGCCACAGCACAGGAAGTTCCTGAGGTTCGCTTTTGGGGACGAAGCCTTCCAGTATCGGGTCCTTCCATTCGGCCTAGCCCTATCACCCCGCACATTCACGGAATGCATGGATGCAGCACTGGCTCCTTTGCGACTCCAGGGCATCCGCATTCTGAATTATCTAGACGACTGGCTGATCCTAGCCCAGTCTCAGAAACTGGCAGTTCAGCACAGGGATATCGTCTTGGCTCATCTAGGTTCCCTGGGTCCGAGACTCAACGCCAAAGGAGCGTTCTTTCCCAGACCCAGAAAATTTCCTATTTAGGGGTCATATGGAATTCGATCACGATGCAGGCACAGTTGTCTCCCGCTCGTGTCATCTCCATTCAGAACTCCCTGAGCAATCTCAGGCTAGGTCAAGGTTGCACTGTTCTTCAGTATCAACGAATATTAGGTCTCATGGCGTCTGCGTCCACGGTGATTCCTTTGGGCCTTCTCCATATGAGACCGTTTCAGCTGTGGCTAAAAGCCAGGGGGTTTCATCCAAGGGCCAGTCCCCTCAGGCAAATAAGGGTTACGCGCCCAGTGCTTCGTTCCCTTTCTATGTGGTTCAGACCCCGGTTCTTACCTTGGGTCCCACTCTAGGTGCGTCTTGTCGTCGCAGGCTGCTAACGACAGACGCCTCCCTGATGGGCTGGGTAGCGGCCTTAAGTGGTCGTCCGGCTTAAAGGGATAGGAGGGTCGTCAGTTCGGTTGTCACAGTAACTGTCTCGAGCTGATGGCCGTATTTCTGGCCCTGAAATACTTCCTCCTGAGGCTGCCATGTCTTGGTGCGGGTGGGCAATACAGTGGTAGCCTCTTACATAAACCATCGGGGGATCCACGTTCACGTCAGCTGAATTTCTGGCACGTTCGATCCTCCTTGGGGCCCAGGGCAGCTCAGGGCAGTTTCGTCCCTGGATGCCCGTGTGTGTGTGGGAGCAGATTTACTAATCTAGGGTAGAAGAGGACCTCTTCGCCTCTATGATAGCGCAATGTCTCCTCTACTTCTCCCTAAGTCACCCAGCCCCCTTGGGTCTGGGCTCAAAGGCACTTACGTGTCCCCCGGTTCTTCTGCTCGCGGGAGTCTTGGTAAGGTTCGCCAGCAAGGGTCTTGCCTCCTTTTAATGGCGCTGCGCTGGCCGAACAGGATATGTTTCTCGAATTTCTCTCCTTGACGGCTCACCTTGGGCGATTCCGGACAGGAAGGACCTTCTCATCACTGGTCCGAATTGTGAAAACTTTCATGCTTGGCCCCTAAGGGTACCAACTGAGGTTCACAGGGCTTTCTATTGAAGTTTCCGAGAACATTTCAAGTGCTACGGCTCCCTCCACTTGGAACTGATCTGGGTAGATTTTACAGGGCAGAAGAGGACCTCTTCGCCTCTTTTGATAGCGCAATGTCTCCTCTACTTCTCCCCGAGTCGCCCAGTTTCCCCACTAAGTTCATATTACAGAACCAGCTAACTGCCAGTTTGCTTCAGTTCTGGATTTTCTGTAGAAAGAACTGTCAGCGGGCACTTGCCTCGCCACTGCCAGGTTCTATGTGGCTTCCACTGCGGTTTGCCACGCCTTGGTGGGCGGGGTGCCCCCTAAGAGGCGTCCTTGCTAGGACCTCTTCACAGGGTAAGACCCTTTTTAGACCTCTAGAGTCAGCGTTTGGTAGATTTCTGACTCTCAGGATGGTTTTTCTTATGGCAATTACGTCTCTAAGGAGACTTGGGTACCTACAGGCTCTGTCTCTTTTGCCGGCCTGTTTAGAGTTTGCCCCAGAATGACCAAAAGCATTCTTTGCACCCTCACCCTAACTACCTGCCCAAGGTGTCTTTAGCGTCCCTTGGCCGGTTATTTTCTAAGCCTTCTGCTCCCTGCCGTTTGTAACGCCGGAGCAGCTAAGACTTCTCAGACTCTGTCCAGTCTGTACCCTTCAGACTTATGTCCACCGCTTTTGCTAGTGGCGTAAAGTCAGGGCAGCAATTCTTCACTTGGAAGCCATGACCGGGGGGCGGTCACTTCCTGGCAGACTATGTCACTTTGGGTGAGGTACATTTTTGCCCCTGCCTACGAGGCGCGCGGTCAAGCTTCGCCAGTAGGTTTTAGGGCGCACTCTACCAGAAGGCTGTCCTCCTTTAAAGCCTCGGCTAGAGGCCTCTCTCTGCAGCAAGTTTGTGATGCGGCAGGCTGGTCCTCCCCGCACACATTCATCTGGTTTCATGGTCATGTTTCTAGATGTTCATGCTACCCCGGGCTCTTATGCCCTTGGGTCGACATCTACGCTCATGTCTAAGCAAGTTTGTGATGCGGCAGGCTGGTCACCTCCGCACACATTCTTCAGGATCTATGGTTTGGCTAGATGCTCCTGCTACCCCGGTATGCCCTTGGGTCGACATCTACGCTAATGTCTAAGCAAGTTTGTGATGCGGCAGGCTGGTCCTCTCCGCACACATTCATTAGATTCTATAGTTTGGATGTCCATGCTACTCCGGGCTTTTACGCCCTCGAATCGACATCTCAAACTCATGCAGGAACAAGTTTGTGACGTGGCGGGCTGGTCCTCTCCACGCACATTCTACAATTTTCTACATGGGCTAGGATGTTTTTGCTACCCCGGACTATGTCCTTGGGTCAACATCCCAGGTTCATGCCAAATCCAAGTTCATGGTACGAACTTTTGAGTTAGAGCCCTTGGGTCGGCTTCTCAAACTCATCTTTTGACTTTGTGGGCTAGATGCTCCGCTACTCCGGACTCTTATGTCTTTGAGTCAACATCTCAAGCTTGTGTCTAACCAGGTTTGTGATACGGCAGGCTAGTCCTTTTCGCACACACTCTTCGGATTTTATGGTGTTAGATGTTCTGCTACTCCGGGCTTATGCCCTTGAGTCGACATCTCAAGCTCATGTCTGGAACCTCTCGCGTTCTGTGAAAACACTTCACAACGATCTGGGGTCTGGACAGCCCCAGTGCGGCGGCGTGGGCATTTCGTTCCCCATAGCGCTTAGCAGCGCAGCATCAAAGTGAAGCTTTTTGTAAAGGGAACGTCTCGGGTTACTTGTGTAACCCTTGTTCCCTGAAAAAAGCGGAACGAGATGCTGCGCTTCTTTTGCCGCACTGGGACGTCCCAGGACCGCTCTTCAGAAAAATAATCTGACGACACTCTGGTAACGCCTCCTATTTATAGCCTGGCCACAGGTGCGTCCAATGATCTCACCAACCGAGGCTATAAATTCCAGTCAATTTCATTGACGTGTTACACACATGTTCAGAGCAGCTCACAATAAGATTGTTTCCCCATAGCGCTTAGCAGCGCAGCATCTCGTTCCGCTTTTTTCAGGGAACAAGGGTTACACAAGTAACCCGAGACGTTTCCCCTGGTTAGTTTGTCAGTTCTCACAAGTGTTGTCATGTTCTGTGCCTGGTTTCCTGCGTTTTATTATATTCTGAGTTACCTTGTTTATCTTTTGTTTCATAAAAGCTGCACTTGGATCCTCATTCTTTGCCTGCCTCGTCACACATGTTATGTTTGACAAATTTCAGTCCTTGAGACTTACTGTATATGAGGATGCTACACATTTACGAGAGAGAACATCATGTAAATAAACAGATTTCTTAGCAGCTCTTCACCATGAAACCGATCTAAACAGTTTACAATTCTGTGCGTGCTGCCAGGTGTCACTGGCATGCCAACTTTCAACACAAACAAAATATATTGGATATTAAAATGAATAAGTGCCAGTTTTTCTAAGCTTTTGTATTAGTATTCATGTATTGTCCCTTATTAATCTTACATATACACTGTACATTATACACACCAAACATTATGACCACCTGCCTAATATGCTGTTAGTCCTCCGCATGCTGCCAAGCACCAAACCACCAAACTACCAAGGCACGGACACTACAAGACCCCTGAAGTTGTCCTGTTGTATCTGGCACTAGACATAAGTAGCAGATCCTTCAAGTCCTGTAAGATGCAAGGTGGTGCTGCTGTGGGTCGGACTTGATGGTCCAGCAAATCACACAGATGCTCAATCAGATCAATGAATAACTTCATTATGTTCCCGAACATGGTGCATTATCCAGCTGAAAGAGGTCACTGCCATCAGGGAATACCATTGCCATGAAGGGGTGTACCTCTTGTGTAACATCCTCATATACAGTAAGTCTCAAGGATATGATGTATAGGTAGGTGGCATGCGTCAAATTGATGTCCACATGAATGGCCGGACACAGGGTTTCCCAGCAGAACATTGCCCAGAGCATTACACACCCTCCACTAGCTTGTCGTCTACCCAATGTGAATCCTGGTGCCATCACTTACCCAGGTAAACACTGTACATATACATGACCGTCCACATGATGTAAAAGAAAATAGGACTCATCGGACCAGACGACTTTCTTCCACTGCTCCAAGGTCCAGTTCTGACACTCGCACACCCATTGTAGGCATTTTTGATAGGTGGACAGGGGTAATCATGGTCACTCTGACCGGTCTGCAGCTACCCATCCCCATACACAGAGTGCGTTGTGGAATGTGTGTTGTGACACATCCCTCCTGCAACCATTATTAACATTTTCTGTGAATTGTGCCACATTAGACCTTCTGTTGGTTCGGACCAGATGGGATAGCCTTCATTGCCCTCGCACATCGATGAGCATTGGGTGCACAACCCCCTGTCGGCAGTTTGTGGTTTGTCCTTCCTTGGACTACTGTCGGTAGGTACTCGCCATACTGATCGGGAGCACAAACCTTGACCCACAAGCCTTGCTGTTTCAGAAATGCTCCGACCCAGTCAACTGGCCATAACAATTTGGCCCAAGTCACTAAGGTCTTTAATCCTGCCCATTTCTCCTGCATTCAACATGTTAACTATGAGAACAGTTTGTTTGCTTACCATCTAATCTACCAAGACCATGACATGTGGCCTTGTATGGATAATCGTACACCTGTAGCACAAATGCTAGCGCTGCAGCATTGCTAGCGCTGCAGCATTGTTTATCAGATGGATTGCTAGGAGACATCTCTAAGGAGAGTCAAACCCCTGCTAAGCTAACGGGAGTGTTGCAGTTCCAAATATCGGGGAATGGAATGCCTTTATGGTCGGAGATTTGCAGATTTTTCCAGGTATTATAGACCTCCTTGATAGATTCATATGAAAAATTATGATTTCTGAACGTTTGTTCGGGAGACTTTGGTGCGTGGATGTGTTTTTAAAATGTTAATTGGTATTATTAGTTAGCTGCGACATGAATCACGCCTGCACTTAAAATGCACAGCCTGCCACTTTTAAAGAGACTTTAAACATAGCTTGTGCAGCCCCACCAAGGAAACCTATTTAATAACAATCACAATAAACAGTTTGGTTTAGTGAAGCTAGTAGCACAGAAATGATCCAAACTTTTCTCAACTGTTTCAACTGTCACTGAAAATGAATGACTTCCACTCGCTTTGCCGCAACATACTGCTGTATTTGTGAACGCCCCTTTTATCTTCCACTCTCATGGCCTGATTTAATTCTCCTTCTCTTTGTATCACTCCTCTCTGTGATTTAATACAGGACTACAGTATACAGCAGATGGCACTGTGAGTTTCAGAAGGAGCAAAACATGCACAATGAATAAATGATAGAAACCTTGTTAAATAATGCTGCCTGCACCTAAATCTGAAAAGGCAACACTTCTGACTTTTAATCGCTGATAGTGTTGCATAGAAGTCTCTGATTCAGCAACAGCCAGACTTCTGCCAGGCTTTTTATTTTTTGTACACTGCAAACAGATTGGATGAGTCAATGTCACAGCGCATCCCAGCATGGGGGGCAATGCGCTGTAAGCGTGTAGATGACGCGCATACCAAGGTCAAATACTTATTCAGGAGGGAGCAAATGCTATAGTCACAGCACATCACTAAAAGCTGCAGTGCACACAAACACACACATACACACTCGCTCGCATATGCCGTAGGATGCATTTCCACACCAGCAGTGCATGCGGCGTGTGTGTTATTTATTTATCTGGTCGTTTAGTGCTATGTCATGTGTGGCGGTGGGAGAATGCTGCATTAGCTCGATCCGTCACCACATAATCCAAAGTCTTGCACCAAATTCCTCCCATGTGTTATTCATCTGGCAAAATTTTTTGTTTGTGCATGCAAAAGTAACTGCCACTATAATAGGAAGTAGTGCTAAGGTGATTTTAAGTGGTTGACAGGCATTTTTGACTGAATTTCTTCTAATGATTTTAAAAACCTTTGAATCTAAAGGCTTCTGTTTTTAGACAAATATAAAATTGTGCTTATATGTGGATTTGTTAAGAAAACTAAAATTACATTTTACTTAAAAATAACTTAAAAAAATATATTTTTTGTTAATTAATTTTAATTTATTATTATTATTATTATTATTATTATTATTATTATTATTATTATTATTATTATCATTTGAATGTATGAGTTAGACTCATGGATGAGTAAGACTTTGAGTAAGATTTTATTAACTTTTACAAACATTAATGCTCTAGCTAATAAATACATATGATTAATTATTGTGTGTTATCTTTACAATGCATCATCACGTATCAATCCTAAAGCTGAAAACCTTGTCATATTTACGTCTGAAGTTCATTTTCTAATAAAACTTACCTGTTCAAGATAAACAAATGACCTTTTGATTGTTACTGTCCTTGTGTATTGCGCACCGAGTGTTGAGATCTGCGTGTGCAGCCTTTTTTTTTTTCAATCACCAGTAATGCGAGGTGATGTTCTTCAACATACTACATACCATGCATTAAAATTCCATGTGGAAGCCTTCCGTATGTAATGTGGCACATGATTAAACAAGTGTTAACAAGGAAAAGTCATAATGTCAAATGTTGCAATAATATTTTTTTAACATTTTATTTAAATCTAAATTTAAAGTACCATTTACACCAGATTTCTCAGTAAAAGTAACTGTAACTGACATTTTAAGTTACATTTTCTGACTCACTTTAATCAATATTATATTACGAGCAATGTTTTTGTTTAATTTTGTTTTTCCCTTTTCCCCCACCTTTTTTTCTTTCTTTCTCTTTAAATTGTTAACATCCACACCCAAATCTTTTGCACACATACATACATATGTACTATTTCGTTTGTTTGTTATTTTATTTTTCATCTTTTCCCTAAAGATTATCTGTTTTGAAACATGTTATTGTCCTGTATGTTCTAACATATACCCGTCTTTCCACTACATGTTCCTCCAATCTGTTTGATTTAAAATAATAATAAAGGGGGGTGGAAAGCGGGCCAAATAAATAAATAAATAAATGTTATACCGTAAAAATATACTTTAGTAATACTATACAAAAACTTTCTAAATAAAAATATAAGTTAATTGTGCTACTGATTTCCCCCCCCCCCCCCCCCCCCCCAATGTTTATTATTTTTAAATGAATGAGTTAGTGTGGATAATGAAGGAAATTAAGCCAACAAGTGTCTAGCATGGGAATCATCAATACTCCATCAATACTGTTTAAAAAGCATCACCGGAGTTGTTTGAGAGAATGTGCAGAGCTGTAATCTAGACAAAAAGTGGCTACATGTACTTTGAAGCAGCTAAAATATAAGATAGTTTTTAATTATTGAACATTTTTCATCACTTAATAACTTCCATATTTCCATTTGTGTAATTTGAAGACTACTAGTAAAATAGTAATAATAAAGAATGACTGTTGTGTGTCCAAACTTTTGAGTGGTGCTATATGCTTGTCTTGATGTGCTATGCTAATATGCTAGCTCAGCTTCTGTTATGAACTTCTGACTAAATGTAATTTGATCTCTGCTTAAAATAATACAGCATTCATCATGTGTCTCTTTCTTGTTTCACTATACATGTCTTCCAATCTTTACAGTCAGTGTGGCAATATCCACCTGAGGTAAAATAGTTAAACACAGAAAACACCTGTGAGCGCAGGCTGTTATTCAAAAAGATTAGATGCAAGAATATTGACATCACTGTAGATTTGACCTGAATTATTTATACACGTCATGTTAGACGAGTCATCTCATTGACAGCCAGTTGCCCTCTAGTGTTACTGTGAGGTATTACTCACATGAGGGCAGTAATGAGAGAGAGAGAGAGAGAGAGAGAGAGAGAGAGAGAGAGAGAGAGAGAGAGAGAGAGAGAGAGAGAGAGAACAACCAATGCAGCCAGTCAAGCAAAACAATTTTAACCTCTTTCTGTCATGACATCATAGTAAATCATGTAATTTTTTAATGGATACACCCTAAATTTCCTTCATTAAATGACGGGAGGGAATACAGTATTACTACAGATATTATAACTATGTCAATCTGACATGTAAGATCTAAAATTGGGTCTTTAAATCTGGGTAAATCTTGCAAAATATCAGATTTTCTTTTATATTATTACCCTTAACCTATATTTCATATTATATTTAATTATCTGGTAATATTTAACCCCCATTATTATTATTATTATTTTATTTTTTATTTATTTTAAGAAAATGAAGCCTACTTTTAGGTCTCAATTAATTAATTAATTAATTAATTTTGCATTTTTACATTATTATGATGACAGTTAAGCACATTTTGCCCTAAAATTATCGGTACTTAAATGTTATTAATAATAATTATAATAATAATACATTAATTAAAACAATTCTGTACTTTTATTTCCATAATCAGCATAAATTAAATTTAGCACAACAAATACTACCCAGTTTATACTTACAATTGTATTTTACAAAAGTACTTTCCAATGTATAAATACTATTGTATCATTATTTATTTTAATTATATACATTTTCCAGTAATGAGAATTAATAGCACAGTGCAAAATCTCTTAATAGTCCCAATAGGCTTAATTTTCCTAAAAAATAATTATTTTATATTATTATTTGCTTTTGATCTTGGGGTGATATATATATATATTGAATTTCTTAAAAAAAAAAGAGGTGACTGGCAAATGAAATACGTGAGTATTTTTAAAGGTGAAAGATGTTGGTTGTCCAATAAAATAACAACCCCCTGCAGAGCTGGATCTAGTAGGGTGCAAACTATCCCAATACACCACCCCTCCCCCAAGCACAAGTGAAGTAAAGGGACAAATTGTACCATCATGGCACTAACCCTAACCCTAATGAAATGTGCTGGATCTAAAGACCCGTCACCCCCCCCCCCCCCCCCCGCCCTAGTCAACTGAATACACACGAGCACCACCCGCCTCCCCACCCAACCCCACCTGCCGCTTGACACCCCTCCGTTATATTTTATTGCTCCTGTAATATAACTATTCTAGAGCCGGGCCTGATCCACTCCACTACTCTAGGTCACAGTCACCGACCTGTGACCGACCTGTGAACAGAAATATTAAATGCTGTGACTGTCCATTCTCCAATGATCCAGTCAGCGTCCATTACTGAGTGCCTCCCGGCAGTCAGCAGGCCACCACTTCTTCTAAACGCTGCTGGCACAGCTGCCCGTATGGGGTCAGTCTTGGCACAGGCTTCGGAGCCAGCGAGTGTGGAACAGAATACTGCGAAAGGGATTTATAGACATCCAAATTAACAGTCACTGCCAAACAACAGATGCGTCATCACCCGATCCGGCCTCTCTGCGTTTACTTAGTGTGTCTTCCATATGCTTGATTTAGACATGCCACAGTCCAGGGGCAAGTCCACGAGAGGAAGGGGGCCGGGTTATGACTGTGAGTGTATCCACTCACACTGGCTTAGGAATGTGTAATAACCATCATGCCAATTCCTCATAAATCTAATTTATTTTTGTAGCTCTGCACCTATTCATCTCTCCAGTGCTTCCCCCAATGAAGATGATAATATGCCCTGTGGTATGACTGAGAACTGACCATCTGTATTGACATTTAATGCACTGGATAGTTAACACTTATGTCACAGTGGTAGCTCTTATGTTCATAAAAATTCATGCAGGGTGAGCAATTTGGTTAAAAAATAAATCTGGGCAGTCTATAAATAGCTATTAAATTAACACTAGTATATCTATATATACAGTAACTGTAAATATGTCAAAATATATTTACATGTAATATATTATATGTTGACATAAATATAATAATAATAATATAATGTATAATAATATATAATAAATTAGAAATTAAAAATATAATATAATATTTTGATATATAATCTAAAAATAGTATAAAATGTACTATATGGGCAAGAAAAAACAAAAAAAATAAAACAATTAAACATTCAAAAGAAAAAGAAAATATAGATTATAAAATGTACAAGGCAAATAAAAACGTTCAAGAATTGAGAAAAAGCAACAATTTTCTATTTTATTGTTTTAATATTTTATTTTTTTATTTTATTATCTATTATCTTAGAATATTATCTTTAAAATATACAGTACAAAATAATTAAAATATATATATGGAAAAATAAACACCCAGCAATGTTTAAATACTTAGACATTAATTTTACAATATATTTTCCTAATATATTTAATTATATATTTTATATTATATTTATATTAAAATGTATTTAATTTATATACTTTATATATTTACCATATGGGGAGTAATTCATGGCAGAGGCTTTAAATTACATTACAGTATATTATATTTCACAACTAGATGATCACCAGCACCTTATTTTTGAAGAAGAGTACAATAATCTATGAGAGAGGAGGCAAAAAAAAAAAAAAAACACCATTCTGTGGTAAATTCATCAAACTAAATTGCATGATATCCACAGGGAGGGCAGAGCGCACAGTGTAAATTTGCATCAGAATTGCTGATGCAACTACATTACCGCCAGCACAGTGCAAGTGCAGCCTGACTGACAGACGCATCCAGGGGAGAAAATAAAAGAGCAGCATGTGTCGTAGACAGTTCTCTTAACCTGGAAGCTTGCGTGTTTCACCTATAGAATAAGAATGAATTGCACCTTCTGATATCATGATTTACACAAAAAAAAGACAATTGAATACTTTATATACTCATGTCACAGCCCTTTTCCAGCACATTTAGGAGCTGTGTGTGACAGGTTTTTGCACTAAAATACATTGCGCAAAACCGGCAAATGTTTAGTGTATTGGCCACTTTGTGTTTGTATGCTAGACAGAGAGACAAGGACTGGAACGGATCAGTCCTCTTAAATAAGCATGAATGACATGGATGCTATCTCTCCATCTTGCATGTGTGTTTAGTCCAGTCTAGGTAAGGTGGTCCTGGGTGGGGGGTGGGAATAAAGTATCAGCACAGGCTGCAGATGGCACTTCATATGTTGCAGTATCAATTCTCCTGCACTGCACACCAGCAGCATCATGATAGCTATGATACACTGTTTGCCAGATGCTAAATATTCACTGGGCTGAAATGAACTGGTTCATATTATATTAGCACCATGTTAGGATGGATTGATTGGTTGCTGGCAGAAGCAGTATATAAATATAAATGTGATGTAACACTTATTCTTGAGTGCTGATTCTATAATATTTTTCTGCAAGTTCCTGCTTCTTCAATTTTCTCGCAAAATATGTGTTTTTCCCGGCCTATCACTCCTCATATTATGTGCCAACACCATCAGATGATAAAATGTGCGAGTCTGGGGCAATAAAAAGCAACCATTTTCTATTCTTCCTAAAATGTATGTTTTTTTTGTTTTTTTTTATATATATATTTTGGACATTATTTATATATATATTTTAAAATATACAAAAACATTTCCATAAATATATGAGGAAAAATAAATAACTATTTAAAATACATTGATATACATATGTTTTTTGTATATTGACAATTTATAATATAAAATAATATAATATAATATAATATAATATAATATAATTAGAGCAGTCAAAATTAACACGTTAACACATGATTGATTAAAAAATTTGACATGTACATTTTTCTTAATCGTGATTAACACATTTACCGTAAATACAGCATAAACCAGCATAAACACTGGAAGGGCAAAACCTTTGCGATGTGTCTGCTCAGAGTCATTACACTGACACACACCACAAACACACACAGCAATGATTCATTTTTAGTGATAAAGTGATGGGGAAATCAAGTATTTTGTGACAGAAATCATGTATTTTTCTACCTAAGTAGGGAACATTTGAATTACCACAGAAGCACGCCATGTCTTAACTATTACCAAAACTCACAATGAAATGTTTTTGTCTGCAAACGCTGGTCATGTGGAGTTCACATTGCCAGTTGACGCTGGCGCCCTGACATGAATCATGAATGCGGCTTCACGATTGCTGTAACAAAGTAGATAGCCACAGTCTGCTGGCTGATTAATATTGTGGAGAATAAGAGTTTAAGAAATGTAATGCTCATTTTACAGGAAAAGAAGTATATTTACAGCACTTTCTTTTTTTTAATTTATAATTAGTAATTTATTGAGTTTCTGAACACCACTGTTACATTGTAGTCAACATTGTAAACAGCATCACATTTGACATCTTAACATATATACCATAGTGATGATACATTTTGAATAAAAAAAATAAAAGGATTAAGCCAAAAGAGGTAATAGATATCAGATAGAAATAATAAAAAAAAAAAAAAATATATATATATATATATATATATATATATATATATATATATATATATATATATATATATTTACAGCACTTTCAAAATCTGCAATTAATCTCGATTAACTACGAAAAATTGTGTGAATAATCGCAAATAAATAATGTAATCGACTGACAGCACTATATATATAATTAATATAATATAATAATAGTAATATCACATTGTCTAGTTTTTGCTGAAATAAAATAAGTTTCAAATGCTTATTAAAAAAAGACTTTAAAGCAAGAATAGACTAACAAGATATTCTCTATATTAAGATAGATCCATTTTTATAGATTGTACTAAACATTTTTACTTGTCGCTACTTGAACTTTAATGAGGGGAACACACGCTCTCTCACGAGGGCAAGAGATGAAAGAAAAGCAGAGAAACAGTGCATGTTTCGGAAGATGTTTAACAAAGATGTTTCAATTACACCAAATCTTGTAACTCGTGTTGTTACTGAGATGTCCATGACCAGCAGCGACTGAGAAGCTGCCGCCATGAACCGTTTCACAGCTCACAATGTTTTTCTTTTGCCTTGTTGCATGTGAAACCCCACATTAACAGTACAGAACACAAACGTTTCATATTAGCCAAACCTCTCCCACTGCACTGTTCTTAACTACTGAATCAAGTTTATTGTCTTACAACCCTGTGCCAGTATTCCCCACACTTCATGATGCCATGACAGTGTTGCTCAAGTCTTAAAGAGGCTGTGCATCTTTTGCGAAATGAACGATCGGTTTATACAATCGGCCAAATTACGATCACCGATCGAGTCATAGGATGTGAATATCGGCAGATACCAATCGGTGGTCGATCGATCGGAGCATCCCTAGTAGTCAGTGTTAATGTCATAATTTTGATCAAATAAAGTAAGATGGTACATTTGTGGCTAGAACATTCACTGATCTGATTAATTCCAAAGTAGGCATATTGCTATTTTTAAAACCTACTGCAGGTAAGCTCTTTGCATGTTAGTAACCATGTGCTATCATGCAAAGAGATGCCAAAATATGGCATCTGTTATGTTACATTTTGGCATGAAAGACAGGTTTTCTACTTCAGATTTAATAATAAAACTGTCTCTTAAGCTACCGACCATACTGTCTGCATGCATCCAATTTGAATTGCCACTTAAAATATAACAACAGAGATAGAGAGACAAACAGAACAATAGAGCTGGATTTAACTAAAGCTGTTTGTTCACTCCTGCTATTATAATGTGAATTCCACAGTGGCTAGGATTTCCAATGAGACAGGGCAGCATATAACGGATCTTCTGCCTGGCTCAGAAACTTTGATTTTCACTGAATATAATTAGACAGCACAGCATGCGCTTTTTTGTCAAAGTCAACAGAAAGGGGGGTTATTTCATAAGCATTTCATGGGCTCTCATTGTCTCTCCAATACTAATGATTTTCATTAGCAGATTAGTAAGGCAAATGTCTATATAATTCTTTTATGCAGTCATTCATTTGCATGTGAGGATTTCATTTATGATTGACCTTTATTTTAAAATAAACAGCCCGTTCACATAAGGATTAATCTGCACATTTAACTCTAAACCTATTAAGAACTTCAAAGGCTGAACATTGAAGATGGAGGGAGACCTTTAATGGGATGGAGATGTTGTTATCTGAAGAACTCTGTCCCAAATCCAACCACTAATCATCATTATACATCCGACTGTGTAGACCACGTACCACAACATCCCCATGACAACCGTGAAACCGGTGGAGCGTGCATATTTTCCAGAAACTTAATAGAACTTTGAAGTCTGCGCCCCATGCTATAGGTGAGCCGTTTGAATTGGCTTGATGGAAGCTATTAAATTCTGCCACATATTACAGCTTCATTTAGGAATTAGCAATGAGCCAGTAAACAGCTAAAATGGCTGCTTTTAATTTGATACATTATGTGATAAGTTATCGACAGCTGTTCACTTTCAAGGTTCACCTTTATTCAAAAGAAATGCTTTCATTTCATTCCTCTTTTAAGCTCATCTTTTTCAATCTGATATGTTTTTCAAAGGCAGCTGACTACCTTTTTCAAGTTTTTAACCTGATCGTCATTCAGAAGAATGGAATCATTTTTAAACTTCACTTAAAATTTATGCTTACAACATAAAGTTATATCTATCTATCTATCTATCTATCTATCTATCTTATAAAAACATTGTCACATGTTTCTAACTAGGAAATGTACAGCAACATAAAGCAATATAATAACCTGATACAGCAGCATTGAGGGCGTTTTATTGCTCAATTTACACTGATTAGAGCTGTAAGGTCATGTAAATACTTCAAAAGGTCATAAACAGTTAAAAATTATCTGCACATGTAGATTTTTGCCAACTGCCCCAATTTCGCTCCGCATGTAAACACATTTAGGGGCATTCTTTTTTTATCCCCTTTTTTCCCAATTTGGAATGCCCAATTCCCACTACTTAGTAGGTCCTCGTGGCGGAGGACATGTCTCAGTTGCCTCCGCTTCTGAGACAGTCAATCCATGCATCTTATCACGTGGCTCGTTGAGCATGACACTGTGGAGACTCCCATCATGTGGAGGCTCATGTTACCCTCTGTGATCCACACACAGCTTACCACGCGCCCCATTGAGAGCGAGGACCACTAATCGCGACCACGAGTCACTCAGCACACCCTGGATTCGAACTCGCGACTCCAGGGGTGGTAATCAGCATCAATACTCACTGAGCTACCCAGGTCCCTTTAGGGGCATTCTTACCGGATTATCCAGTGTGTACTGTGTTGAGTGCATGCCTGCTTACGCGTTGATGCCAAAATCAGAGAATAACTCGATGATTTCAAATATCATGTAAATGCGGTGTTCTTGCGTTGTCCGATTTTTTGAGTAAGCTGATTTTTGCTGGTTATCAGCACATTGGTGTGCATGTAAACACACTCATTGACCCAATGCTGTTTGGGGTGGGACAATCTGTTTGACCGACCACTGGAAGATGCCACGAGTGTTCGGCAAACCAGTTTAAAAAGTCTAATCTGCTAAGCAATGTATTTTAAAATGCTACCTGTCTAGCATCCTGTTTAAAGAGCCCCTATTACAGCACTGGGGTCAAATACATGCCGTTCCTATGGAGAGACAGTGTCTAAGCTGTAAATGTTAATTCATAATCGAGTGCTACCAAATATATCGCGAAACAATATAGCATGGTGTTGTTTAGTTTTTATGTATTCATTGTGCCCTCTTGTGGACACAGCAGACAACATCAAATTAAACAGTTGGTGATTATTGATGTCTTGTAGCTTTTTTCCCTTTACTAAAACTAATGCCTTTAAGATTTTTAAATAATGAGAAATTTAATAATATTGAAGTAAATAATTTTTTATTTAATTAGATGTCCAATGTCTCAGACCTGTTGACAGCCCTACTGTACACCCACTTAAAGGGGCGGTCACACTAGACTTTGAGCACACCAATTTTTTTCTGACAACGCAATGAACCAGGATATGATGTCATGTGGGAGGGCTTCTGGTTTAAGTAAATAATATATCACAAATAACAAATAATATTGTATTAAAAATGTTTTAATATATTGTCGACTCACTTTCCTACAACAATAAAACGTGCAGCTTTGATATTTCCATCCTTTGAATTGAGCCAAGAGGTCAGGGTGTAACGTTTCGATATTTTTTTGGTCACGGGTCCTCTCGTCGTATGAATTCACGGTTCAGAGTTCACCAAGCTTGAACTATGGTGTGCAGCGTAGTATGAAATTTCTCGGCACGAGCCTGCGTTTCCTGTGTGCTGCATTTTTCTGCGTTTGAATGGGAGTGAATGGAGAGCGAATTATAGTGTGACCACCACTTAAAGGAATAGTTAAACCGAAAATGAAAATTCTCTCATCATTTACTTCACCCTCATGCCATCCCAGATATGAATGAATGTCTTTCTTCAGCAGAACACAAACAAAGAAGAATAATAGCCCTGTAGGTCCATTAAATGCAAGAGAATGGGTGCCAAATATTTGAAGCTCCAAAAAGCACATATAGCGATCATAAAAGTAAACCATACAACTCCAGTGGATGAATTAATGCCTTCTGAAGCAAAACAGTCTTGAGTAGAATCCCAAAAATATTGGCCAGCCATGAACCATATCAAGTAAAAGCCCAGAGAAAAAAAGCCCAGAGTTTATAAGTTGTTTATAAGTGTCTTTTGTTGTGTTTTTATGAAACATAAAGAGAATATAAAAACAGCAGATGCTCCCGAAAAACGAAACTAGTCCAAATGTGGCATGTTCACTGATCAGTGGATCCGATGCATAGATCTTAAAAAGATCTTATGTAGCATCACATTTCTCCAAGATTATTTTATTATCCTGGGAACGATCTCTGGTTAGAAAGTGGACCAATTACAGCTGTTGTGGTCTGATTTGACACGATGCGTGGTTATATTTTTGGGGATGTGCACATTAGGGTACGGCATAGGCTATGCCATGACTGCCATTGCTACTTATAGCCTACGGTATAGGTTCGACACAGAAGTATAAATTGGCCTTTACCCTGTCCAAACAGAGTGTTGAACACTGTTTTCACCACGTAAAGTGTCCATGTACAGCTGCTGTCCTGACTCCTAACCAATGGAATGCAAGATTCCGACCAATGTGCATCGTACACAGTGCCAATACAAAAAAGGAAATGTTCTGAGTTTGGAAAAAATTCACACATGGTCACAATTATTGTGTGTACTCTGTTTATCTATAAAACCTTTAATTGTAAGGCAAACCCTTTATGCTAAAATTGGAGTATTGTGCTGATATATTCAGGGCCCGTATCATCTAGGCTGCCTTTCCCTACACTAGGGGATCCTTCCCAGCTCACTAACAGCACAGATGGACCCATGCCTGCAACTGACATGCCAGATCTACTCTGCAGGGAATCTGATAATAAGAGAGCAGTTCTGGGCCCTCCCCTTCTGCTGAACAATGCTCAGGTCCTTAGCCCCTCCTTCTTTCCACCACCTCTCACAATGAGATAATTTGCATATCACTGTCATAATCGGAATCAGCAAGTTCCCTTCTCTTGGCAGTTAACCTGCTCTGGCCCTGTAGGCTGGACGGGCCCTGTGGGACAAGAGCTGAGAGCCGCCGTTTCTGCTCAGGAATGGATTTGCTCTATTGACCATTGATAGGGTTTGCATAATTTTGTATGCATTTTCATAAATATAAATAATACATTTATAATGTCACTCAGAGAATAATAAAGCAGGACATCGGGTCAATGTGTGACTTCCTCTTTCTCTCTAAGTAATTTATTTAAAGTGGAATTAATTTACGGTGAAGAGGAGTTATAGATCAATGGTTCACAGTTGGAGGGTCGCAACCCTAAGTCAAAGTCAATGACAGCATGGAAAAAACATTTCTGAAAAAAGTGATTGGGTTTGCATGTGAAAAACTCGTCACCATGATGCTAAAGTGTTGTGGGTGGTTGCTAAGGTGTTCTGGACTGTTGACCCCAATTATATTTCAGTCCATAAATTTGGCTCGGGGACATCCTTCAATTCGATTTTTTTCATCTGTTTTATTGGGTAACAAGTTTATTGGGCAACAGGGCCAGAGCAAATTGTTACGATCACTAAGAACAATAACCCTGTTTACATATCCTTAAAGGGTTATTTCACCCAAAAATGAAAATTATCCCAGAATTTACTCACCCTCAAGCGTGTATAGGTGTATATGACTTTCTTCTTTCAGCCAAACACAATTGGAGTAATATTAAAAAATACCCTGGCTCTTCGAAGCTTTATAATTGGAGTGAATGGTACCTTCGATTTTGAAGCCCAAAACAGCGTATTCATCCATCATGTGGTAATCCATACGGCTCCAGTTAATAAAGGCCTTCTAAAGCAAAGTGCTGCGTTTTTGTAAGAAAAATATCCATATTTATAACTTAATATACTATAATCACTGGCTTCCGGTAACAGCCGTCTGTGCGTTCACTAGAGTGCCGAGTTCCGGCGTATGACGTAAGTGTAGCGTAAGCTCCAGTGAGAAGTGACTAACGCTATCTGCTTACATAGCCATCCACTTGTAAACCGGACATTATGTGGTTTGAAGGTGTCCTGCTGGAAAATGCAGTGACGTCCCTGGTAAAAACGGTGCTGGATGGCAGTATTGGAATTGAGGTGATATTTTGCGATAGATTCTCGAACATAATTAAAAAAATGTCAAATGATCAAAAGCCTGATACGTTACGGATGCCATCAGACCACCTTCAAACCAACTTAAACAGAAAATTGGCAAAGATATGAGACTTTACGAAGCTGAAAAAAAAAGCCATTGGAGTCTCGAGAAAGTCTACAGCTTCTCATTTCTCTTAAATTTACATGAAACAAATGTATCCGCAGCATAGTTCAAGCGGGAAGACTAGCAGCTGTACATCATCGCACCATTTGCTGGGTAATACCTAGCCAATCACATTTAAGCCATTGCTTTATAAGTCTGCTCTCAATCTAACACATTACTGTTTCAGTGTGCTAACACGGCAACCTCCACCACCCCACCACCACCAGTTGAGTCCCGTCCTGTACGGGGTAGGCTCCTCACCCCTGCCTCCTACCTCCAGCAGGATAGTCCAACTTCGGACCGCCCGACCTATATATATATATATTATATAATATATATATATATATATATTTTTTTTTTAATTATAATTTTTTTTATATGAGCCATATAAATGTCATCTTAAATTTCACTCAAGTCTGTGAGTCTTCCACATAGAACTCGCTTTCTGTGTTTCTGTTTTAGTGGATGGACTGGGCATGATGGATCTGAGAAACAAAGAGTTGTTGGAGCAGTGCAAGCTATAAACTACACCAATTTATACACAACAATTAAAAATCTCAACTGCTGTCCCTAACAACCGTATATACCTGTATACGTATGTTCAAGTGTGCTGTGGAAATCTCAGAATTTGATGAAATGGGAAACCCCACTATTGCAGCACAGTTCCGCTGCAGGTTGTGATGGAAAGTGTGAGAAACAACCACAGCAACAACTCTAAAGTATCTGGAAATCAAACCAGAAAAAAATTGTGAAGACGTCCTTAGAAGCCATTTTTGTTATTTACATCAGCATCGCTGGGAAATTATGTGCTGCGGAGAAAGCTGCTTACTGAAGGTGCCTTAAGCAGCTTTCTCATAATAAACAGCTTTCTGGTGTCCATTTAAACAAGCTCAGTCATAGCATAACTCTTCTCAACAAGCCATACAATTTAACGTACAATTCATGTCCATAGCACAAACACTTGCAGAACAAATTACACACAAAGTTTAGAGTTAGAGGATTCTCACTCCTAAGGCATCAAATACGTGTACAAGATCAATGTGCATTGCAGAAAAGGCTCCAAAAACACCCCCATAAGCCCATTGCTTTCAATGAGAAATCTTTGACGTCAATATTCTGAAACAAAGGGCATCAGAGTTATATATTCATGAAATAATATGTTGGGGTATAATTTTGTCATTACGACATGATATGTTGGGTTATGTTTTTCAAATTGAACTCAGCAAAATGTATCAAATGGCAGTGGTTAAGGTTTAATCTGAAAAACACATGAAAACTAAAATCTCTTAAATGTGTAATCAATATATAATACAGGTTTCTTTAGAAATAAACATTTTAAAATACAGATGAGGAGAGCAAAATTATCAACATGAATAAACGTAATAAATAAGTAAAAAAAAAAAAAAAAAAAAAAAAAACATTAATACAAATATTGATGTCCTTTGCATCAGTCTGTTGACACCAATGGTTTCTCGTTAAATACAATTTAAAATCATGAAGTCATGAAGCAAAATCAGAAGAGAACCACTGTTATAGACAATGACAACTTGTCTTGTGAGCACTTAAATAGTGAAATAAAGGAAGTGATTATGCTGTTGTGGTAAAGCTATATCTTTCATTAATGTTAACAATGAGGGGAAAAGTAGCTTCAGGAAGTGGTAATTAAACAAGTCAAAGAACTATTGTTTGTGGTTCGCTCAATTTCTCGAGAAAACGTTTTCATGAGGGTAGCAAACTTTCTTATATTTAAGCAATACATCAGAATGTTTTATTTCAAAATTACACTTACATACAGCTGCCATAAAATATTATGCATCATTAATCTGAGAGTGCCAATGGACCATCAGCAACTTGTAGTACATTTCAACGGATAAAATTTTCTTGCACACACTAACAGTCATGAACTCATGCCAAAATTATTTATAACAATGCTGCATTATAAAGCAGCGGTACGTTTCACTCCAAAAGACTTCATGGTCTGCAGTGCTCCACAATACACAAACTGTCCTATGGAACTTTGCAGAAATTGAGAGGAAATTCTCAATGGATAAGGCATTTAACAACATTAGGGTGGGCGAGAGACTATTGGCATTCAGAACATGCCCTGTAATGTAGTTACTTGGCTGTAATATACCATCAGAGCTCACTAAAGTGTCTTTCGAAGCTGGAGAGAACAAGAATATATTACAAGGTCTTGGCACTGACCTTTAAAATGAGTAAAGTGTGAAATAACAGTTTGACATGCGAATCAAAGCTGCACGTGCCCATAACTTCCCCACAATAGAGTGCAGTCGGGTTCCAGAAATAAAATATATGCCTCTTTACAAGCCACAATTCAATGTGATTTCAAACAAATTGTAGATTTCCTGGTGCAAAACTACACTGCCCATAATCCTGAAGAGAAATTCAGTCGCTGTTATCATGAAAATGGAAATCATGGCGAAATATCTCTGCAGCAACTGGCCATTCCCATAATGCATAGCAAATTACATAATAGAGTGGGCCTCCCTACATTCAAAAACTACTTTTATATGTGTTTCTCTGAATACTCTGCAATAAACTTAGCACTGTGTCCTACCCAGGCACAATGAAGTAATGTGGCAAGCGGACTTCTCTCTTCTATTCCTTCTTCCATATACACTAAATCCGCAACAAACAACAGGACATTTTGTTAGTCGATTGGTATTTCTACAGCGTCATGCTGGGTAGCACTGACCACAGTGGAATCTCATTGGTCCAAAATCCTGCTCTATATAGCTATAAATTAAATTTTAAAAATGATTGTGCATTTACTGTGAACCTCCACCACCCCACCACCACCAGTTGAGTCCCGTCCTGTACGGGGATAGGCTCCTCACCCCTGCCTCCTATCTCCAGCAGTATAGTCCAACTTCGGACCGCCCAACCTATATTATATAAAAAAAATACAAAATGGGAAAAATACTTCCGGAACCAAAGAAAATGTTCCTGAGGGGGAAGGAGCATATTGCCTTTCCTTCTGTTATAACAAATAAGAACAGGCAGACAATTGTAAACGCATTCATTTTTAAACTCATCTTCATCATATTATTGCTAGTGGTTGAGTTCTTATTCTTATACTGAATACCTCTGCTCCAAAATCTAGTGATCTGCCTCACTGTCTACTGTCTACATAGACAGCTACCTTCTAAGGGAACATTCCAACTGAAATGGAATGTCATACGTGGTCAATTTGACTCTTCATAGACAGAAACTTAAATAGTGTGCCACACAAATAGCACTCATGCAAAGAGTTTGATGTTAGCATGTTGCTAAGCTAACAACGTGATAATCTAATAAGCATAAAAATACTTAGGACACACAAATATTGGGTAAAATAGTATATATTTTTTTCAATACTTTCAGGTACTGAATTAAATAAAAATATATTTACAATAGTGACCGACCAATATAATGTATCAGCCTATAGCCGAATAATCGGCCGATCTTTGATTTAAAGACATTAGCCATCAACCGCATCCACTTGTCCGATTTACAGAAGTTTAATATCCTCCATGTGTCACTCTATATTAGTTATTATTAGTCATAATCCTTTGACAACAGCCTTGATAATAACCAAGTGATTAAATATTGTGTCAAATAAGCAATTTTGTCTCATTTGTCAACATTAAATTTTATATTGCAGGCCTATACTGTAAACTGATCAGGGGCGGAGCCAGGAGTTTTTCAAGGAAGACAGGGGCAATCGATCAGTCTGTGGTGGTACAGAAATGTTCGGGCAGCATTTTTATATCGTCAGACTGTGGGGGGCGGGGAGAGGTGCGGTGACCTTGGTGTGCGCACATGTTATGTTGATATGATTTCACCTCCAAAGAATTAAATTGTGCCAAAAAACGACCAAAAAAAATGACTTTAAACATCCTTTGCTTCTGGAGTATGCCTATGATGCCTCAAAATGCTATCTAGGTAGGCAGCTCACTAGGTTTTGGAAAAAAGCTCATATTTTCTACTTGAAAAGTATGCACAAGGCAAGAAAAAATAAAGAAAGGACTAAGATCAAACATACACCTGCCCCTCATATCAACACCCTCCAATTTAGGCCACAGGACTTTATTCCTCCCAAATTATTTCTCACATGCTTCCCAATGATCTTTTTGAAACAGCATGTTCTCCCCTCACGCTTAAATCCTTGGAATGATGTATGATTTGCCTTTGCCTTCTGTGCTCCAAATGGCAGGGGAGGCGCAATGCGCTAACTAATTGTTTAAGCATAGCGGAGGGCTATTAAAGAAGCTCTTCACAATGGTACTCCATTATTTCTGCATGAATGGTACTGAGCTATGCAAAAACCCAACCGGGGCCCTTGCCATTTGCTCTAGCAAAGTCAATGCTCATCTCTGTGACAAATGTTGACTGTATATGAAAAAATAAACAGTAAGTGCTTTGAGAACAATAACCGTGGCTTTTATCTTGTTTATTCGTAATGGAACCCCCCTTTTTTAATTTCCCAAGTAGCCAAAACTACTCAGCGTAATGTTAATTACAGAGAAATACAATGTGGGGCAAATTTGTCCCTTGGGTCATTGATATGTCAGTGTGGTATGCAAAGCAAAGCGTCTTTGTGCCCTCAAGCCCCAGGGGGAAGAGCTGCAAGCTTTGACAAGCATATCTTCGCTTCGAAGTTAAAGAGCAGCTGAGACACCTCATAACTGGGCTATTGTTCCCTCATGTAGTTCTAGAGCCATAGCTGACTTGTGTACAGGTGTAACAAAAGGGAGCATTGCTGCTTTGCAACTGTGTTTATTTACTTCCACTGCAACGAGATCTCATAAGTATTCATCTATAGTTGTTAAAGTATGGTTCTAACACATGTACATTTGGATAGACACTGAAATGTCAGAATCTAAAACATGAACCTTTGATACATTTCAACAACTTCAGAGATGTACACATTTTTAAGAATCCTTTGAGGGTCATGGAATATTGAATTCCTGGAACTCACAGCTTGATTTTATTGCATATATTTAAGTTTAAATATGTTTGACAGCATCACATTTAACCCTCGGAGACTCGGTGTAGCAGAATTTAAATATTTGTTTAAAGCAACTAAATAACATCCAATTTCTGTTAAATAATCTGTAGGTAAAAACTACATAAAACAATAAATGACCCGCTGAACTGTAAAACAGCAACAGTTTTGGCATGATGAATATTTGCATGTTAACTCTCACAGCTTGCTAAAGTCAACAAAATGGTCATAGCTAGATGGCTTTTGAATATTTTTAGCAATTTTCCAAGTTGACCTGTAATATTTTTTCCTAAATCCCAACCTGTTCATTAATGGAAATAAATAAATAGATTACATCCTCCGAAAATATCAACTTTCATAAATGTAAGAAAAAAAAAATAAAAAAAATCGAATAATGGGCATTAGTGCTATTCAGTAAATTAGCGCTAAACTATTCCAAATGAATTTTTGAGGTTTTCTATACTATTCTAATATAAAATAAATAAATTAATTATGGTATTCGTGGTATTAGTATACAACCTTACATAGAGTTGCATATTTTTTATTATTTTGGTTATACCAGCAAATTTATCATCAATATTAATAGTTCTCATTAGTTTTCAATACTCAAATGTATGAACTGTTGATGAATTTATCCTTACTACTTGTAACAAATTCTTTTTCATATACTTTTGTGTGTTGAATCATGTGAATTCAAAACTTCCACTTACTTTCTAAAAATACAGTGGTGAAATTTTGCAATTCTGCAACGTTTTATTTTTCAGAATTCACCCCAAAACAATGGAAAAATAATCATTTTCAAGGAGGAGAAAAATATATAATTAATATCAATGCTTTGGTTTATGAGAATTTAAGCAATTAATGCATTTACCTAACTTGACATATTACTATTATAATATTATGTGGCACGGTGGAGGGCGGGACCGGCGCGTGATTGCGCACGCCCGGTCCCGTATCAGGCTAAATTGAGCCGTCAAGAGGGATAAAGGCCACTCGCGGACGGAGATCGGGAGAGAGAGCTTAATCAGCAGACATGTCTGCTGTCCTATATGTTTGTTTTAAGTTCTTCATTAAATTATTATTTATGTTGACAAGCCGGTTTCTCGCCTCTTCCTTGCCCATGAAAGTGATCGTCTTTACATTGGTGCCGAAACCCGGGAAGGAAGAGGGATGCGCCGTAGCGGAGTTCTCGCCACTTCTCAATTGAGCAGCTGCGGCCATCTGCCGGGGGACGGAGGAGCCCAGCCACCTGGACGCGGAGGAACGGCCGCCGACCGCGAGGGGAGGAGGGGCTCCTGGCCGACCGCCTGGAGCGGTTGGGGCCGCTGCCAGGGGCGGGGGAGTCACCTACTAGCCGCTGGAACGCGGCGGGGTTGGAGACCGCCGACCGCGTGCGGGGAGGGGCTCGCCGCCGACCGCCTGGAGCGGGAGAACCGCTGCCAGGGGCGGGGGGAGGCCCCTTCGACACCCCGGGAACGCGGCGGGGCGTTCCGTCCGCCAGGGGCTGAGGACTGCCTCCGATCTGCCCGGAGAGGCGCGGCTGTTGTCCTGTGGAGGGTGGAGAAGTGGCTGAGGAACGAGCTACGGCGTATCAGAGAGCCGGTGAGTACGTTTTTTTTTCTTTCTTTCCTTTAATCTCTCTCTCCTCTCTCTCTCGATACCGCTCTGCGTTGGCCTTTTCCCTCTTTTTTTTAAATTATGGTGTTTGTGGGAGGGGAGGTACTGCCCAGTGCAGGAACCCTCCCCCCCCCCCTATTTTTAATTGTTGTTTCCCTCCCCCTTGCCCCCTCCCTCGTCCAGGCTGATGGGGATGACCCGCCGGCAGACCGCGCGGGAGGCGCCCCCCCCCCAGGGGATGTACGTCAGGCCGGGGGTCCCCAGCCTGAGAGAACGGGGGAGGAATGTGGCACGGTGGAGGGCGGGACCGGCGCGCGATTGCGCACGCCCGGTCCCGTATCAGGCTAAATTGAGCCGTCAAGAGGGATAAAGGCCACTCGCGGACGGAGATCGGGAGAGAGAGCTTAATCAGCAGACATGTCTGCTGTCCTATATGTTTGTTTTAAGTTCTTCATTAAATTATTATTTATGTTGACAAGCCGGTTTCTCGCCTCTTCCTTGCCCATGAAAGTGATCGTCTTTACATATTAATATATATTATAATACATATTATAACTTTACCTAACTTTTATGTTTTTTTACTTATATTTCATACTTGTTGAGCATTGATAAAACATCAATTTGGCCATACAAAGAGTTCAAATGATGCTACTTTTATTCGACCTATCTGGAATTCATTTATAAATGAATCTGTCATCAAAAGTGATTTCTTTGTGACAAAAAAAGTGTCTTTTATTGTCAGTTCCAATCATTTACTGATAAAAGTGAGTCCCCCTGTTGTAGGATTGAACTTGGTCACCAGTGATGATACCCACACAAAGGCTTCTGCAATTTCAGGTCTTCAGACAAGACTTCAGATGATTTGTAATCATTTGTACGTCTTTAAAATTGTATATATTGTACTGTGCGAAAGTTCAAGGCAGTTGTGAAGAATGTTATGTAGCGTGGATGTTTAAAAAAATATAATGCCATAAATAATGTTAATTTATCAAATAATATCACACAAAGTGCAGTAAAAATAATGCATAAACAAATATTTGGTTTGACCACCCTATGCCTTTATAACAGCACTAATTCTCCTAAGTACACTTGCTCACTGTTTTTCAAGGTTGTTGGCATATAGCTTGTTCCAAGCATCTTGGAGAACTTGCCACAGTTCTATGTATTTAGGCATTTCTATTGATACACTAAAACTAGGTCCACACTAATACATTTTCGTTTGAAAACACATCTTTTTCTCTACGTTTTGGCCTTCAATCTACACTGATACAGCGTTTTTTACTTCGAAAACATTGCAATGTGGACTGGGAAAACAGAGCTATCTCAAGACATGACATATTTGTTGTCATGTGACACAGTCATGTGATCCATTCAACCAAAAACAATCAAGATGGCGGCCCATGTTGGCCCACTTTGTTAACGTGGTTTAAGATAAATATTACTTTGTACAACTTTTACATTGCACTCCTTCAAAGGCAACAGGGAGGTTTTTCAGAATTACAGTCCGGCAGCGTAACACAAGGGAAATTGGGTTTCAGTCTGTATGTGGAATGGCGATATTTCATGCACAGTAAGGGGATTTAAGCATTTTCATACGTTTCTGCTGATATCCTAGGATTTTCACGCAAAACAGTCTCTAGGGTTTACTCGGAATAGTGGCAAAAACAAAAAAATGTCCAGTGAGTGGCAGTTTTGTGGACAGCGCCTTGTTGATGAGAGAAGTTAACGAAGAATGGCCAGACTGGTTCGATCTGACAGAAAGGCTATTGTAACTCAGATAATCACTCTGTACAATCGTAGTGAGCAGAATGAACAACATGTCGAACCTTGAGGTGGGTGGGCCACATCAGCAGAAGACCACATCAGGCACTTTATTAGGAACATAGTGTTCCTAGTTAAGATCTCAGTGAGTGTGTTACAAATGCATCAGTTTATTCAGAATTACTGTCCGGCAGTGGAACATGAGGACAATTGTGTTTCAGTCCGTATGAGGAACTGTGATTTTTCAGATGTGCCTTAAAGGGATTTAAGCATTTTCATACGTTTCTGCTGATCTCCAAGGATTTTCATGCAAAACAGTCTCTAGGGTTTACTCAGAATGGTGGCAAAAACAAAAAACGTCCAGTGAGAGGCAGTTTTGGCGGACAGCGCCTTGTTGATGAGAAAGGTCAAACGAAGAATGGCCAGACTGGTTCGAGCTGACAGAGAGGATATGGTAACTCTGATAATCACTCGAGGAATGCTGACTTTTCAGGGATTTAAGCATTTTCATACATTTCAGTGTGGACGAGAAACATTTTGAAAATGCTTGAAAATGGCAGTGTGGATGGAGAGCATTTCAAAACGAAATGCCTTTTTCAAATGATTGATGTGGACGTAGCCAAAAGCAAAATATATAAAATAACCATCTTAAGACAAATGTTTTTGTAAAACATCTTAACGTGCCAAAGACTTTTGCACAGTACTCAGTACTTAGATGATGTTTATATGCTGATTTTGTAAATTTCAGGGTCTATCTAAACATACAAAAATGTAATTGCGCACATATTGTACAAATACCTTCAAATACGAATGAGATCACTATGTCCACTGATGCCACAATTAAAAAAACAAATCACTTCAGGGAGACCTGAAAATTTGTTATATGATACTTCATTTGGCATAGTAATAACTAGGTAAGAATGCAGATCATGCATCATTCATAATAGTTATGATACGGTCAGATCCGCCACCCCCCACCCCCCAGTGATAATAATTTAGGGGAATCTTCTCATCTGCAATGTCATTGATGTATGGGACCTTAACGTCTAATGAATAAAAAAAAGTCAAATGAAAGACAAAAAGTGTGGATACGAGACGTCCTCTGCATGAAGCAGGAATGAATATGGATGGATCTGCATTCAGAGAACACCTGCAGGTGACCTGGCTTTCTACCTGGAACTACTCACAGCGGGGGATTCACTTTCAGCACAGCCGGGCCACGTAGGACACACAATTTCACAAAGTAATGCAATTAAATGTGTATTTGTCCTCGCATAATCAAGCAGGATTTGATAATATGCATGCACGGTTATCAAGCAGCAGACAGCAGATTAAAAACTAAAGGTTATATATTTATTCAGAATCCTTCTGTAGAGTGCCGAACATCACGTCGGACAAGCATGCTGTATCTGACGCAAATCAGCTCAGGCCAGCCAGACTGGTGTCATGTGATCCTCCCCAGCCAATCAGAAGGCTCTCTGAGGACTCACGCATCATCAATCACTCAGTGATATCACTCCACTCTGCTTGTCCACACGAGGTCATAACAGAAAAGCCAGAGTCCTCCAAAACTTCACGTCAGGTTCTCAGAGAGACGTAATCAATCATTTGGCTGCATGTTTGCAGAAGCAGGTTATACTGCAGAACAATAGTCCAGGCCTACACTATGAACAATAAATGTAGCCATTTCCAAGATAACATTATTGAATATACTAAAATGATAACACGATATACACTTTGAATCATGTGTGTATATATGGTGGGATCCAAAATCTGAGACCACATTGCATATACGAATATGAATAAGAATAACGGTCTTAAAGCCTGCACTGTAGTCCAGTCAGTCCGGATGTCAAGATTTAGAGTGATTGCCATTGAATTGTATATATCTATGTTTGTGCACAGAAGAAAGAAATTCATATGAGTTTGAGGCTCCATGAGGGTGAGTAAATGATGACAGAGCTATCAATTTTGGAGAACAGTTATAGGCCAGTGCAGGAGAAAATGTATGACACAGTCATTCATCTCTTCACACTTAGAACTTGTGCTACAGTACATACCAAACCAGAAGTGTGTCAAATACACTAACTGAGCACTTTATTAGGAACACCCGTACACCTACTTATTCATGCGATTATCCAATCAGCCATCCGTGTGGCAGCAGTGCAATGCATAATATCATGCATATATGGGTCTCAAGCACAACAAGCACAACAGTCATTTACTCAGAATGGTGCCAAAAACCAAAAACATCCAGTGAGCAGCAGTTCTGCTGAAAGAAACACCTTGTTGATGAGAGAGGTCAACGGAGAATGGCCAGACTGGTTCGAGCTGACAGAAAGCCTATGGTAACTCAGATAACCGCTCTGTAAAATTGTAGTGAACAGAATAGCATCTCAGAATGCACAACATGTCAAATCTTGAGGCGGATGGGCTACAAGAGCAGAAGACCGCATTGGACACTTTATTAGGACCATAGTGTTCCTAATAACGTGCTAAGTGAGTGTGTTACATATATCAGTTCAGCATCTACAGTGTGTCTGTCCCCATTCCAATTGAATGCACTAATATCTGATTAATGACACCATTCTGCATATGGCAAAATTCAAACCTCAATCTTTAATGTGTCAATTGCTAACAGCTATGCTAAGAGCTAGTGTCTGATTAAAGTATAATATGTGAAGAACAGTTTGCGCCCTACTTCCTGTCATAATAACATCCAGGCAAGAAATGGAGACCAGTGGATGAAAGAGAGGAGAGATTAACTGGTATGTGAAACTATAAATATCTATGTGAGTAATGAGCATGTTATTGAAGTTCTTCTGAGCTGCTTAGCCATGGCTGCTGTGTTTATTGGTCATTGTTTAGACAGGAGGAAAAGCCTTTTAAGAATTAATCTGATGTTAAAAGCTTGAAGCTGCTACAAATAGAAAGCTCTGTGGCATTTAGGAGCATTATATAACACCCTGCTATAAAAATTATCCAAACATTCAAGCGTTCATAATGCGTTTGATAGAAAACAAAGTCTTTGTCAGCGGACAAACAAAGAGCTTTCACTGTAATTTACTGGTAAAGTGTGTAGTTTGAATCTATTTGACAATCTCCAATGCTCATAGTGCAATACTGTGGGAAAATAGCAATGTACTATTTCTGTTGCAATTCAATAAAGGGACTCAAAATCCATCTCTAAACATGTGTTAACATTCTTGAATGCCCATATCAGAGAAACAGCTTTTGCTGTTGCTTTCATCTGCATCCACAGCGAGTTCCATTTAAGAGCTCAAGGCCTTTAATTGCAGAGCTAAAAATTACAAGGAGAAATATTATTCTGCAGGAATGCAACAAGACGTGAAACACAGAGATCACAATAATTCCAATGGAAACTATTTTACTCAAGAGAGATGAGATCAAGCATTGACATGGGTTCCTGAGAAGCCTTACATTTTCAAATGACAAATCACATCAGCTACTAAAACACATCGGGTACAGTATTTTCAACTATAGCACTTTTGGCCTGGTGGATATTTAGAAATTTTAACTAACAATGTCCCAACAGTGAATTCTGTCATTTTTGGTCATATTTTCCCTAAACCAAATGAAATGACGATGATGGAAATGAAATTTCAAAACAAATTCGGATAAAGTGGCCAACTCATGTGTCTTGCTAATCTTTTCCTCGCTAGCATTTTATGTGCCCTAGTAACACAAAATAACAGCTTGAAAAAAATAATAAAAAAAAAAATATTGTTTTTAATATGTGGTAATTAATATTAGGAGTTTCATATTTTTGGAAAAAAGTTCCCAAGACATTTTTAATGTGACCTTCATATAATAATAATAATAATAATAATAATACTAATAATAATAAAAAGTTGATATGTGTTAGTGGTCCCGCTTGATATTAGGTGTCTTTAACTACTACTTACTAGCATAGAATTAATACTATATACAATGTATTTATTGTATAACAACATGTTATCCTACAAAATTCTCACAAGATTCTCAGTTGCTGCTACTGATCTTGAGGTATGGGTAGGTTTAGGAGTAGGGTGGGTTTTAGGGATAAGGGTATGTTTGGGGTTAGGGTAAAGGTTGGGGTTAGGGTTAAGGGTAATGTTAACAGTGTAACTACAGATCTAATTAAATGCACATACTTTAAATGTAAGTGCAATGCAACAAGACATATATACATAAAAAGTACATTGTAGCAAATGCTTAAGTACATAGTAGTTAAAGACACCCAATATAAAGTGGTTCCCTGTTAGTTTTAATAAAAATCAACCCCTGGGACATAAACGTGCCTATTATTGAAGAAACACCCAATAACTAAAGAAAAAATTGCACAAACAAAGAAATAATGTTTTCCTGATGGTCTTGCAACATATTCCTTGAAGCAAGATTTACTTTAAAGCTATTATCAGAAAGATTTCATGTGCATTTCTTCTACATCCATGTATTCAGTCCCATTAAATGTTTATAGGGTAAATGCACTGAGGATGTCAGCATGGCAATAAATCAGAAGATGCTGCATCAAAACATCATCCAGAAAAACAGACCACAAAACACAGCACTGAAAAATGGGAATTAAACCCCCAAATCTACTGCAGTTTCAAGTGACTTTTCACCTGTCAATGTATCAAAAGAATTATAATAATTATTTGCCCCATAAGGGTGTTCCATTTTTGGCATGCATTATTTAACTTGCCTGTAAGTAGTCTGCTGGGTATACATGCAGCTAAAATTCAAGCTCAATATTTACTTTCTCTTTACAGCATTCAGAATCAATGCACGTCATGGCTGTTACTTCAGTTCCTTTACCACAGTACAAGAGCTTTTCAAGTGTTGACATGCACGGCTCTTTTCCAGAACACAGAAAGGGGAAAAAGGAGGTGATTCGTTTGAGCGAGAAGCGCCAATGCTTCTCCAGAGAATTTATTGCCAAGAATGAGCTCTTGAAACTAAAGGGAGACAGCGGAGCAATTAGTCCAAATCACAGCGGAGAACACTAAAAATATCACCACAACCTCAAATGTCAACGAACAGACTATCCATTCTGAACAAAACCTAGATTTGTCTTCCAGGATTTGTTGAGGAGAAAAAAGATATTGTGTCACAATGTTCAAAGTCTCCTTAAACTGAGGCATTCATAGGTATTCATACATTCATACGAAGCATACACAAAGAAACCAAAACATACAATATTCACTGAATTGACATAACTTATACAATTACTTATAAATTATATCCAAATGGGACTAAAGAATGTAAAGTCATTTATACACTTTATATCACTGAGCTTAATTATAAACAAGTACAACAGGTCACCTCAGATTCTGCTGGATGTACAACAGAAAATTGTTGGGTTACGCTGATGACATCATTTTAACTGTGGGATTAATGACACAGTGACGGACTGGGGGTTGGGTATGTGATGGGTTTGGGGAATGTGCGTGTGTGTAGGTAGGGTGTAGACTCTTAGCACTTAAATAAAGTAGTTTGTATCACCCTCAGCTGTCAGACCGCCAACCTTCTTTGCCCCGGGGGAGTATTAGGTGGAAATAATGGCAATTTGGTTTTAATTTGATGTGATGTATTACAAAACACTTACTGGAAATTATGTTGGAAACAACACACTTCTCCTTACTTCTTCTTCCTTCTCAGAGCTCAGGAACGCTGTCTGGACACATTTTAAATATGATTCATGAATACAGGGCAGCTGCTGAGCTTGAATCCAGGGTAATACAGGAACTAAGACGGACATGCTCAGATGGATTTCAAAAGACTTTCATAGAAAAGTCAAATAGGCTGACACTGTGGTCCAAATATGACAAAGACACCTTAGAGACTTAGATGAATGAGTCAAACCTGATCCCTGCATGAACCAACTTCACTGTTTATTGATTTGATTTTCAAATGAAAAAACTTAAGATACATACTGTACATTTAGGCCCAAAACAAACTCAACAAAAGTGAATTGTTGAGGTCCGAAAGCAATTAATAATACAATGCAATTACATATTACATTATAAAAGTCAACTCAACCTTGGTTTTGGGCATAATTGCATGTTGTAACAAGTGAAAGTGAAAGGAGGAGGTGAGAACTAGCTTGACAACATAAATAAAATATAATGATAAACTTAAACAAAAACACACATAAACACATGCCGGGCAGCTGCCCGTAACTCTCTCTCCGGAACTGCCACCTCCGGTGGCCTTTATCCCTCTCGAGGGCTTGATTTGCCTGATTAGGGTCGTGATGCTGCACACCCGGCCCCGCTCTCGTCCCTGCCACACATGTCTCTTAAATATTTTCTTAAAACCAAATTGGCATTACTCTTTTAACTGCGAGCCCGTTGGATGTATTCAATGCATGCATCGATAGACCTCACATACAGTCCTGATGACAGAATTTGTGTCACATGCACCGTCCGTGAGATGTATTGGCACACGGAAGAACAAAGTATACACTAGCTTTTAGAATGTAATGTGTATACTTGCATTATGTTATCAATTGCATTTGAACACAATTTAGAACTAAACAAAGCGTGAAATCAAGCTTGCATCGCTAGCCGTGTTTACATTCACAAACTTGCATAGAGTCGTTTTTGGGCCTACTTGTAAGGATCCTAAATATTTTCCATATGAACGTGTTGGATGAATATGCACTTTGACAGTCTGCGTGTACTGTGCTGATGATGAAATTTGCATTTGAGTCAATGTACCAGTGTATCTTTCATGTGTAATCATGTCCAATGGGGCAGAATCCTAAGCATTTGCATCCGCATGCTTGCGCAAAATATTTTTTTGGCCTAATACCATTTGGGCATTGATATGTCCTAAGAATTCCCAACATGAGGCTGTTAACTTCACAAAACATCTCTACTGGCAACTGAGAGTAATCGGATATATAACCAAATATCTTTAAATGACCGAGCATGTGAGAAATCCAAGCACAACATTTTAGAATTAATCTGAACTGATAAATACTGACCCCACAAATTACACGAGTAACACACGCACACTCATACACACACACCCAGCACTTATCCAGTGAATGATAACTCTCATGACTGCAGACTGACAAGGCATGTAATAATAAACATCTGGCTTGTATGTTATTCCTTATGAAAAAGGAGAAATATCATACCTCACCAGACAATTATGCAAATACTATTCAAAGGTAAAACATTTTCTGATTTTAAATGGGTAATTTGTTTTCAGTGGGGTGGGAATTAGAGCAATGTGTGAAGAAAGGTATGAGCATAGGAGGACTCTGAATTGAAAATGCGGGTAAAAAAAAGAAAAGGCCTTTCAGTTTCTCCTTGAATACTTAATAAGTCACAAGGATGAGGCATATGGGCTTTTAAAAAATGCATGACCTTTAGTAATCCAACCCAGATTGTGAAACAAGCGAAAAAGATTGAATCAAATAGAACAGATGAAAAAGAACATTTTAAAATTTACAATATGATCTCATAAATTTCAAACAACTGTATGTATTGCAGAAAAGGCAGAACAAAAGAAAGAGAGAGAGAGAGAGAGAGAGAGAGAGAGAGAGAGAGAGAGAGAGAGAGAGAGAGAGAGAGAGAGCATAACCAAGAGCCTTCCATCCCTTTTTACATGCAAATGATGACTGTAAATTCTTGCATGTCAGGATAACTGCATGGTCTAAAGAAATAGTTCACCCAAAAAAAAAAATTCTGTGATTGTTTTCCCACCCTTATGTCAATCCAAACATGTATGACCTTCTTTCCTCTATGGAACAGATAATAAAAATACAAATATAACAAAAGTAAATGTTGACTAAGGCAGCCAAGCTCCATAAAAAAATAAAACAAAGTCACCACAAAAGTAGTCCATACAACTTGCATGCTTTATTCCAAGTATTCTAATGTCATACGATAACTTCATCTGAAAAAACTACATTTAAGTTGTTATTAATTGAAAATCTTGCCCACCCTTAGACGTGTCAAATCAAGTTTGGTCACAAGACACATGAGAACACTGACATTTAATATCACTGGTTGTAAGGACCACTTTTATAATATTTTATGGTGCTTTATTTCATTTTTGAGCTTGACAGTCCCAGTCCCTATTCGTGTTCATTATATGGAAAAGAGCAGCCACAACATTCAATAAAGTTTCTCCTTTTGTGTTAAATAGAATACGAACAAAAAAAGATAACATGGTTTGGACGTTTGGAATTACAAATTCCTTTAAAGGAATATTCAGAGTTCAATACAAGCTCATTCTAAGCTTTTGTGACATATAGTTTTATAAAAACACTTATTTACACATAATTATTTTGTTGAAACGCATGTATTATGTGAGCTGTAAAGTTGTTTAAATCATAATTTTTACAGTTGTTTCAGTATTTGCTGACATTACATTGTCACACTAAAATTGTAAGATACATATTGTTTATGTCTTGTGGCTATAACATTGAGTATTTTAACCTTTACGGATTGACCCCATTTATTTCCATTGATAAATACCTAACAGTAACCCAGATTTTTGCTTTTTTTTTTAAGAAAAGGAGGGGCAAGTCAAAACTACTTTTTGTGGTAATCGATATTATGCCACGAATTCTGCAGATTCAGCTTAAATTGTATGGAATATTGAATATTCCTTACAGTGCCATAAACAATAATCATTTAACATGATATTTACTTCTGCAGAGTTTTAAGTGATTAAAGAGGATAGTTCCTGTCTGGACCTGTACATCCTAACAATGCAATGTGAAAAGTACATCTGCATGGCATTAAATCTAGAGCAAGAGAGAGAGAGAGAGAGAGAGAGAGAGAGAGGCCCCCACGGAATGTGGTATATCTTTTCGTTTTAGTGAAGATTTCTGTTTTACATGCTGTCAAAAAAAAAAAAAAAACACACCAAAACGCATATCTAATCAACTTAACAGAATCAGCCGCAATAATTTAAATAATTTAAATTATTCATAAATAAAAAAAGAGAAGTGCTGTGAATTCGCTGGAAAGTCTTTTGAATCAATTTGGAATCAGCCCCCCTTTAATCGAATCTATCAGCAAGTTCCTGTTTGCATTAAAATGTTTATTTAGACTCCATTATAAGCGTCTTTATGCATTTGTACCGTGGTTCATCTGATTCTGAAGTGTAGCGACACATCTGAAGTATCTGGTTTAGTAGCGTCAAATACGCTACATCTATACGCTGTATCTAGATGGATACAGTTCAATGGACAGAGCAGTGTGAGCGCAAAGCAGGTGCATTCTTACTCACAGACCGGTCTCAAGCTCTTAAACGCACACCTCTGATCATTGCAGCGCTACAAGAACCAGTGAGAAGCACAGTACAAGATGTGGAAACCATTTGAATTCAGCACAGAATTCTACATGACCACCCATGAATTTACTATAGTAACACTAACTTTACTTTAGGCAGAAATAGATTCATAATACATATTATCACATCACTACTTCACCTCTGTTAAATTTGAGAGAGGCTGGGAAAGAATCTTGAAGACCATGCGAGACGACACATGAGCCAAAAGTGTCATCGAAGCAAAAGAAAATTGTGCGGTTGCTTCAGCATTTGCATTTTTCATCTCACATTTGCTCTTTATGACATTACTGGTAAGGTTTAAGTTAATGGTTTAGTGTAGGGAGGTCAGTTTTGTTGATTCAAAACTCGATAGAGCATTAACCTTAAAAACCTCATCTGTTTTGGAGAACTTGCTTTTAGCAAAACACAGTGGACATTTCACCTAGGAACTGCCGCGATACATATTAGGAACCACATAATTTAACTTGGAAAAATGTAGTCTCAGCAGAGGCTTAGTTTTAGGTAGAGAAGATATGGACATGTCCCATTCAACTTTCAGAAAATCGGAAAGGTCCCGACCAACATTGAGACAATTTTACCACACAGAAAATATTTTAACTTTATTCTATGTTTTTAGTAAAATTATTAATGTGTAAATAATTGTCCTACCTCTTCTAAAACGGCACATAAACAGTGTTGTCCCATAGCACCTGTTCCTCTTCTCAGCGCGGTTCAGGATGCACCAATCACAGTCGTTTTTAAGATTAAAAAATATATATATCCATTAGTATTTTTCGTGTACAAATGTTTCTAAGTAATGACTATGTAACAAGTGAAAAATGTCATGATTTGTGCATGCAGCCCAATGGAGGATTCTGCTTTTACGGCCTGGCAAGTGTCCTCTTCAGGAAGACGAATTGAATGATTGTAAGAGGTGCAGGATTTTAAGATGCTAGTATAACTCCCAATAAATGTTTTATTTTGCACACTGGAGCATCGGGACTAGAAAATAAAGTTGTGTCAATAAAACAAAGAAACATTTATTGTATGCTAAACCTAAAGCCTACTTTGTCCAGAAGGCCTACTTCTTCAGATAATAATGTAAGTACATATAATATGTATATGCAATATGATAAATTGTTATGTGGAGTGAGGGCAGTTGGAAAGCAGAAAGTGGGGAGAATGTCGATGTTCCAATGTTCCATTCTCCCCATAATTTGATAATCTTTTGATGTCATTTTACACAAGTAAATGGTTCATTTAGCCTAACCTTTGTTTAGATTTCAATTTTTTTTTAAATGGTGGGTAATACATTTTACAGAATGTCACTTTATGTCCCTTGGATATTTTTTTCCCGCATATCACTGCATATTATCCAAGTTTTATCGCATATCACGTTTTTCCTCCTAACCGTGCAGTGGTCAGTTCTTAATTTGTTTAATCTTTACAAATTCTTAAAACAAAGGCTAATATTTAATATGGTGGGGCAGATAAATACTGTAAGAAATTATACTTGTTATTTGACGTAATAATGTTATTTTGCCTATATTACCAGACTGACTTTATCACATTGTTTTAATACCAACATTTAAACATTATCCTTGCTATACGTCCCTACCAACTTTCAAACCAGACCTACGCCCTTTCGTCACAGTCAATCAATTTCATGAGAAAGGCTGCAAAAGTTGTTTAGATTACAAAAATGGCGAAGCGGATGTGCTTGCGCCAGTTTGGACGTCATTTACGGCAAACGCCATTGGCTCTCTTGTGTCTCCTGACCAAACGTCATTGATGTCAAACCTGACACAATGTTTCTAAAGGTGCAATATCGATTTGGGTAACACCTAACAGATTCTGAAGAACATGAGGTTGAGTAAATAAGGAATTAATCTACCCCAAGACTGAATGAAGGAGTGATTTAAACGCGTGCAAGGAACAAAAATAGAACATGAGGTCACTTGCCACACAGCACATGTCATAATGATGAGAACAACTTAAGAACATAAGTCCCATCCCTCTGAAGCGCCACAGACAAGGTGTGTATCTTAATTTTTCTCTTGCTTCTTCCATAATGCAGCTATTTTGCAGTAACGTCTAAAGTACATCCTCATATAATAATATTGACCTCCTAAAACTAACCACCTCAGCGATAGGATATGAATCAAGAGAGAAATAATAGTGTGGCCATTACATGGCATCAACATATAAACTCTCTTCAATAATTCACCAATATTCCACCTCCATTAACTATGCACATCTAAACACTTCCTGTTTCCTCCTCTCTCTGGCCATCTACAAACTCCCGTTAAATCCTTAAGATAAAAGTATTTCTTTCTTTCAGGCTTTTCTGTCCTTGTTTTCTCTAATTAGAGGAGAGTTTGGCCGAATCTTTCTAAATAAAGAAGTCATATCATGAGGAATCAAATATTCCTTGATCTTTGGAGATAAAAGACTTCATTTATACAATGATAATAAACTGTAACTTCAAGAACTAAAAAATTCAGTGATAAAAGGCACTTATTGAAACTATGCTGCAAAAACATCCACAGCTCTCTGATCTCAGGTCATTAATACATACACAAACATGGTCATCCACATATAAATGTCATCGATGATGCTTCAATGTTCAGAAACCTGGCTCGTCCAGTCATGGTGAGGTATTAAGAAGAAAGTAGCAAAGATACCATTCCTAAATGCCAGAAAAATAAACGATAAGAGGAAAATGTGGGAAAATCCATCAAACTTTGTGCTGTTCCTGGATGTGTGTAGCACCTACGACTTTGCAGATCTTTCTGAAGAATCCTAACGTTAGAAACGAGTGGCTTGTTATTTTTAACAAGATCCCTGAGTGTTTTGTGAACCTTGCACAATGAAGTTCAACGGTTGTAATTGATGGATAAAGCAGTTAATACCTACAGTATTTTGGACCTGGTAACAAGTTCATTTCACATGTGAAGATGGTGTTTATATCGATGTATCCCATTCATTTTCAATGAGAGCAGAGCGACTTCCAGCAACACAAGCTGCAGTGACCGTTGGCATCAAGGGTCGCTGTGGTGAGTGATGAGACAAAGTTGAGAAAATTTAAACTTTATACAAATACTAAAACTAAATCATCCATCTCCAGGCAGCAAATGTGTGAGACTAGAGTTGAGTGCAGGCAAGAATTTCAGAGATTCTGTGAGTGATTTCACTGTTCAATTTAATTGGTCTGTAAACACATACATGGATATAGCCTAATAACATTTCGAGTGATTTTGATTCATACATTGATAGATTGTTTATCTTGTTCATGATATGATGCATTGAGCACTGCTGCAGGTTATATAAAAACACTCCCCTGGAGAATGTTAATTTTTATAAGCAATAGAATTTATTTCTTGTCAAATTAGAATGATATCTTAGTTTTACCCTCCGTATAACCTGTAATCAGAATTTCCAAAGCTACTATGGCCAGATGTGCAGCCCACCAATAATGTTAAAGTGACAGCAGTAGGAAAGCCCACTGGCGCGACACCAAAGAACAATGTTATTGGCGGTGAACAGGGCTTAAGGGACAAATATAGGGTGTAAAATCGGCATGTTAAACTATATTATGATGTAAAAAAATCTTCACTCAGGATTCAATTTTTAATAATTTTTATTATGGCGGCACGGCAGCACGCAGCGGCCGCTCCGGATCCAAAATGGTGCTATTTTTGTTAAATAACCCGACTTTTGCGGCACATGGACTTCGGAGCAATCAGCTCATATATATATATATATATATATATATATATATGCATAAGAATTATACATGTTTATTTATATTATATTTAATTGTATACATTAAATATTAATTAATATAATTTGTTTAAATATGAATTATTAATTGATTAATTTATATACAAAAATTATCGTATAATAAATATGATATTTTAATAGATAGAGGACTGTTAAAATGTTAGGGTTACCAAATGTTATTAGGAACCATTTACAAGTAGGGCACAAAATCAGCTGATGTCTGAGCAAAATTCTCCAACATCACTTAAATTCCATATTCTCAATCCTCACCCACCCTCCTAAAGCCCACTCAAGTGTGTATAAGACTTCATTTGACTTCCAAACATGTGACTAAAGAGGCATATGAGCGAAGCTAACCCTGTGGTTATTTCCATAAGCAGAGGAACAAATGACAAAAAATATTCAATATAACAACAGCACCAATTCCATTTGTATTTTTCCTTAAATATCCCTCCTTTCCATTTTTATCTTTGCTCTATAATGCACTGGACCCTTCTAAATTCTATAGATCTCCCCTCTTCATTGCCATGTACTGATATTTGCTTCAAACTGTTAATGACAAGGCTAAAAGCAGAACATTTTCCGCAAAGTAACCGTCACTCCAAGCATAAAGTCTTTTGTTTCTGTTTTTCAGATTTTTTCATCTTCCTCTCTTTCAGAAATGGCCAACATCAGATCTATCGCTCTGTAACAAATCCAGCATATGGCAGTCTTTACATGAACAGTGACTTCACATGTTGAGCTAAAGCCTTAATAAATAACACACCCTACTAAGTTAAACAAAATGACTTCTTTTCAGGTTTTATTACAGCATGCCATGATTCTGTTTAAAACTCTGGCAAGAACAAAGAACATTTTAAAAAGAGTATACAAATCCCTGCAGGCTGTCATTCAAACAGAATTACTTATGTTACACTTTCTCAGAAAAGAACATGGTTTTAAAGCAGAATACAGTGTTTCAGCAATCAAAGATACCTTTGAACATTTATTGAAGTCATTGGAACCCATTTACACCAATTTCTCTTATGCATTACCTGCTGTCAGTTTGTTCTTCCCTCTTGTCAAATGTTATGTAAACTATTATGTAAACTTCTCTATCGTCTTTTACAAAACAGCATTCAATAACCCAGCACTTTTCCAAAAGCTGGAAGCCCAGCACGAAAACTGAAGCCTGGCAGAATGTGTGGAAAAGCAAAAATCCAGCACAAACCGTTGTGTTGTTTGAAAATGACCTCCAAACCATTAAGAAACACAAACATTAATATACGGAGCATTTAAATTCTGTGCGTAAGCACTGCTTCAAGCGTCTACAGTCAATAAAAAAATGGGAAATACAGAATTAGCCTTCATGTGTCAAGTGATCACAATAGCACAAAGCTATTCTCTTTCATTTCACATCCTGGAATTGTTATACAAGCAACTGCAGGGCATTGGAGTACAAGAACTAGCTGAACAGGAACTTTATATGCTGTAGCTGTGGGGGAAAAATCGATTCACCCATTGGGAATTACGATTCTTTCTCAAAGAATTCTTGATTGACCCACAATATTTTATAGTCTGAATTTTAAAATCATTATTAAAACAATTAATATGTTTATTGAACATACATACACAAGATTAAACAGTAGAGATACAGATATCAGGGAGAATCGTCACTACCAGCGTCACTGGATTTTCGACACGCAACATCAACCCGCTAGTTTAAAAGTTAGCAACAGCGCTAACAGTATCGTTTCTTCATGCAACATTCGAATTGTGAAAAAATAAATGGCTGTGCGCAAAACCACACCATGGTCAATAAACGAGGTGCAGACGGTCCACATGTTAGCGATGAGCGAAATGAAAAAGTCTCTCAGGAAGTGTATCAGCTTTTGCCCGCACACGGCTACCACTGGACCTACCAACAGTGTAGGGAAAATGTACAAAAAAATTTAACTGACTACAGAACAATCAAGGAAAAGTGGAAGTGGTTCGACCAAATGGACAATATCTAAACAGCGAGCAATAGGAGGGAGAGTGCCCGGGACTGGATGGTATGTTTTGTTGTGTTAACTCTATGCTCTGCTTGAAAGCTTCACTTTATTTAGTTGACCATCTACTGGAAAGCTTGCTTCTATAACAACCAGGCCAATTTAACTGTTACACTTGTGTAAAATCACCATGCAACAACTGCTTTATGCAGCACAATGAGCTAGTAGCTAACAGCTAGCGGTCGTGTTACTGTTTTGGTTAGTTTATGTCGTGTTTTTGATGATGTCATGGCACTAGAAGTGGTGAAACTTTGACGATCAGCCTATAATCCCACCCACGTTGAGGCAGCACTAAACATCAGTGGAAATGCAAGCTCAGAAAAGTAAAGCAAGTACAGTTGAGGCGAATCGAACCGTAATGTGCAGTGGAAAAGTGCCATAAGAGTGCAGAAGGTCACTAATGTATTTAGGTGCAAGGCCATAAAGAGCATTGTACACAAAGACAGCAATTTTAAAATCAGTTCTGAACTTAACGGGAAGCCAGTGTAGAGAAGCTAATATAGGGGAAATGTGATCCATCTTTTTAATCCCAGTTAAAAATCTAGCTGCTGCATTTTAAACAATCTGCAGATGAGATATAGCAGATTGAGGTAGACCGATATACAGTGAATTGCAGATATCCAGACGTGATTTAATAGAAGCATGGATCAATGTTTTTAGGTCTTTTTGAGAGAGAATCTGTTTTAGTTTAGCAATAGACCTTAGAGGAAAGAAACCACCCTTAACAACAGCACTGATTTGTATGGCAAAAAAATGTAAGATGTGTCAAAAATAACCCTAAAATTTTTGACATGCTTTTGAATGTTGGAGGACCTTACTGAACCTAACTCAAGGCAAAGTTCTAACATTCAGACACCATTGACACCACTGGGGGAGGTGTTTAAAGAAGCATTTTAATATGAGATGACATTAAAATGTGTTATCATTTACTTCATGCCTCGTTCTATGAATAGAATCCACCTGAGAGAAAATGAGTAAAAGAAGCTGTTTAACCCCTCTGTGATGATTTAAAGTAATATATATATGCAGTAGATCATTTGCCATGTTTACATTCTATATTTGTGGTGCTAATGCTAACACTATCACACTATATGTAGCCATAATATGCATCGGTTCCCAATTAATTTTATAGACTTAAGGCCCAGATATACTTCATACAAATATGGGTATGACGTCATTTAGAACAAAATCTGGCCAAAAATAAGGTGTTTTTGCATTCCTTTCAGTGGTTCGGAACAGCTCGTCTGGGCAAACTTTTAGGAAAACTTCTAACTGGCTATTAAACAGCTTCTTGCTGCCATTGGTCCAAGTCATTGAAAGTTGTGACCTGAAGCTCCACCTCCTACTTTGTTTACATTTTTCAGTCAGTATTCTATTTGAACACATGCAAGACCATGTCATGTGATTTATTTTTGTTATTTTAATTAGTCTACAAAAAGAGTCAAAGCTACACAAATACTCTTAAGTGCCCATTCATTCATGTAACATCTGCAGCGAAAGCCATTCACATATCTGACCAAAGACATGCCTCTCTCATCATTCTTTTGTCTGTATTTTGCTCATTATTACTCTTTTATACACCCATCTTTGCAGTTGTATCAGTTTCATCATAAATTACAATAACAGTGTGCTATCGGTGTAAATTTTGGCCATGTATAGCGTGTTAGTGCATTAACGTCATTAATTCAGAATCTAAACAAGCCAAAGTAAACATTTTCTGCTGCATATATATTACTTTAAATCATCATTGAGAAGTTAAAACAACTTCTTTTACTGATTTAGTGTGAATTCTACTCATAGAATGAGGCATGAGGTCATTGATAACACATTTTAATGGTTTTAACATTAGTTTAGGTTTTACATGTAGCGTCCTCATATTTAAATGCTCCCCTAAATGCCTCCCACAGTGGTATGGCAGATGGCTGTTTAAAACATGTTTTTTTTTCCCCTGAATAAAGAATGCAGAAGAACCTTTCTAGTTGTATATGCCTTTAATCTAAAAACATCACTTGACACAGTGTTGAATGGCAGTAAGGTGTTTAACAGCTGGTAAAATATTTTCCTGAAAGTTCCCACTATCAAGCTGTTTTGAACCACAGCAACTCACTCAAAAACACTTTTTGGCCAGTTTTGTTGGAAAGGATGTCACACCTGTTCTTTTTTTAAATTGGCTATAAATATATTGGCATCAAGCACTTTATTTTACAATCTCATGCTCAAAATGATCATTCTAACGCACAGCCCCAGAATACAAGATGTTCCCTGATTGACAGGATTTTTCCTGCATAGAGAATTACTAGAAGGCCACCTGCATCAAATTTCATGCCACTTCTGGCTGTCTAAAAAACTCTGGTGGGTGCCTTCATGGAAAACACTAACAAGTGTTGCACTCTGTGGATTGTCATTTGTAACAGCGGCAAAAATAATAAAAATAACAAATAAAACAAATTCCATTGTCGAATAGTCGCTTGATGTTATTTAACGTAACTTGAGATCATATAAAACTATAAAGATGACACGCAAGATGAGAGGAGCGCTGCAGATCGAGTGTCTGATAGAATCACAGATCACAGCTTGGCGATATATCTTTATTTCATCCTTAATTAAAGTTCATATAATATGGGAGCATGCCATGTAAATAAACACAAAGAACACAGAATTTGCAACAAGCTACTTTAACTTGCCAAAGATCATATATTGAGATTCGAGACTCGTTCAGAATCGTGAGGTACCTAAAGATTCCCAACCCAATCATTAGACATTGTAAACCAACATAGTCTCATAACAACTCATGAGCGTACAAGATGGCATACAATTCACCGTACAAGAAGGCAAAATCAGAAGCTATCGTATGACCTGGCTTGCACTTTAACTCACATGGAGGCCAACAAACATTTTAAAGTTTAAAATCGGTATAATGCAGGCATCTAATTTTAGCTAGCCTCCTATCCAAGAAAGGAGTCAGCAAATTTGGTTACTCATTCCACATTTATTTATGCAATACATATGTTTGATGTATGTCACTAACCTGTTATACGCTTCCCTCATCTTGTTACAAATCCTGATATTTTCTTTCTTCCATAGTACACAAAAGATATTCTCTTATTAAAATCATGGTTAGGTTCAGAGTTACACGTATTGGTTAAGCTTAGGTTTGGGGTTTGGGTTAGGGGTTTAACATAAGAAAGTTCGGTCAAAACCCCACAGTATATTTTATTCATTTTACACAATAATTACTTCATAAATCATGGTTATGTAAAGGGTTTGGGTAAGGGCGTAGACTATGTTCAGGTCTGGGTTTGGGGTTGAATTTAGGAACAATTGTAACAAAATTTTTAGGATGTTCATTTATTTTTACTTAGTGTAAGTGCTTTTATACAACAGTTCTAAACAAACAAGCAGTTAATATTGAATAACAGACAGTTTAGACACATTATGGCCAGTTATTTTCACTATTTTTGCTTTGCTAATGAAAATAGTTCCAAACAAAGCCAAAGCAGGATCCACCATTGTGTGTCGCCAAACAGTGAAACACCCCAGTGCTGTTATACGAAATATCAGGAACGCCAATTGTGCAAACAGATATAAGAACCAGAACTGTTGCATTATATACCATCAAACACTGTTTGCTACATAGAGATACAATCAGAGTTCACAATACACCTAGCAATTACAAACCTTGATCATGAACAGCTATTGAGTACAATTTACATTTCAGAGTCGACATCCGTGAGCGAGATTGCTGATAATTACATCTACAATGAAAGTTTTACTTTTTTTTTTTTTCAGACAAAAATTGGGCTAAAAAGCTGTTTCTAATATCAAAGCAGTCCCTTTGAAGAAACATGTTCCTGACACAAGCAGACGGACTCTGACGGACTCAGACCTCAGTGTAAAAACAGGCTTTCAGTTCAGCTGAAAGTTATACTCTATCACAGAACAAGCTCTCGACTCTCCACTTGACAGGCTTGCTGCACTAAAAGCCACGATTGTCTGTTTCAATTACCAGCTCAGAGTCTTTGATTCATGTTTGTACAGCAACACAACAGCGATAAACATGCCTGTCCTCATATGGTAACCCAGTGTCAGTCAAATAATGGAGATAAAAGCCTTATTTTGGTGATTTGGCACCACCTAGGTAGAGTGTAGACTCAAAATAGTTATATTTATACATTTGACCTCATTCATTAATTTATTCAATCATTCATTCATCTTTAATAAACTAAAAGGCAATAACTCGATTTTTAAATTTGATGGAAAATGTGAGTGGTGCTTGCCTGTGCATAACAACTGTAAGGGTATTATTAATCAGGGCTAGGGGCAAAAGTGACAAAAAAAGTGAAAATTTTCCATTTTTAAAAATTAGATTCTAATCTAGTCTAGTAAGGGTTAGAAATATTTCACATAAATGGATGGCATGCAGTGTGTAATGTAAGTGTATATGTAAAAAAAGACACCCTCTCAACAATATTCTGGTCTCTAGATATGACTCGGCCCCAAGTTCAAAATATTTAGATTTTTCGACCGTTTCATTGTACACTAGTCTGATCGATGCATAAACAATAGTAACAATGATGCTGGACTAAATATCACCACTAGTTAATCATTTGACATCATTTATTCAATGACTCATTCACTTATTCATTTATTCATTAATTCCCCACTCAATTATACCATTATATATATTTATACCATTTATATATATACAGTACTGTACAAAAGTCTTGTGATGTTTCACAAAAGCATTTGTCTTAAAATGTTTATTTATATCTTCACCTTTAGTGTGTCAATAGGAAATGTAAATGTTATACTCCCAAACATTACTTTTGAAATAATAAATAAATAGAAAATATTAGAATAGAAGTACAGGGAGCCCTGCAACAGATGGCATTGCCCCCACAAAGCCCCCCACTGAACATTGTGTCAGTATGAGGTTACATAAAGAGACAGAAGCAATTGAGACAGCCTACATAGATAGAAGAAATGTGGCGAATTCTCGAAGAATCTTTGAGCATCCTATCTGCGTCCTAGTGTACCTAGGAGAATTGGTGCTGTTTTAAAGACAAATGTGGTCACACCAAATGTTGATTTAGCTTTTTTAAGCTTACTGAACTTTGTATGTACTAAAATGTTTGCACAGTACTGTATATACAGTGTATATATATATATTGCACAGTTGAACAGTTACTGTAAAATCCTCAGAAGAGGACTTACCGGAATTATCGCATACACTCTCGTTGTCCACCAATGTGGGGTGCTCAAACGTGTCCCTGCAGTACATGACTTGGGTGTTGTTAGTGAGTGTGGCGATGCCCCCCAGGGCCAGCACCACATGGTCCGTCAGGAGGGAGGTGGGCCGTTCCCGCAGTCGTACAATGATGGAGCGATACCGACAGTATTGAGGGTAACTCAGTACCAGAACCCTTCTATCTTTCCCATCATCACCTAAAGAGACAAAAAGAAGTCAGAAATCAGATTTAATTTATGTATTTTATGACGTTATCAAAATCAAACTTGCATAGATCATTTTAAAGACAATGTTTGCCATCATGGATTCATTGATTAGCAGTGTTTTTGGAAGCTTCTTTGAAACTGTAGCTTGACAAATAACAAATTACTCATAATTAAAGGTAATTCAACTACAGTCAAACTATACATTTGAAAACTTAATTAGCTGCGCTACAAATTTCTAATAAAAGTAGCTAAATCTATATCTTAATTTAATACAATTTGTTCAGGAATCTCAATAAGGGTGACAGCATTAAACAGCACATACACAGATCTTTACACTAAATGCTACCAATAAAACTAGAAAACAGATCTACTTACACTTAATTCCACCAATAAAACTAGAAAATTGCTCTATTTACACTAAATACCACCAATAAAACAAGAAAATGGATGTATTTACACTTAATACCACCTATAAACCAGAAAAGTGATATATTTACTGTACACTAAATTCCACCAATAAAACCAGAAAACATAAACATTAACATAACATTGAGTTGTATTAATATAACTCAAAAATAGTCCAAAAACATTGCAATATTTTATTGTTTTGCATATCACTACAAAAAGAATCAAAATACTGAGCAGTAATCTGCATAAAGAAATGAATAATTGAATCACTGTAACTAAACTAGATCGACCGATATGAGATTTTTAATGGCTGATGCCGGTATCCAGAGAGCAGGGTGGCCGATACAATGCTGATATATCACACAATTTAATATAGTAAATAACATAAACTTGAAATTGCTAAAAAAATATTTTGAATAAAAAATTAACTCATCTTTAATTTAGCACTATAATTACTCAATTTCATACTAAATTTTAACTTTGTAAAAAATAATAAAAAAAGATAATATTGAAAATTGTAGACAGCAGTTTCTTCTGATTTCTGTTTAGTCATCAAATTTTAGTAATTTATTTGCACGTGAAGAAATTGTTCATATGTTAGGATGAAGGAAATAACAGTACACACATGGATGGCATGATGGCATTTTCTCAAAACATACAGAATCAAACATTGTACATAAAGTGCATATTGAATAAGACATTTACCTACAGCACACGTGAAGCGCTTTTACTTTAGCGAGCAGCAGCAATCTCCTGACAGTTTAAATGGCCTGGATCGCCTGCATGGATTGTTGAGGTGACCGTAATGATTTGTGATCATCAACTTTTGATCCTGATCCTGAAGTTTTTGATTCTGTCTGATAGAATATGCGCTTCAGGGGAAGATATTATATGAGCACTCGATGGGAAGAAAACGCTGGATTTTCATGAGGTTCTTGAATTACATCTGTTTAAATGAGATAGCTGCATATTTGCAGATACATAAAATAAGTTTTATTGATATTTGACTTTTATCATTAGAAAAGTTACAGGGAACTGTTGAGAAGAGACTGTTAGAATACGTGCTTCAGGGGAAGATTTAAGATGCTGGTATATGACAGTTTTATTGATATTTGCCTTTTTATCATTAACACGTCTGACATCCAAATGCGCGACATTTAAGGCTAGCACATTTTAAGTATTACCTTAGTTGTCTTGACTGTAATTACAATGCTACTAAAATAGCGGTGTAGCATTTTTAAAAGCAACTCTGTTTGGAAAACAGCTGAGCTACTGCCAGGCTATTGAAAAATGTAATTAAATTAGTACCGTTGCTACTTATAGCTAGTTACTCACCAACTGAAAAGGCCGGCTTAGAGTAGCATGAATTCCCATGCTTGTCCAGGCTGGTTTATTCTGGTCAAGCTGGTGTACCTGCATAGCCATGCTGTTCATCAGCAAACTGCTCTTGAACTAGCATAGTCTTTTTAGTTATGCTGGTTGACCGAGGAAGCCTTTTCAGGACACCAACTCTCCAGCACACAAAACACAACATGGTCTATTCAGTCCCCAACACTGTTTATTAGTCAGGATGCAGCAAAATGATACATACAACACAAAGACCATTGATAAATCTTGCTGTCACCAATATTAGCTTTGCAGTAATGATAATTCAATCCCAGTGGAAGTGCTGTGAGTTCATATAGCTAATCTCATGGTATAATGGAGGATGTTGAAGACAGCAGCTCTCAAGGGTTCTGATATAGATTTGTGGACTATTATGTTTTACTACAGCCTGAGATGCTGGTTTAACATGACAGCTCTCTGTTAGGATTGGCAATATAAAAGATTGTTGGGCAGGAAGCCATGTCATTCAGTTCTTGGAGATCAGAGCTTTGAGCAATAGTGTGCGCCTGTTAGTCTTCCCACCAGAACCTGAAAAATCTCTCAGCTGAATCAAAGAATCATCGCATCTTTGCACCTCAAATGCCTTCCATCTGAGAATACGAGCTCTTGTAAAATGGCATGTGAGTCACAAAGCCAAAACGTGTCGTCCCTGGAGAGAATGAGCTATTCTATTTTATTCAGACGTAATGTCCAAAAACATTTAGCTGGCAAGAATCATAAAACATGATCCACTGACAGCCTTACAGTGGGTTTACATCAGCCTGGTCAGAATCCATATCGGATGGTAAGACATCAGAACTTTGCTGAAAAATCTAGTAAGCTACCTTGCTGCTTACCAGGATCAGAAATTAAAGGGGGCTCAGGGCAAAAAAACCCTCGAAAGTAGAAAAAGTGCCCCAGAAATTCAAAAAGTAGGGGCAAAGAATGTCCCTGTAATGAATTCCACTGTGTTTTATATCTAAAATCTGATATATTTCTTAATATTGTTTTCTAAGCCTTGTTACACATAGTATTGTGTTAAATTAGGTCTAAGGGGCTGTTAATACCTAATACCACAAGTATTTGTGCTAAAAGATCTAGATGATGCACCTGAATAGAGCAGAACGCAGGCATATCAAAACAGGTTTTTAACAGAAACAATTATTTTTAATTTGACATTTATAACTTGACTTTTGTGTCTAAAACGTGAGAGTCTAAAAAAACGTGGCACTCCAGGGCGAGATGCTTCAAAAACAGCAAGTTTAGCACATGTTTAACAAAGAAAACCATTTAAAAAAAGCACAAACAGACATAAAAACATATTGGGGTAAATAGCCCCTAAGGCAGCATCCTAAGGTCATGGAACCTAGTAGGGTTCCATGACCCTACTGATTTGGAATGTACACTGGCAGCAATTCAATGTGCCACACCAACAGCGCTCTGCACAGGAGACTCAACTCACAATTGCTTTCAATAAAGTTCACATTAGCAAGCGGCTAAGCTAACAACCGGATACAGTAACAGCATATTTAAGCAATATAAATCAACTACTTAACAAAAGGCTGATTAGATATGCAAACTATCTACACTAGGCACTTCATAGGATATATGTTTCATTATTTTTAGAAAATATTTTTAGAACCCATCAAATTATTCTGATTATGTTTCTGAGAAATAACAACATGAGGTGGCATATTACATATTTTGGTCCATGACTACATTGCCTGTTTCAAATGAAATGTTAAGACTGCAATCTGAAACTGATGGATGTAGAGAAGAGAACACAAACTCTTTTGATTTATATGGCTTATACTTTTATTGGACTTTTACTGCATGTATTATGTTTCCCTTGATGGGAAACACATATTGTCTCATTCTTTCCTGCTTTCCTCTTTTCTCTTCCATTTTAACCTGCCTGTACCCAACAATTAAAATCAACAGTATCATAATATTCACATAATCTGATGAATTGATATTAAATTCATTATAGACAACAATATACAAATATTTGTAATTATTAACTTATTTAAAAAATTTAATATTTAGCTCCCACATTTTGTGCAAAACCATGTAAAAATATTTGAAAATCAGACAAGACTGTTTAATGTCTTTAGGAAATGTACAATAATCTCATGAAGCTCTTCGATTGATGTAATCGAATTACAAACAATGGATACTAAGTTCAGGCATGAAAATCTGTATGGCACAAGCTGATACAGTATTTTTTTTTTTAACTTGTTATCTGTTAGCCAATCAGCTTGCTTACATGATTTATGTCAAGTCATGGTGTGAGCTGATAGGTCCTTTGACGAGTAACTGGGTAGCCAATCAACTTGCATACTCTCTCAATGCCTAACATTTTATTATGCTTTGTTTGTAAGTAAGCCGGATTCACTGCAGCTTGCTGAGAGTTTTCTCTGAAAATGCTATTTGCTCAGGTGGTTGCTGGGTCTTTTTTTTTCTAGCAGCTTGCATGGTAAGGTCTGTTTTGGCCATGGCTCATTAAGTGTGTCTTTATCAAGGTAAGCCATAGCCAAATAGGGCATCGGCATACATCACTATCCTAGGTCATTAGTTTAAATAAATCCACACATTGCAAAGCTAAATCAATAGTTAAATATTCTCTGGGATTTATAGGTCCAGGTAAACATTATGAGTCAGGCCACTAGCTGTTTAACATTTAAATAGTGCCCAGGCACACGTAAAGATTTAGTTCTTTACCGTTATTCGGCCAGTAGTAGTGCACATGGCTCTTCGGAACAGCAGCAGTACACAAGCTATTGCAGAAGATCTGCATTGTTGGGGGTTGTGTTTTGTATTATGCATTTGTGTAGCTTCCCTGCTTTGTTAGGGGATTGTATTTATGTCTAATTGTGCAGCAGTATGTCATGCATGCTCGATGCAGCCTGTGTTGTGTTTTTCAAATTGTGCTGCAGCAGCCAAGACCAATATCCTATCAATACATCATACCCATGTTAAAAATACAAAATCTTTCCAAGAGTTGTCATGACTGAACTTTTAATGTAAAGTTGTTGATTATACACCGAAACATTAAACCCACCTGCCTAATATTGTGTAAGTTCCCCTCGTCCCACCAAAACAGCACCAACCCGCATCTCAGAATAGCATTTCCATCCACACAACTGCCGCTAACTGGATGTTTTTTGTTCTGTTTTTGGCAGCATTCTGAGTAAATTCTAGAGACCGTTGTGTCTGAAAATCCCAGGACATCATATGTAATTATGGAATAATTCATTTTTTTATTATATGACGAAATATTGAAATAGTTTGAGACTGCAGGGAGACTGCATCATTTGCAGAGTTTCATACGGGTTGGTGGTCGCCGCAGAGCTCTTTTGGTGCAATTTGTTTGCTGCGACCATCTGATTGGTGGATTTTCCCCCTCGGGTCCAGGGTAGTGCAGTTCTTCATCAGGGATTCTGCTATTCATTTTTTTTTTTAAATAATGCTGACTCATAGTGGACTGATGGCAGATATGATTATAGTTAATTTTTGGAAGCAGACTGTTGCGCTCCATAGTGACACACAGGAAGTGACATCATTTGAATGTTTTCTACAGCATGGTGAGAAGACAAGTAAATGATCTCATTCCAAGTTCTCAATTTTTACACAAATGTTTCTGCTGAAAACATTAGTCAAATTCAACCATTAAACCCAAATAACCAAGTTACAAAAGTTGTAAGAAAACTGACCCTTGAGAAAGAACAAAATGAGTTTCAACCCCAATTTAGCATGCTTTTCATCTAAGTGCCCTGAAGAGCTACATAGAACTGTTGTCACTTTGAAACAAACATGCCGTAGATCATCTGGAATCACAGCATTCATCTGAATTAATCTCTTGCAATCATTGCATACTTTCTCCTCCTTTACTTGCAATTAGCACAGCTTAGGCCGGACTCAAAATGTCCGTCTTAAAAGGGCCGCACTGCGCCAAGCTAATCACGCAGGGACCCGGCGTACATTTTCTTGATTACATTTTGCTCTAGGCTACAAAGGAAGTCACAAAATAGATCTACAGCCATATAGTTAATAAAATCTAACCTTTTCAAAAGGAAAGGATTTCTTATCTTTAGCTATTTAATTGGCTAGGACGACACAACAGTATGATTAGAAAGCACTGAAAATCACATTATGCTTTAATGCACTTTTTGCTTTAATGCACTTGAATAGAATCATTTGTGAAGAGGATCAGGGAAACACACAGGTAGGCACTGATTTGTTGCAAAATCAATACGCTAAAATCTGCATGAGTAATCCTAACATGTCTTATCAGATCAGAACAAATGGACTCTTTCTTTTCCTATGTCAGTTTGCTCCCCATTTACAGCTCAAGTGCCCCACAAAATGTCAAATGGGTCTCTGTGGGAATATATTTACATAACACCTCTCCACTGCTTGCCAAAGAGGACCAATTAAACATAAAACACAGACGTATGTGGTGTAAAACGCCTCTGAGTTTTAATAATTCATGTTATTTTTGTTCTATAAAACTTTGAGTGCTGATTTGAGTATCTGTGACATCAATCAAAAAGAATGAAGCCATTTTTGAAAAGAACATTTGTTTGTTTTGATGGGATGGAATATTCAGACTCTTGACTTCATTATTTCACGATAGGGCAGAATGTCAAGTTATAAGATAGAACAAAAGGAATGAGACAGAAACATTCAAGGGGAAGCATATAAAAAACTTTAATTAGAACCCAGGGTCCATACTCTTTTGAAAGCAAAAACCAGTAGAGTACTTTACATTGCAATTATGGCATGTAACATGACAAAACATATTTAATACAGATAAACATTGCATAATGTTTGTTAAAAGTTCACTCACGAACGTGCCTGAGCTTGTGATGGGAATTTACAGAACTGTTTATCCTGATTACTTTTTAGCCTGACATCCTTGGGTTTTTCATTGCTAATCTACAATTTTGTGCCTAAACAAGCGAACCCTTACTGAATAATGTTGTAGCTCTCAACCCTTTAACTTCCAACCCTATTATCATGGCATATGTTTTATTATTATTATGTTATTATTATGTTATTAAAAAAGTTTAATGTTTATTGCTAGAAAAATAACTAAATCCCAAGAACAGTAGCTAGCCCTGTAAAAGTAATAGCATGGTCAACCCTGTTACTTGCAACGCTGGAAGCCATTCAGACATATGCTTTTTAATGTATTTATATATTTAATTTTATTAATTGTATTTAATTGTTTTATGTTTATTCGATGTTTATTGCTAAAAATTTTTATCCAAAGTAACTAGCCGCTACAAAGTAATAGCTTATTCAAACCTGTTACTTTGAACCTTTTTTTCCCATTGTGGCACATGTTTTCTTTTTATTATTTTCTTAGATTTTTCTTGAAGAAATATTTGATTTAAATGTTTATTTAATGTTTATTTCCTGACAAGTAACAAAATCCCAAGTACAGTAGCTTGCCCCTACTAAGAAAATAGCGTATTCATCTCTATTACTTGCAACCCTGTTACTCATTCTGATGCATTTTTATTTTACTTATTTATTACATTCTATAAATGTTATTTTTTATGTTTATTGCTAAAAAAAGAAAATAAAAAAGTAAAATTCAAAGCAACCCTATTACTTTTAACCCTGTTATCAATTCTGGTACATGTTTTCTTTTTTCATTATTAATATTTTGCTTTATTTTATTTTTTATTTAAACAATTGTACTTACATTTTCTTAAATAACTTAAAATATTTATTAATGTACTAACAATACTGACAAGCTAGCCCCTACTATTAGCTTATTCAACCCTGTTACTTATTCCGGTGAATGTTTTAAAAAAAAATTATTTTACTTCAGTTATTTTTAAATTTTTAGACATTTTCATCTTTATCTTTATTTAAAATATCTTGTTTCAAATTTTGGTAACAGGGCTGAAATAACTACAAACTATATAATATACATTTCAAATAAAAGCTTAAATTTTATTGAGTTTGACCTACTAAGGTGGAAGAACAATATATGTGTATAGAGATATATTATCTTATACTTTACCTTTTACTATTATATATACCTTATAGTATAACTTTACACTCACACGACACACACACACACACACACACACTCACCACGGCAACTCTGGTCACCAGGGCTACGACACCGTCAAACAGGGTTGAATACCATTTAATAGTAGGGGCTAGCTAATTGGTAATGTTATTTTCTAGAAATAAACAATAATAAATTATTTTTAGCAATTTAAGAGAATATAAGTACAATTTTCAAAATTAAAAAAATAATAAAGCTAAATAATGAAAAAAATAAATAAAAAATGTGCCAGAATGGGTAACAGGTTTAAAAGTAACAGGGTTGCTTTGAATTTAGCTTTTTTTATTTTCTTGTTTTGCACTAAACATAAAAAATAACATTAAAAAAATTAAAATAGAATTATAAGTGACAGGGTTGCTTTGAATTTTGAATTGTGTTTAAGGTACTCTTTAAAACGTGCCCAAGCTTGTAATAGAAGTTTACTGGGCTATTTATCCATTTAACTTGTCAGCACATCTTCTTTTCTTTTGTTTTTTTGCCAGCAAACAATTACAAATAGCTCCATAACTCCAGATTACAACATCAAAAAGCCCCTTTGATTTTAACACAATGAAACCCGAGCTGTCACTATTACATTGTTTGTTATCAGCCAAATATCTTCCGTGGACACCAGGGTGCCCTGACTAAGCTGCAATAAAAGCAACAACTGCTAATGTACATTATGCTTAACCTTCAAAAGTTTTGCCAAAAGGGCTGGTGAATTCCCAGAAAGACAAACACAGGCCTTGAGATACATTCCTGTATAGCTCCACCCTCTGTAACAACCCTCACCCAATATACTCTCCCTGTCAATGAGTCAGCCTTGACAAACATGCTTTAATAGCTACCTGTCTCTTTAAAATATGCAGGTCAAAATATCTATTCAACCGTGAGGACAGAGATAAAGGTAAAAAAAAAAAAAAGACTTATGGAATCCTGACAGCAGTTGCAGAGTAGTCCTGGTTACTGTATTAAAATAAACGTGTGTTGATGCTAAAGTTATTGGCATGTGTTATTATTAGTGCACTCTCTGCACCACAGAACACAATAATGAAAGGAAAATATGTGTCATTGCCAAGGCAACTGTTTTAATGGAAGACTCCCCATCAATAATTGTTAACAAAATTGCACTTCAGTCATAAACACACCAATCAATTTCCTGTGTGTGTACATCATGTTGGAGTGAATATGTGTGTGTGGAAGAGAAAATCTAGACTGTAGAGAAATTTAAATGTATGTCTTATTACAGTTGGGTTCAGCATAATCAGTCTTTCCCTAATTATTATTCACAGGCGCAACCTCTAACGAGTCAAATAACATTCATCTATTAATGTTGCATACTGCTGAGATTCTGAACCCTGTTGGGTCATTAAATTTGTTCTGATATTTCAATATGGCTGATGAAAGTGCCAGGAAAGATTAAAACATATTGTACACCACCCAGAGCAAAATTGATAATAATGTTGTAAATACAGAATACCAATAAACAAAAATAATATCTGGAGAGGACAAAAGTAGGGCTGCACTTTTTACTTAAAAAAAAAAAATCATATTGCGATTATGTTGACAAATATTGCAATTTGAACTCAGATCTCTTTCCGTTGACCCAAAACAGAAATAGAGTGTATAAACAAGTTCCCCTTCTGTCACTCACTCGACGTTGTGTCGATTGTAGTGACACAAGGGGTCTCTTCTGAGAGCCTCACGTACCTCTGAACTTGAACTTGAGAAAAAGCCAATGTCAAGTTGCCGAACGGTTGTGTGATCAGCGAGCGGGGCTCTAGATGCTCTGAGAAGCTCTTTGTCTGCTTTGGCGGACAGCGGAAAGGGATCGCTGTCTCCAAACAGAGGTTAGCTGATTGGGTTGTTGACGCTATTTCCCTAGCCTATCACACCCACGCCATGCCCCCACCCCCTTGCGGGTTCGAGCACACTCTATGAGAAGTGTGGCATCCTCGTGGGCACTGGCTCACGGCACCTCCTTAGCAGACATCTGCAGAGCGGCGGGCTGGGGAACACCCAACACCTTTGCTAGGTTCTACAACCTCAGGGTTGAGTTGGTCTCGTCCCGTGTTTTGTCAGGTCCGAGCCGGTAGAACTCGGTAATACGGAACAACCGACCGAGTGTTGCGCTTGCGCCTTGCGCCCTTCACCAAGCTGATCCAGTGTGCCGTCTATCCAAGATGAGCCAGCAAGCTCTCATTCCTGGATGCTCTTCTTCC